>JACYFF010031954.1:43052151-43181123 GCA_017589665.1 Selenicereus undatus
GGCCCAGTTGGCGAGGCCTATATATTATAAAATTATCCTACTTGGTGGAGCTGTGAAGCTAATGGATATGGATGAGAGCAATATAAACAATATACATAGCAAGTTTATCTATACCCAAGGCCCATAACAAGCTCTAAAAAAGAAGAAGAAGAACAAATGATTCTAGTTTCTCTATAATAAAGCCCATAATCAGCTCACAAGGCCTCTATGAGGCCCAATATAAAATGAATTAAGTACGAAAGCCTGACTCTACAATGCAGATATGCAAGAATACCTGATGGTCTTTCCCCATCACTCATTAGTAATCACACACCCATCTCGAAAAAGGAAAGCCAAAAAAAAGAGAGAGAAAGGAGAAATGGAATGGACAAGAAACTTAACCAAATTGAAAGAGGCTCAATAGAACGACCCGTATCCTACTGGCGCACACTTAGTTTCCTTGTAATAGTCGGGTTGGGCTCCCAGTAGGAATTGGGTGGCATCTTAGTCATTTGCCAGTAGTTGTTTGGTTGGGCCTAGAATTCCAAACGGTTCAGCAAGTTATGTCCAATTACGATTTGCATTTAGATATTTATGTGACGGTAATAGAAGTAAAAAAATGATAACGGTCCAAAAGCTACAATATTTTTATTGACACAAAAAACTGTCAAAAACCATACAAATTACAATTAAAGTCGTAATGGCATAGTAGTATGAGATTAAAAAAAACTTTATTTCATGTATTCTACGAGGAAAAGCTAATTCCTAATCTTTCATCAGCTTCTTACCTTTCTTGACATGAGGAGTTCTTCTTTGAGCGGTAAGATCTAAAGCCTTTTTCCTTCAATTCCAGACATGTTATCCTTCTCCTTGATCACTTGGATCCAAAACCCTAGGTGTCGTCGAAGACTCACATTAATCAAAGGCTTGCTTCAGCATTTGCATTAGAGCCCTCAATGCACAAGTGTCATATTAGAGATTACTCACTAGAACTCATAGCGGGCAAGGCTAATTACTTATGTCTTCTCTTCTCCCTATCTCTCAATCCTTTTGATTAGGTAATATTATTCTAATCATATTTACAATATATTATTACTAGTCATTTCACATTTCCAGGTGTGGTCCCCCATAGATGGTCAGACTCCCTAGCTAGGTGCGTGAATTGGATTTTAATTTTTTTTTTCAACTTGCAAAATAGGGTAGATTGTAGCAAAACTATTGCCAAAGCCCAAATGGTTGCTTTCGGCCCTAAGCTAGGAACTTGGTTGAGTTCTTGGGCCAGAACAAGATCCAATGGTTCTGCTTTGATCCTGATAGTAAGTTATGCCTGGGCCTAAAGACTGGGCCACATGCCTAACCCTTAAACCCGGCTTGGTTCCGGGGCCATAACTATGTCTAGTTTCTAGCGTAGACAATATTATACTATCATGATCCCAAACCTATTTCCCCAATCTGGAAATATTAAATAAAAATAAAAGATGATTGATATTTAAAATCAGTGAACTTCAACTAATAGAGTCACTGGTGAGTTTTAAGAAAATTTACAAAGCAAATTTGCGATCTAAATTGAACCATAAATTGATGGGACACCGAAAGGGACAGTTGGTTCATTTAAAAGAGGTTTTTGAAAGACCCTAGAGGAGTAATCCTTGATGTGGGGTCTATATGCCTTTATAACTTAAACTAGGGGATGGGATTCGGAGGCAAGGTATGACATTATGATGGAGTGCATTATAACATCGCTTGTCATTGCTGACGACCTCTACAAATCTTTACAGGAAATTAAAGCTAATAATACTAACAAACAATCATATAACATAGCAGCATCAATGGCATCAAATAATAGAAATAAAAATTAAATGTCGGTCTAGGACAATTCAAAGGAATAATGTAAATAGTTGCATCAGTTGGGGGTTAAATTAAGTAAAGATTACATATTTACTATACCCGAAATGAAGTAGCGTGAACCAAAAGATAGTTGAGAGGAGGGAAGATTTATGTTACACACATAGGATGACCCACTTGATTTACTTGGGAACTCTTCACAATGATGCCTTTTTAATAGTTAACAAATTTCTCTCTCCCAATGCTCTCAATATGTAAAGTATTTCTCGTGAATATTTCTCTTAGTTTCCTCTCTAAGTTTTAGTATCCCCCCCCCCAAAAAAATCTCTAATTTTTCAATGCTTCCAACCTTAGGGGTAGGCCTCCTTTTATAGCATTTAAAAGCACAATCTGAATTGGTTTAAAGAAGGGAGACCTAATTTCATTCTTAGTAGACCCAATCCAAATGGTGTTGATGTTTAGATAAAACTGCAATTATTATTTATATGACTTCTCAGCATAGAAAAAAGTGCAAGGAACCTGTTCGGGTAAGGCCCAGTGGTCCAAGCACTGGTTTACTTTTTTCTTCTTTTGTTTCCTTTTTCTTTTAAACCAGAATTTAATACTAATCTCCTAGGCCCCTAAGTGCATTAGGGGCATAATTCATCACGGACCATTTTGTTTTTGTATAAATTAAGATATAATGTTTGACTGTCTATAGTTCACCCTCACTTCGATCAAGTCTATCCAAGGTGAAGGTCAAAGTAGTTAGCTATTGTCCCTTGTTCTTTTCATTTTGGAGTTCAACCTTTTGTTGGTCGAGCATACCTTCCGCCAGTTTAATCTACCCTTTGTTGGACCAGCAGTTCTGAATTTTGATGTTTCAACAGTCTAACCGACCTTTTTTTGGTCTGGTCGAACTTTGAATGTTGACATTTCACTGGTCCAGTAGACCTTTCGCCGATGTAACGGATCTTGATGTCAACCATAATGGTGAAATGCCCCATTATGTTGTGTTGGGTTTCGTGGCCCAAAATCCAAGAATTGGCACGGTGGGATCGTGTTAGACAACACGGACGTGTCAGGGCAAAGAAGCGGAGCGTCAAAGGAAGATAGAAAAACAGCACTGGGGTGTCGTGCCATGTGGCACGGTCGTGTCACCATGGCATGGTCGTCCCGTGCTCAGTTCGGGCGCAGGTTTTCTCTGGTGGCTAAGGTTTGCTTCAGCGTGCAGTCTTCTTGGCAGATAGGGATCTCTTCTAGGGGTAAAACCCTGGACTTCTAGACCCTATATAAAGAGACCTTGCCTAGGATCTAAAATCACTGCTTTAGACTTCAAATCACTCATGAATCCCTAAACACATTAAGAGGTAGAGAGACTTTAAGAGAGATAACAAGAGAGGTTGTAATTTTGCTATTGGATCAAATCACTTGTTGTGATTGTGATCACTTTGTACTCTCCCTGCTCATATACTGGATTGATTGTGCTCGTCGCCATCTATGGTTTTTTCCAGCATTGGGTTTCCACGTAAATCTTGTGTGTCATTGTTTTGTTCTTGTTATCATTCTTTAAATTTCTGAATATCTGTTTCATCCTATTGCTTCCGCTATTAGTTTGCTCTAAGGATAAATTCGGATCAAAGAATCTAAGGATAAATCCTTGATTTGCAAGTTGAAATCTCAACTCAGTGAAGAGCTTGAGATAAAGGACCTAGGTGCAACAAAGAAGATTCTAGGCATGGAGATTCAGAGAGATCGAAAGGCTGGTAAGTTGTACTTATCTTAAGGATACTACCTTGAGAAAGTACTAAGCATATTTAATATGGATAACTGTAAGGTAGTTTCCACACCCCTTGCTGCACATTTCAGATTGTCCGCTGAGTGTTGTCCACAATCTGAGGAGGACATAGATAGAATGTCTAATTTCCCTTATTCTAGTGATGTTGGTAGTTTGATGTATGTTATGGTATGCACTAGGCCAGACTTGTCACATGCTGTGAGTGTGGTAAGCAGCTATATGTATAATAATGGAAAGGATCATTGGGAAGCTATTAAGTGGATCCTTCGCTATATGAAGGGTACTGTTAATAAGGGGTTGGTGTTTGATAGAAAAAAAGCTACTACATATGATGTTATAGGCTTTGTTGATTCTGACTATGCTGGTAATCTTGATAGGAGAAGGTCCATATTTGGGTATGTCTTCACTATGTGTGCAGGTGCCATGTCCTGGAAAAAATCACTTCAGTTTATTGCCGCTCTATCTACTACAGAGGCTGAGTATGTTGCTGCTACTGAAGGAGTGAAGGAAGCTACTTGGTTGAGGAGTCTCGTTACTGAACTTGGAGTTCCACAGGCTACCACTGTGGTGTTTTCTGATAGTCAGAGTGCAATACACCTGACTAAGAATGATGCCTACCATTCAAATACCAAGCATATCAATGTCAAGTATCACTATGTCAGAGATACAGTTACTGCAGGGGAAATAGTTGTGAGGAAGGTTCATACTTCGGAGAATCTTGCAGATATGTTGACCAAGCCCCTACCTATAGCCAAGTTCAAGCATTGCTTGGACTTAGCTGGCATTCACAGTATTTGAGTGCCGTTCGGGAAATTGGCCCTTGGGGGGCGTCACCCTTCGGAGTGCGATGACGGCGTCAAAGAGTTGGTGATTGGAGATTTCAGTCCAAGGAGGAGATTGTTGGGTTTTGTAGCCAAAAATCCAAGAATTGGCACGGAGGGACCATGCTAGACGACATGGATGTGTTAGGGTGAAGAAGCGGAGCGTTAAAGGAAGATAGAAAAACGACACTGGGGTGCCGTGTTCAGTTCGGGTGCGAGTTTTCTCTGGCGACTAGGGTTTGCTTTGGTGTGTAGTCTTCTTAGCAACTAGGGTTCTCTTCTAGGGGTAAAACCCTAGACTTCTAGACCCTATATAAAGAGACCTTGCCTAGGATCTAAAATCACTGCTTCCGACTTCAAATCACTCCTGAATCCCTAAACACATTGAGAGGTAGCGAGACTTTGAGAGAGATTACAAGAGAGGTTGTAATTCTACTATTGGATCAAATCACTTATTGTGATCGTGATTGTTTTGTACTCCCCCTACTCATATAGTGGATTAATTGTGCTTGTCACCGTCCGTGATTTTTTTCCGCATTGGGTTTCCATGTAAATCTTGTGTGTCATTTTTTTGTTCTTGTTATCGTTCTTTAAATTTCTGAATATCTATTTCATCCTATTGCTTCCGCTATTAGTTTCCTCTAATTCCTAACATTTTAGGAGCCAGATGTGCCCCATTATGTTAGAATACAGAGATGTTGTTGAAATGTCCCATTGTACTTAGAGCTAGTGGTCACCCATTGTGTTGGTAGCCAGTGATGCCCCATTGTTCAGGGACCGGTATCTTTTTTGGAATGTCCCATTGTTCTGGGGCCTAGCGGTGGCTAAATGTGTCGTTATGCTGGGAGCCAATGACGCACCTTAATGATATGGATGCTTGAAGATCTGTAGGCATATCCCTGAAAACTTGGTGTAGCATAAGAGCCAAACGGTATGTATCCAAATCTTTGAGAACTTTGTGGCATAAAAGGTGGATGATATGTAGCTAGATACCTATAAATTGGGTGGTGTGAGACACTGAGATGTCAAATCTTTAATTTTAACTTTTTATCACTTGAGCGATGATGTCTTGTTGTTATAATGAGATCCTGCTAAACATTAATATGTGTTTGACATTGAGATTTCTTAAGATAAAGAGGATTAGGTGTCCTCTATGCTGAGATCTTCTCGAGCTTCGTAACATGACAACCTGAAGATGTGTTAATATCCTTTTTGTAAGAATGTCAGTGAATTCCCTATAGGCCATTTGAGGATGGAACCCCTACTTTGACTGAGCCTAATTAATGTGAAGGTCAAAGTATAGTTGCTTTCTATAATCATTGTTGGTTGAGTCTTAAGAACCTTTGATGCATATTCATGACTGACGACGGTTGTGTGCCCTTCCTATAGGTTGTTGTCACGTCTAAATGCACTCATCTTTGATCCAGGGTTCCTAAATGATTAAGGTGGAGGCAGGGTTAGTAAATAGGCTAAAGACCTATGGATGGATGCATGTGCAATTCCTAGCCTAAGTGAGACTATGCATGATTGATGACTATGTAGACGCAATTGTGCCATCGATGCATACATGTGATGTCCTAACCTTATACACACATAGATGAAGGTCTCATACTATGTTTGGTGTCTACTAGATAAGGATCTGATTATGGCACAAAGGCTAATAAGTGAGGCACAACTCTGTTTTGTAGCTTAGGCAGTAAAATATTGTAGGATGAGGGATAAATACTTGTGTGCTATTGCGTAAGGCCAGTTCATAAGGTATAATTTACCCAAGATTGGTAATCTTTCTTTTAATTGGAGCAGTGACTGCTAAATTTTCATTAAAGCAATCATGTTCTAAAAAAGTCCCCAATGTATGTTTATGTTAACAAGAGCCCTTGATGTGTATTGTAATATGGCAGGCGAAAACACTTATCCTAGTGCGTCCTAGATTCGCCCCTAGTTTTGTACAAACAATATGACTCTCTCCTTGTGGGGAACTGTTTAGTATGATAGAAGCCCTAATTGTCTAGAAAAATGAGTGTGTGCCCATTCAGGAAGGCTGAGAATATAGAGTGAGTATCCACTCTTGAATTTTTTGGTCAGGGTTAAGACAAAAAGTCCTTAATTTTAGAATGGAGGTGAGTTTAGAGGCTATGATGATTGAGAAGAAATGGTAAAGTGGATGAATGGTTTGTCCACGCCTGTTTTTTTATGGGAGTAGGGAAAGGAATGCTTCTTTATCCTCAAAACCCAAGGTTTTATTTTCGCTCCCCTTTTGTCTAGTCTGCATTTTCATATTTTGGACCATCCAATCTCTTTTCCTCTCAGTCTTTTTTTCTACAAAGACGAAAGGACACAATTCAACTATTTCGTTATTGAAAAGAATCTTTGTTGTTTAACCTTGAAGATGATACCTATGTGCCCTATAGGAACAAGGTCAATCGTAGGTCAATAGTAAAAACATGCAACTTAAATGGGGGATGCCTCAAAGAGGACTTTTTAAGGCAACCCTCAAGTAACTCTTTTGAAATCCCCAACTATATAAGTGTGATGAAGTTAGTTTAAATCAACAACTTCTTCCTTTCTTTATTCTTCTTCTTTTTAAGCATTTTTTTCATTCCTCCCTTGTTTCCTTTAGTTCTTGTTTTTCATTTCTTTTCTTCTCTTTTTTTGATGGGACCGTTTAGTTCAAACTCTCTTTTTTAATTCCTGATTTTAATGTCACCCATGACACACTACCGTTCTATGGTTACCTCAGTTGTGGTTATGCAGAGGACGGGGTGTTCAAAGGATCAAATGGGCCATAAGTAGTAACGTATCAAGTTTAGCAATGGTATTATTCCATGTTGTCAAAGGAGGTGGAGCAGGAGCTCTATTATCACCCATTCAAACTCAGCCTGAAGACTTTGATAAAGTTCTAGAATACCCGCCAAAGTCAGCAATTTAACAAAGACTTTCGTGTGAACTTTAAAACTGATGCTGAAGTTAACCCAAGGGTCATGAGTTAGCTATTGATTTCATCCATTAGTGGTCCATGAGATTTATCCACTTTAGAGCTATAATTCAAGAGATCCAAGTCTTTCCTAGTCCTCCCCACTTAGGAAGCCAAGCATGAGCATGCATTTAATGACAAAAGATGAAACATCAAAGGGGTTGAACTAGCACTAATAAAGCCTAGTCTTTTTATATCTCTTCTTTAGCTTTTTGTAGGCTTTAGCTTTAATGGTTTAAGGTTAAGTGAAATAGTGGAATGCTTAGTCTATCATTTGACTAGGAATTGAACCCTTTTTCTCTATAAATTGCAAAGTTTTTACCCATTAGAGATCATCAAGGTTGAAGTGAATGAAAGGCAAGCAGCTTTCTTAACTCCCAAATCTTTATCTCTTTATCAAGTTTCCTAGGTGGTGAGTTGAATGGATCCTTTAGATAGGTGAGGGTGGCTAGTCCTTTAATCAACATATCGGTGGGTGTTTAGGTTTGGTGGCGGTTTCGCTTTTACCCAAGTCATGCCCTTGTCACTTTAATCTGTAATTTATGTACCAAATGAGCTTAAATGGCTATCAAAGTTCGCACTGTTCCAAAGTCTAATTCAGTGAATTTGGAATTTGTCCAATTGAATCAGCTGAGGCTTTAAGATGCTCCATTTTGTATCAGAGTCAATCCATGTTGTTGATAGAGTAAATCCATGTTGTCAATTCGAAGCCTGAAACAATTAGGGACAAAGAGCCCTTATCCCAAACACATTTTCCAGCCACAAAGGAACCCCAAAATCCTATGAAGCACCTGTATCCAAAGCCTACTTCATAATTTGAGAAATGTTGGAAATAGTAGACCTAAATTCGTCTTCTAAAAATTCACATCTTGAGCTATTACATAAGAAAAGGGATCGGGTCATTTTAGAGATTCAACAGCAAATGAGAGACGTTATTTAACAACTCTCCTTGCAATGTGATGCCTGCCAAGGGGGCGGAAATAAGAGGTGTCTAACACCATCAGCAACTCCTCTCAATGACTTTTAATTTGGCTCCTCCCATGGGAAGGAAGATGAAGGTAAGTCATTCAATGATTCATACCAAGAAGACCCTTTTCTAAGGAGGAGAAGGCCCCCCATGAAATGATTTTTAAGATGTTACGGTGGAACCTACAAAATTTGATGGAAGTTTGGACCCCAATGATTACCTTGAATGCATCTATGCCCTTGACCGCATATTTGAATCCAAAGACGTTGATGATGCAAAGAGCTTTAAAGTTGCCCGTTCCAAACTCACAAAGTATGCCTTTTTGCTGCTTAAAAACTTGAAAAAGAAAAAAGGGGAGAGAAGGTAAGAGAAAGTTCAAATCTTGAGCCAAACTTAAGAGGTTGATAAATAAGTGCTTTGTTCCCGAGAATTACACACAAGAGAAAAAAAAACCAAGATGTTTTCTCTCAAACGAGAGAACCCTAGCTTTGGGGAGTACATTAGGGAGTTTAACCAACTTCTTATGAAAAGTAGAGGGAATGAACTTCAAGGGCAAAGCATCACTTACTTTCTTAATGTCTTAATCCAAACATTACCGAGAAGATTGAACTTCAAACACATTGGACCTTTGAAGATTTTTGTGAATTTGCACTCAAAATGGAGAAAGAAAATAAGGAAAAGAAAGGCTTTTCAATGTCATATTCCAAAGCGTCAACCCTTCTAAATTTTTCCCTTCTAAGAGGATTGACAGCTACATCAAAAAAGCTAAAGGTAAGTGAATCCTTCCTTTTATGCCTAATGAAGTTCCCAAGAAGCCTAATGGAAAGATGTGTTTTAAGTGCTAAGGTTAGACACATCCAAGCTGATTGCCCTAATACAAAGATCTTGTATATTCAATCGATTGGGGAGATAGATAAGCTACTGAACGAAGTAGAAGAGTCTAGGGAGGGGAGTGATGATTCCTAAGAAGAAGAAACTTATCGAGAAGTGGATGGTGGAGAACATCTTATTCTTGGAAGAGATCTGCATCCATCAATCTTCTTTGGAGAAGGAATAAAGAGAGATGATCTTTCATTCACGATATGCATCATTAATAACAAAGAGTACAACCTTATCATTGACGGGGGAAATTGGACCAATGTGACATCAACCATAGTTGTTTCAAAGCTTGCCCTTGCTATGATTTTCTGCAAGCACATGGTGTATTGTTGTAACACTTATAGATGTCATCCTCAGGGATGGATTACGAAGTTAAATCATTTATGAGGGATTGATATTCTAATATTAATGGAAAAAACAACTAGACCAAGTTACAATTATGTACCAATAAAGTTAACTAGAAATGTCAATGAAACTAGAAGCGACTTCTAGGCTATCTCTACTCACATTCAATCTAAACTTGCAACAAGTTAAATCGAAAGCACTCATCAAAATATGTAACCAACCTTGGAGCAAGATTTAATTCAATCAACCTTGAAACTGAGATAAGCTCTTTCACATATATCGATGATCGTAGAATGCAAAATGGAAGTGGTAAAAGCAAGAAACCGAACGCAAGCAAATTGAAAAAAGTAGAGCAATGGATCAGGAAAATGGAATAAATGTAGAATGAATGCTAAATGAAATTATGTAATTCTCAACTAAAACCAGAGCCCTTGCTCAAGAACCTAAATGACAAGCTTGATTACTTCAATTTGAGAAATTAGAAACGAATCCAAAACTATAAACGAGAATGAAAAACGGATGAACAAAACAAAATTTTTTGAACCCTAACATACTCTAGATTCTACCAAAAATCGTCCCTACTATTTATGATAGCCCTTAAATAATGACTTTAACACTTCAGTTGAAAAGCCGTAACTGAAAAAATAATCTTGATGGTGATGGGAATGTGATGGGGACCATCTTCATAACCTTTCCAACCTCTCCCCCTCCATCCCACAAAAGCCCAGCATGATCAAGGAAATCCAAGAAGTACAAGCAATGGTCCGAAACATCATGAACAACACAAATAACATGCTGCCCAATTTGGCCAGAAATTGCCCAGGTTTTGCAAGCCTGATTACCCAAGCTTACGATGGACTTAAGAGGCTAAAAATATACTTTTTGGAACCCTTAATATGTCAGCTTCAAGGACATATAAAGAGTTCGAGGTTAGGTCTCTAGGCAATAAGTCAATTAGAGCCTTTTTCCAGATGTTGTAGAAACTATACCAGTCTGCATATGTTGTACCTTTTCCCCATATCTCCCGAACGGCAGCTCCAAATTGCTGGAAACTTGAGGCACATGAACGCTGACTTCCTAAGCTTTCCCGTAAGGTCTATTTCAGCCAATTTGAGTGAGAAACCTAGGAGATATAGCTGTTTGATGTTGGCCCTTGTAAATTGAAAAGTTGTTGACAAAAACATAAAGCACTTTTTAGATTTTGTCATTGCTTTTTTGTCTCCTCTTGCTTTTTGGACTTGTAAGGCTCCTTTGTTCCCCTTTGATTCAGCTTGTTAGAGGCTCCCATTATATAAGGAAGGCCTCAGGTTGTAAGCAAACACTTTTGAATGAATTTGAACTTTGAGTTGTGAAAACTCTCTCCATTCTCTCTCAAAATTCCTAGTGTTATATCTTAAGTGTTTGGCAACCTCAAGTGGGTCTCTATGTCTTCTTAACTCAACTAAGAAGGTGATTAATTTCTGTAACTTAGTTGAAGGAAGAAGATTGCCCAAGTGTGTAAACCAAGGTGGGTCTTCAATCACCCTTGCTAGTCCACTTGAATTCTATCTTTGTTCTTGGTTACTTTGGTTCAACATTCTCCCTTCTACCTAAATGCATTCTTAATTCACTTTTGTAAATCCTTGCCTTAGTGAAGCTTGAATACATCGAGTGGTATCAAAGCTTAAGCTACCCTCTTGGCTAAGCTTCCATCATCCAAACACATCCCCAAACACAAGAACCACCAAAACAACCCAAACACTTTTCCCACAAATTTCCAGTTGTGCCAAAATAGAAAGGCAGTATGGCCACCCCGTGCCACAGTGGCACGACCATGCCACCTCCAGAAACACCACTCCCCCTTGCCGCAGCCCAGCATGACCACCCCATGCCACCCCACACGACTGTGCCACAATCCAGCCCACAAAATTCATCTTCAGCCAACGCGCACGCCCCCATCGTGCCACTCCACACAACCGTGCCACCCCCTTCCCGTTCCAAAACAGCCACTCCTCACTCTAAGGCCATCATGTCTACTAGCCTCACTCCCGAACAAGTGGTCGAGTAAGCCTTTAGAGAGAAGGCTAAGCTAGAAGCCCAAGTTAAGTATCTTCGAACTCAACTTGGTCAAATGATGCAAGAAAGACGAGACACTTTGAGGAGCTTAAGAAGCACAAGCAAGCGTATGGACTCGGATGCTTCAGATGATGAAAGCAATTCCCTTGGTGATTTTGAAGAGGATGTACATGCAAGGAGATCAAGGAGGCATCATAGGCCTCAAGATCGAAGTTACAATGACTTCAAGGTGGATATTCCTGAATTTGAAGGTCAACTTGATCCGGATGTATTCTTGGATTAGCTTCAAACCGTTGAAAGGGTCTTCGAGTTCAAGGACATCCCCGAAGAAAGAAAAATAAAGGTTGTTGCTTTAAAGCTTAGAAAGTATGCTTCCATTTGTTGGTCAAATGTTGTGAGTAAGAGAGTTAGGAAGGGTAAAGGGAACATAAGAACTTGGGAGAAAATGAAGTCCAAACTTAAGTCCAAGTTTTTGCCACCCTATTATTTGCAAGACAACTTCCTTAAACTCCACCACCTCAAACAAGGGTCTAAGAGTGTAGAAGAATACACTAAAGAGTTTGAGCAATTGTTATTAAAATGTGATTTGAAAGAGGATGAGTCTCAAACTTTGATTAGATACTTGAGTGGGTTGAATGATGAAATTGCTCATGTTGTTGAACTCCACCCTTACACTTCCTTGGATGAGCTTAGTGTCTTAGCTCACAAAGTGGAGTCACAAAAAAGAGCCAACGGCAAGGGCATGGCCTCCAAGCCTAATCCCCGCCCTTACCCATTCCAAAAACCCTCATACTACCCTCCCAAATCAACTCCAAACTCAAACACAAGACCCCCTCCACCAAATCCCCCTCAACCCCCCTCAAAACAACGTCCAAAGTCCGGTGACAAGAAGAGATGTTTCCATTGTCAACGCCTTGGACACTTTGCTTCCTAAGTGTCCCAATAGGAGAATTGTCACTTTGGCCGAATATCAAGCTTCTTATGAGGAGCTAGATGATGAGAGTTATGGGGAAGAAAAGG
The DNA here is from genome assembly GCA_017589665.1 of Selenicereus undatus. Classification (NCBI taxonomy): domain Eukaryota; kingdom Viridiplantae; phylum Streptophyta; class Magnoliopsida; order Caryophyllales; family Cactaceae; genus Selenicereus; species Selenicereus undatus. Next base: position 43,064,814 of record JACYFF010031954.1, read on the forward strand.
AACTTCTCATGACCGAAGCTCTTGAAGAAGTTGAAGAGCAACCCGATGAAGGAGAAATGCTTGTGATAAGAAGAGCCTTGAGTGGTATTGCTTCCCAACATGACATGGAGCAAAGGTACAACATCTTCCACACCCGGTGTACCGTGAAAGGGAAGGTTTGCTCTCTTATTATTGATGGTGAAAGTTGTGCTAATGTTGCTTCCAAGACTCTAGTGGACAAGCTCAAGCTTTTGATCTCTCCACACCCAAGCCCTTACACCATACAATGGCTCAATCAAGGTAAAGGCTTGCGAATCTCTTCTCGTTGTTTACTTGCTTTTTCAATTGGCAAGAACTATAAAGATGAGATTTGGTGTGATATTGTGCCCATGGATGCTTGCCATGTCCTCTTCGGACGTCCATGATTATTTGATTGGAGTGTGATGCATGATGGTCGGTTGAACACATATACATTTACCAAATACCACAAAAAGATCACCCTTACCCCTTTTAAATCCACCTCACAAAAAAGGCCTTAAGACACTCCTAGCATGGATGTTTTTCTCACCACCCTTCTCCATTCCCAACTCCATGAATATGATGATTTCAAGGAGTGGATTTTACTTGGCCAAGAACCGGCCGAAGCTAAGGATTCTTCCCATCCTTTGCTTTCCCCTCTCCTCAAAGATTTTGAACATATCTTCCCTAGTGAGGTTCCTCATGGCTTGCCTTCCAAACAATCCATACAACACAAAATAGACCTCATTCCCGGTGCCACCCTCCCAAACAAGTCGGCTTACCGTATGAACCCTCAAGAGACTCAAGAACTGCAAAGGCAAGCGGAAGAGCTTCTTGCTAAGGGCTTAATCCGTGAAAACCTTAGCCCATGTGCCGGCCTTGCTTGTTCCTAAGAAAGATGGGTCAATGAGAATGTGTGTGGATAATAGAGCGATCAACAAAATCACTATCAAGTATCGTTTTCCTATTCCACGGTTGGAGGATCTCCTAGATGAGTTTCATGGAGCCACCATCTTTTCTAAGATTGATCTTAGAAATGGCTACTACCAAATCCGAATTTATGAAGGAAATGAGTGGAAGACGACCTTCAAGACTAAATGAGGTCTCTATGAGTGGCTTGTAATGCCATTCGGATTGTCAAATGCACCAAGTACTTTTATGAGACTTATGAACGAAGTTCTCAAGCCCCTCATTGGCAAGTTCGTTGTTGTCTATTTTGATGACATCTTGGTGTATAGCAAAAGTGAAAAGGAGCATGCCCATCATCTACAACAAGTCTTGAGTGTTCTATCTCACGAGGAGCTCTATGGAAACTTGGAGAAGTGTCACTTTTTCACTTCTCAAGTAATATTTTTGGGCTATGTTGTGTCGGCCCAAGGAATTCATGTTGATGAGAGCAAGATTCAAGCAATTCAAGAGTGGCTCGTTCCTACTTCAATTCAACAAGTTAGGAGCTTCAATGGCATAGCCTCTTTCTATAGGAGGTTTGTGAGAAATTTTCACACCATTGTTGTCCCCATAACCGAGGTGCTTAAGGCCAAAAGATTTGAGTGGACCAAGCAAGCTCAAAGGACCTTTGAAGAAATCAAGTACAAGCTCACAAGTGCACCCGTCCTAGCTCTACCAAGCTTCTCCAAAGTATTTGAAGTAGAGTGTGATGCTTCCGGTGTTGGGATAGGGGCGGTCCTATCACAAGAGAAAAGACTCGTGGCTTTCTTTAGTGAAAAGCTCAGTGATGCCAAGCGGAAGTATTCAACATATGACAAAGAATTTTATGCCATTGTGAGAGCTTTGGAGCATTAGAGGCACTATTTGGTGGGAGGAGAATTCATCCTCCATACGAACCATGAGGCTCTCAAATTCATACAAGGGCAACACAAGCTCAACCTAAGGCATGCAAAGTGGGTTGAGTACCTCCAAGCCTTTCATTTTGTGATCCACCACAAGTCAGGTCAACTCAACAAAGGGGCGGATGCATTATCAAGATGGTACCTCTTACTCTCTACCTTGGAATCCAAAGTACTTGGTTTTGATATTATTAAGGGGTTGTATGCCCAAGATGAAGACTTCAAGGAAACCTATGAGAAGTGCTCTATCCATGCCCACTGTTTATTTCAGTTGGAGCTTGGGTTTCTCTTCAAAGGAACCCGACTATGCATACCAAATAGTGGGTTTCGTGAACTCTTGATTCAAGAGCTCCATGGTGGGGCTTTGGCCGGACACTTTGGCATTGAGAAGACTTGTTCTATGCTCAAGGAACACTACTATTGGCCAAGTATGCCCAAAGATGTGAAACATTTTGTAAGAAGGTGCTCCACTTGTCAACTTGCCAAGAGTCACCTTCGGCCTCAAGGTCTCTATTCTCCCCTCCCAGTTCCACATTGCCCATGGGAAGATGTAAGCTTGGATTTCATCACCGGGTTGCAAAGGACACAAAGACATAAGGACTCCATCATGGTGGTGGTGGATAGGTTCTCAAAGATGGCACACTTTATGGCGTGTCATACCACAAATGATGCCTCTCACATTGCTAATCTCTACTTTAAAGAGATTGTGCGTCTCCATGACATACCAAGAAGCATGGTCTCGAACCGGGACACCAAATTCTTAAGTCACTTTTGGCTCACTTTGTGGAAGAAGCTAGGCACTCATCTCAAGTTTAGCACAACTTGCCACCCACAAACGGATGGTCAAACGGAGGTGACCAACCGCACCTTGGGAACCTTGCTTCAGGTTCTAGTCAAGAAAAGCGACAAGGGGTGGGATGAGTTGCTTGGCCATGCCGAGTTTCCCTTCAATTGAACACCAAGTAAGACTACAAGTCTTTCCCCCTTTCAAGTGGTGTACGGTTACAACCCAAGAACTCCCTTAGACTTGGTTCTAATTCCAAATCCAACCAAGTTTAGTTGGGAGGCCGAAAAGAGGGCAAAGGAAATCCAAAAGCTTCATGCCAAAGTGAGGGAACGAATTGAAAATTCCAATGAGCAAGCCAAGTCACATGCCGACAAGCATAGGAAAGAAGTTCATTTTCATCCCAGAGACTTGTTTTAGATCCATTTGAGGAAGGAAAGATTCCCAAATAAGAGCAAGTCAAAGCTCAAGCCAAGGTCGGATGGCCCATTTGAAGTGCTTGAAAAGATTGGTCCAAATGCCTACAAAATGGACCTTCCTGGAGAGTATGGAGTCTCCACCACCTTCAATGTGGCTGACCTACATCCTTAGTATGAGGAAGATGAAGAGCTTCCAAGTTTGAGATCAACCTCCAATCAAACCAGGGAGTATGATGGGGACCATCTTCATAACCCCTCCAACCTCGGCCCCTACATCCCACAAGAGCCTAGCATCATCAAGGAAGTCCAAGAAGTGCAAGCAATGGTCTGAAACATCATGAACAACACAAATAACATGCTGCCCAGTTTGGCTAGAAATTGCCCCGGTTTTACAAGCCTGATTACCCAAGCTTAAGGTGGACTTAAGAAGCTGCAAATCTACTTTTTGGAACCCTTAATATGTCAGCTTCAAGGACATATAAATATTTCTAGTTAAGGTCTCTAGGCAACAAGTCAATTGGAGCCTTTTTCCAGATGCTGCAGAAACTATCCTAGTTTGCATATACTACACCTTTTGCCCCATATCTCACAAACGGTAGCTCCAAATTGCTGGATATTTGAGGCACGTGAAATCTGACTTCCTGAGCTTTCTAGCAAGGTCTATTTTAGCTGATTTGAGTGAGAAACCTAGCAGATATAGCTGTTTGAAGTTGACCCTTGTAAACTAAAAAGTTGTTGACAAAAGCATAAAGCACTTTTCAAATTTTGTCATTGCTTTTTGGTCTCCTCTTTCTTTTTGGACATGTAAGGCTCCTTTGGTCCCCTTTGTTTCAGCTTGTTAAAGGCTCCCATTATATAAGGAAGGCCTTAGGTTGTAAGCAAACACTTTTGAATGAATTTGAACTTTGATTTGTGAAAACTCTCTCCATTTTCTCTCAAAATTCCTAGTGTTATATCTTGAGTGTTTGGCAACCTCAAGTGAGTCTCTAGGTCTTCTTAACTCAATTAAGAAGGTGATTCATTTTTGTAACTTAGTTGAAGGAAGAAGATTGCCCAAGTGTGCAAACCAAGGTGGGTCTTCAATCACCCTTGCTAGTCCACTTGAATTCTATCTTGGTTCTTGGTTACTTTGGTTCTACATTCTCCCTTCTCCCTTCAACCCAAATGTATTCTTGATTCACTTTTGCAAATCCTTGCCTTAGTGAAGCTTGAATACATCAGAATGGAGGGTAATGACTAGAATTAATGGAGCTGATGAAAGAGGAGAGAGAAAGTGAGAGGAGCATCGATTATGGCTGAATGAAGATGACGAAGTAGCAGCGCAGTAGGCCTAGGAGTCTTAAGTTTTCTATGCCACGAGGAGGGAGAAGAATAAATGAAGGAGAGGGAAACGGGGGATCACGTGCTCCTCAAGGGAGAATTAAGTGAGAGTAAAGGGGGAAGTCATGGACTTTGCTCGGAATGGGCAACATGCATGAAAGCGAACGGGCTTAAAGTGAGGAGGGCCAAAGAGCTAGAGGAGGATAGATTGGGCCTCTGTCTAGCCTGAAAGAATAAGGCCAATATGGAAGGAAGAAGGAGGCGGTTGGGCTAAACTCACAAGAGAGGAGGGAAAAGGAGATTTAAGACAAGGGGAGGGTTACTGGGCCCAGTTAGAGCTCATACTAGGCCAAAGCAGTTGGCCCGCAATAGAGAGGAGCTCTGGGCTATTGGCTCAGAGTTGGGCATGTGCTCTTGATCCTTTTTTCATTTCATTTCATTTCAGTGAATTCTTTTGACTGACAATTTATTCATTCTTCTCCAAACCTTCATAATTCCTGTAAAATAAACAAAATCATATTAAAATTCCGATCTACTACTTTGTTTTCAGCAAATAACAGAGAATAAAAGAGTATCCAATGACATAATTTTAAGTTGAACCCCAACACCTAACTTTTGCTCATCGGCGAGTAAAATAAAACCAAAAATTCTAGAAAAAGAAAAACAAAATCCTAACACACTTTCATCGGAATCACAATTGCACTTAACATATGCCACAAGCCCTTTAAACCCTTAGGTTCCCCTAGCAGACGAGTAAGGTCTCGTGAGGGTTGGTGGAAGATAAACTGATAAAATCTAGATTAAGAAAACATAAAAGAAAATTGAAAACCTTTTTGGGTTTTTCCAAGATGTTATATAGAACGTTAGGGAAAAAATATATACGCATTCCAAACAACCACATTAGTCAAATAACCTAAACGTTAGATCACATATGAACACATCGTCTACATCAATAAATTTTTAATCCCCACTGATGACATCTATACACAATCTTTCATCCCATTAAGAAATTATATACAAACTTGACTTGTAGAACCTCACTTTAGAGATATATGGAACACTGTCGCTCATGTGTTTAAAATATGATAAGGTTCACTCAATTCATCTTCTGATCATCCAAACAACCATAGGCTTGATAGGGTTCTCACTTTTCCATCACTAAACTGCAATATGCAACATTATAATCAAGAGGACTTTACAAAGGGTTGTAATGAGGCTAAGGGTAAAGGTTTAGGTGCAGGAATTGATTTGGGAAATGAGGAGCTAATAGCGAAATAGCTAATTAGCAACCAAACACTTCCAACAACTATAATCATCACAAACTCTCCCAAAAATTATGAGAAAAATAAGGCACACCCCACAAAAATGGACCATTTGAAATGAGTATATACAATCACAGTGCATTAATGCCAAACATTCTTGTTCACAACAGTATTTTTCAATTTGATCAAGGCTTTTTTTTCTTTTCTTCAAAAAGTTTTATCATTTTTTCTCTCATTGTTGTTTCCTTTGTTTTCATCTTTTTTTTCTTGAACAAAAAATGAATGAATGGCATGTATGAAAATAACACAACTCAATTTTCTAATGGTCACAACAATACATTGCCACACTACCCCAAAAGTTCCAAAATCAACCACCAAATACATAATCACCGAAAAGCTACCCAACATCCAATATTGAAGTGTAGCTCCACTAGTCCTAACTTAGGTATAGGAAAATATGTTTAGGCCAAGGCTAAAGAGAAGGGTGCACAACAAATTAAAATAGTCAAAGGCTCAAAGGGTTAGCAAAGGGTAAAACAGTCACATCGGGATGGCAATTTTACAAAGTGGCTTACAAAACAAATGAATACTTCTATCATATGACCATTATGCACTTGTTAAATGTGAGTTCGAAAAGAATCAAAGGAAGTTCTCGAGATGTAATCATGGATGAGACATATATGAAAAAAATATGTGAGACTAAAAATGACGAATTAATCTTTAAAACTCAAAATCTCATAAGTTAATCTACCAATGTCAAGACAACATGCTTTAGAAATGTTGGGGGTTAGAAATCAGCATAAATATCATACTTTAGACTAAGTTATATCACGCACACCATATTTATATCCAACCTAATAGTTACAGTATAAGGGAACGTAGTCAATTAGAATATCACGCATTTTAACACATGAGATTGTAGATATTAGAATTCTTTAGTGAGAGAGAGAGTTTTCTCTAGTGAGAGAGAGAGAGCCCTTCTTCTGAGTTATGAACCAAACCCTAAAATGAATAAGCTCCAGACCCATCCTTACTGTTGTTCTCCTCCCTACCACTAACCTTTGCAAATTGTCTGTTTTGGTCCATTGATCTTTCTAAATCTACATCTTTCAGTCTTATTATAGCAAAAAGTTATGGCTTTTCCTCTTTCTCTACCTGTTCTTGTTGCAAATCGTCGGTCTTCCTCGCTTCCTTCAAGAAGGTTGAACACCCACAATCTGTTGATAGTTACCTTTATTGTAGAATAGCATCTGATCGATTCAATCCCTCTGAGTTATGGAGATCGACCTTGGATGATGTAAACCTTGTTGCGTTATTAAAGATATGGGCCACTTGGTCAAAAGATTTGAACTTTTGCTTCTTTCAGGGAGTTTCAATCGAGTATGAGTCCCGATCTAGGAATCTCAAATGTTGTTCGGTAAGAATCTCACACTATTGGTCGATTTAACTTCACCGGAGGTATGAGTTCTACCACTTTATTCTCCGTTTCTACTTATGCCCCTTTCCCTTGACCTTGGTTAGGTTGCCCTGTTTTTTTAACATATCCTGCCCCAACAATTTGTCAAATCCTTCTCAGTGGTTATCTGACCTGAAACTAAAGGCAGAACTTGGTTGCTTTATTTCCTTCTCGCACGTAATGTTTGTCATTTGACTATTACGTGTTCTCAAATACAATAGTTTTCTTAATTGCTACCTTCTTCTTGCTCATGTGTTTCACTATCATAGAAAGTGGGATTTGTTCATTCTAAGGATCACCTGGAAGATGCATGATTTTGTCTCACTTGGATGGAAATCCTTTTTGGAAATTAGTGGAGGTTGTCGTTGCTGGATGATTGATATTATAGACTCATGCCTATGCTTCCTATTTATTTTGAGATGGGGTTATTACCATATAATGTGGAAATGTAGGAAATTGCACATGTTCTTTAAATTGATGATTAATCTTAATAGGAGATGTGTTTTGAAGGTTGAACTGATTGCTTATTCACTAATCGGTCAAGTAGGGTGGAATTAGAATTGAGGGTTGATCCTATGTGTTACGATGACTATTGTTGTTCTTCAATACTGCTAATTTCATTAGCTATTGGTCGACTCACAATCATGTGTATATTATTAACAGGGTGTTGGACACTTAACTCTCGAAGGATGCTAAACCTTGTTACTGTTATACTATTTCCTTGTGTTTAGTTGGTCCTAATATTCTTGAAGATAGATAATTCTTATCAGTGTTGTTTGGGTACTATGCTCCTAGCCCATGCCTCTTACACCATATGCTTCACTTCTACTTGGTCTTATCTGGGGCTTTGGTATTTTATAGGAGGCTATAGGTCAATGGCAGAGCTTAATATGACTAGTACTGCCTCACCTTGTGGTGAGATGCATTCAGTATTAGCTTCATGTTATCGTAACCTATCTGATTGTCTGTCAATGATGAAAGCCTACCTTTTTAAGAACTTGGCAACAATCGTTTACATTACACTCGTCATCCTACTATGCTCCTTCTCTAGGCTTCATTTGGCTATGTGTAGCAAGCTATTCTGTCCCATCATTGTACTAAAGGTACATTTACTAGAACTTAAAACTAATACTATGACTTTGCTTTTTACTATTGAATTTTCTTTGGTGAGAGAAGTGCATGATGAGAGTAATCTCACTTGAATTTCCAAGGCCTTTGATCACACTGCCTTCAAGCCCAGACAATTTTTTGTATTTTTATCGTTATGCTTAGAAATTAATAGTAAACAGCATGAAAGTCACGATTTTTTGACTATATGTTGTCTTACTTGTCTTCTTAAGTACTTAGATGTCACAAACCAGGGATCTGGAGTAGCCATACTCATAATATCATTGAACTTCAATATCTTTGATGGCACAGTGAAAATTGGTGAGGAAGAAGCAAGCACCCATGCGTATTCATTGGATATTATTTTGTTGTACAACTTTGATGCAGCACTAACCTTGTACCTTCTATTAGTTAAGGAACTTATTGTAGATCTCAAAGTTGTATATGCTTCCTTTTTGTTCATCAACTGTCATATAATGGCGAATCTAGGGATGGTTGTGTTAACAATTGTCAATTCTAAGGCATTTGGTTAGTTTATCCCTACTTGGTTGTGGACACCTTTAAAGCACCTCTCTTTTCCGGCCCAAAAAAGGGCTTTCCTTCATCGTCCAACTATGAAAGTAAGATGTTGGAACATTCAAGGCCTCAAAAAACAACAAACACTTTTTGAAGTTAAATTTTTAATTAGAAGTCATCAACCTAACTTAATTTTTCTGCTAGAAACTTTGGTCAACGACTCTAATATTTGCAAAATATTACCACAATTGGAATTTGACCACTATGATTTTGTATCCCCAGTTAACCATTTCGGGGGAATAGCAGTTTTATGGAATAATGGGAACATTCATGCATCAGTACATTTGAAAGAACAAAGAGCGAACCATATGATGGTCCACGACACAACAAACGCTTCCAATTCAACTATATCAGGAATTTATGCTCTAGCACAGAACAGGGAAAAAGAACAAAAGATGTGTTTTGCCCAAATGAACAACATTATAGATATTTCATGGTGTCTCATAGGAGATTTTAATGAATTGGTATGTTCGAATGATAAATTAGGGGACTAGCCCCACACTTCAATAGATTCCAGCGCCTAAACAGATTCCTTGCTTGTATCAATGAAAAGAATTTGCAAGTATCAGGAAATTTTTTTACATGGAAGAAAAAGGTACACATCTACTTAGTTTACGAACGTCTAGATAGAGCTATAGTTAGGAACGACTGGGCTACTTTATATCTCGATGCCTATAAAATGCATGGAAGTTTTACTTGTTCAGATCATTGCCCCATCATTATGTTATGCACCATTCAACATTCATGAACCTAGGCATTTCCATTTCAATTCCAAAAATTTTGGTGCAAGTACCAAAATGTTAATAAAATAGTCGTTAACCCATGAAAAATGAGTCAGGCAGGGACTAATATGATCAAGCTTATGCGAAAACTTAAACATATCAAACTTGAAACCAAAGAATGGGCCAAAAAGAACCTAGGGAACACGTATGACAAATTGGCAAAAAATGCTTGTAAAATCGATTATGTGGAAGGAAAACATATACAGGATCCCAATAATTATAGGCTAAACTCATGAATGCATTGCGTCCTGAAACAGAGAGAGAAGCTCCTCCTTTTTAACTAGAAATATTGGGGTAAACTGGCTAGGAAAGAATGGCTAGTCAATGGAGATAGGAACTCCAAATTTTTCCAAACAAGAGCTAATGCTTTGAGAAAGAAAAAAATGGTCATTAAGATCAAAGATGAATGTGGCATCTGGATTGACAATAAAAAAATGATCGTCGATCAATTCATTACAGATTATTCTAATAGGTTTAAATCTGCTCATAACACGAGCAAAGTACTTCCTGAGTTGGGATTACCCAAAATTTTATCTGAGCTTGATAACCAAGAACTCATTAAATTGCCAAATCTAGAGGAAGTAAAAATTGCACTCTTTAGTGTTGAATCTAACAAAACCCTAGGGCCTGACGATTTTGGTGCTGGATTCTTTAAAAATTATTGGCATATTATTAAAAATGATCTTTTAACAGTGTAACTAAGTTCTTTACGAATGGCAAAATCCTGAAGGAAATCAATAACACCTTCATAGCACTCATTCCAAAAGTTGCTAACCCTGACAGACAAACCAGTATAGACCCATTAGTCTATGTTCTACTATTTATAAGGTAATTTCAAAGATGCTAGTCAATAGATTGAGACCCCTTCTTGATAAGTTAGTGTCACCATTCCAAAGTGCCTTTTTACCGGGAAGATCAATTGATGACAACATTTTACTTACTCATGAAATTATGCACAAATTTAAAAAAATGAAAACGAAGACGGCCTGGACAGCTATCAAGTTGGATATGGAAAAAGCTTATGACAGAATCGAGTGGGACTTTATCTTCAAAGTGCTCATGGAAATGGGCTTTCACCCAACGTGGGTCTCATGGATTAAAGAATGTATATCCTCAATTTCTTACTCACTAGTTGTCAACGACGAACCAAATGGGTTAATCAAACCCATGAGAGGGATCCAACAAGGAGACTCAATCTCTCCTTATCTTTTTATCTTCTGCATGGAACCCCTAATCATATGCTTTATCTTCAAGCTAATTCTAGTAAGTCAGGTATAGGAATTAAGCTAAGCCCTAAGGATATAAAGATTCTGTGTCTACTTTTTGTAGATGATTGCTTTCTTTTTTGTAAAGCAAACTCAGAAACTTGTGATAAGCTAAAGTCAGTACTTGATCATTTCCGCATGACATCAGGGCAGCTAATTAACTATAATAAATCATCCCTGACATCCTCCCTCAATGCCTCTTCGATCCAAAAACAAATAGTAACTGCTATTCTTAATATCCCACGAAGAGTCTCTAGGCAAATATTTGGGTTGCCCAATCTTTCAAGGATGCCCCTCGAACACTACATTTCAAGAAATTATTAATAGAGCAACAACAAAATTAGACGGCTGGAAAGTTAATTACTTATGAAAAGCAAGTAGATCAATTTTGATTCAATCTCACCTTGAATCATTACCAGCCCATACAATGCAATGTTTTCAATTACCCAAGGAAACAACTAACTTCTTGGATAAATGTAATAGGGATTTCTTTTGGAAAAAATCTAACACTGAGAAAGGACTGCCAATGATAGCATGGGATAAGATTTGCAGGCCTAAAAGTGCAGGAGGTCTTGGACTCCGAAAGACAGAGGCCACTAATAAAGCTTTCCAATGTAAATTGGCATGGAAAATTCTAACAGGAAGCCCTAGTCTATGGGTGCAATCTATGATTAAGAAATATCTCCAGAACTCCAATTTCCTAACTCATAAACAGAAATCAACAGATTCTCCAGTCTGGAAAAGTATTTTTGAGAAGTCGAGACCTACTCAAATTAGGCATCATATGGAAGGTTGGTAATGGTCAGCAAATCTCATTTTGGAATGACAATTAGATAGAAAATAGGAACTTAGTTAATATTTCAGATCTTAATGATGAAAGTATATCCCAATCAAGGGTAAAAGTAAGTGAATTTATTATAAATCAATCACAGTGGAATATTCCGCTTCTTAACCAAGTCCTCAATAACCATCCGATAGTCCACAAAATTAAAGGAATCCCCATCCCTATGAATGCTACAGAAGACTCTTTCTATTGGGGTCTGAATAGTTCTGGTGAATTTTCTACAAAATCTGCAACATGGGTAGCACATGGTTTGTGCAATCAAGAGAGGTCAAAACGATCATTCAATTGGATTTGGAAAACTGGCACTATGCCTAAAATCAAGATTTTCTTGTGGCAACTATGTCACAAAGCGTTATCGGTAAAAGGTACACTTTTTAGAAGAGGGCTAGACATCGACCCGGTTTGCCCATTTTGTCTTGGTGATATTGAATCTGTAGAACATCTGTTCATGGAGTGTTTAATGATTAAAAAAGTGTAGGAGGCGGCTGATAAGCATCAATAGTTTCACCGGCTGGCTGCCAAGACATGTTGCATAGTCTGTATAAGATTCACTCCACACATAATCCAACGATCAAACAAAAATTTAAATTTTTTCTATGGAGCATCTGGAAACAAAGAAATGCAACAATGTTAAAAAACGAAGTCTGCAATCCTCTTGCATGCTTAATAAGAGCCAAAAAAGCGAGTGCGGAATGGAGAATTCGAACTTGCATATCAGTTGATACATTCTTTAGGGGCCTTCTTCTCCCCCTTCCACCTCCATCTATTTTGTTAAATGGCACTCTCCTCCTCCTGGGTTCGTCAAATTCAATTTTGATGGATCACTCATCAACTCCTCAGCGGTTGGAGGCTATATCCTTCGCGATTGGACTGGAAGGTTACTTCACGCAGGCTCAGTGAACTATGGTACCTCCTCCATTTTAGTTGCAGAGGCGAGGGCTATGCATGATGGACTTTATGCAGCGATACAAGCAGGGTATCCCAATATAATTGTGGAAGGGGACAACAGAATCGTTATCAATGCGTTACAAGGGAAAGTTAAGACTCCTTGGCAGATTCAAGGCACCATCAAGGATATTCATACTTGGAAAGATATGGGCATTCATATAATTGTAAACCACGTGTTTATAAAGGCTAACATGGCGGAAGATTGACTTTTCAAATTCGGACATTGGATTACTAACTCTTTTTCTCTTGATTTATGTTTCTCACCTATGCTTCGAGCAATTGTGGCAGATGATGTAGTTGGACAAACTCTTGCGAGAAGAGGCGTCTAACGTTATTATTGTTTCCTGTTTACCTTTGTAAAAAAAAATACAACATCACATATTCCCCAAAACAAAACAAAATCTTTTTGATCTTTTAAAATTTTTTTTAGTTCTTTTTTCATTTTTTCTCTCTTTCAAAACTTAGTTTTCCCACCCCCATACCTAAATTAGGTAATGGCCTCATTGGAAGTGAAATGAAATAGAAAATAGAAACTAAAAACTAAAAAAAAGAACAAATACACACAGAAAACCAAGACTCAAAAAGAAAGAAAAAGAACAAGACTTTAAAACTCAAAAACAAAACAAAAATAAAATAAAGCAACAAATATATGTAAAAGAAAACAAAATAAAAAGAGAAGAAAGAAAGGAATGATTACACCAGGTCAAGTGTTGAATCACACCTAAACTGTAGCCTTCTAAAATCCGTTTAGATATAGGCCTAGGGAGCATCAGCCACTCTATATCAAGTTGAACATTGCTGCCCAAATTAGAACCCAGTAGTGAACATAGCGTCTTACCAAACATAGAAGAACAACTCTCAATAAAATAGAGACAATGAAAATTAAAGAGTTGGTCCTAAATAGAATACATCCATGACATCAATACAACATAGTTAAGGGTCCGTTTCAATATAGTTGAGGACCCAATCAAAAAATAGATAGATGTCCTCAAACTCAGCCAGCAAGTAGGTCATTTACCTTGCAAGTTAAGCATGATGAACTCAATTTCTGGGGAAATCAATGGGTCCAAAGTGCACAAGTCTCGTAGTATCAAAATGCACAAGATTCTGGTCTAATTCAAAAGTCATAAGCACAAAAGTCTCATACTCTAAAAATTCAGAGTTCGGTGGCTCGAGGATATGGTCAAATATGATGTGGTCAAAGGAAAAAGACTCATACTCGATACAAAAACCCATATGAAGACCTTCATTGACATCAAACCTATAAGAAAAAGGATCATCTTCCACATATGGAATAAAATCATGTAATTTCAAATTAGTAGGCTCAACCAACCCCTTATATGAATCCTGTAAGCAAATATCTTCTGATTTGTGAAAATCATGATGCTCATATCAAACTCACTAATACTCTCAAAGTTTTTACCTACCTCAAACTCAAAAGAGTCATTAATAATGGTGAGTGGGTTAGCGAAAATGATGACATCCTCAGTGACATCTCTAGGTGAGCTAAATTTAGGTGCAAGGCCATGGGATAGAGACAAAGAGTGGTCATGATCTTGCTCGAGGGCATGCAAAGGCATGTCGTCATGAAAATTAGAACTAGTGAGATAAGAGGTTTTAAAATCATCATGAAGACTAACGTTAGGTTTAGGAGATCCTAAACTAGAGTCAGACTCATGTAAATTATAATCCCTACTCTGATTAAAATGGTGAGAACATTTATCAATTCCCTCATTCATAGCCTCTATCATTTTTTCAGTCAATTCATTTATCATCTTTCCAAAACGTGGACATGTAGCATCAACATAATCACGATAAGGAAAATTACAAGCATCACGATCAGAAAAATCACAATAATCACAAAAAGTAGGAGCCACACCAAGAGTTGGATGGGTCATATGAGTTCCTAAAGTAATCTCGGTGATAAGCATTAGCAGGAAATTCATACTCACCATGAACACGGTTTCCTAAGGTTCTTCTAGTTTGTTCAAACTCATAAGTATCCCGATCTAATTCGAAGAAATCCCAAACCTCATCTTAAGCTCTATACAATTATTCTAACAAACATAAAAAACACATAGACTCAACATGATCTCAGAATGCAGCACTTGGAACCACTGCGATAACCTCACAAATTTCACAATTTTCAAAAATTTTGTTCAACTAAGCACAATAATCATTAACTCTTGATAAATAGATCCAAAAAGGTTCACGCTCAAATTGTGGGAAATTAAAAACTAGCATTCTTGAAACTCCTTTTGTTCCAATTTTTTTGGGGACTTTTTAAAAGGGGAAAAAAAGCAAAGACTCTAAGACAACTAATTACACACTACTAACTAAAACAAAAACAAGACACTTGAATAACTAAGTTAACAAAACAAAATAAGCTAACAAAAATAAAACTAGGTAACCAAAAGTAGGAGTGAGCAAAAAAAACCGAAACCGAAAAACCGAACCGAACAACCAGTTAACTGGTTTGATTTTTCTTAAAAATTCGATTTGGTTAACCGAACTGATAAAATTTTGCGGTTTCGATTTTGGTTTCGGTTTGGCCATTTGAGATTCGGTTAACCGCGTTAACTGAAACCAAAACTTACACTATTATTTAAAAAAATCTAAAATTTTTATTGGTGAAGTGTAGATTTTATAATTATTAAAGATAAGACTAAATGTACAATAATGTGTAAATTAATATTTGGTGTCTTAAATAGTTAAATAATTTTTAAAAATGAGTGAAAATTGAAATTAACAATTTAAATTAACGGTTAACTAGTAACCGAACCAAAAATCCGGTTAACCGAACTGAAAATTCGATTAACTGAGTTTTTCAGTTTGGTTGCGGTTCATATTTTTGCCAAACCAAAAAAATTCAGTTAACCAATTTTCGGTTAATCGAAAGTTTCGGTTCGGTTTTTGGTTCATAATTTTTGCAAACCGACTTTCCAGTTAACTGGTTCCTTGTTAACCGAATTCCCGGTTAACCAGTTTTGATCACCCCTAACTAAAAGAAAAGAAAGACCAAAAAGACATAAGCCAAAAGAAGTGATTGAACACAAAAAATAGAAAATAAGCACAAACACAAAGCGTGAGTATCATTTTTTCCTAATTTTGTTTACACAAAAAACAAATCAAAACCTAAAACAAAACAACAACTACAAATAAAAGAAAGCAGAAAATCAAAAGTCCAAATTCATAATACTTTACACAAAAAATTCAGCACAATCACAAAGAATATGGATTTTTTTTTTCAATTTGTTTATGTCTCAAAATAAAGTAGTAAATCAAAACAATAAATTATTCCAGAAATTACTGAAAATTCCATAAATTCCTAAAAGTTCCCCAAAAATTAGCCTATACTTTAAAAATCCCTAAGAATCCACTATAAATATTAGAATAGCAAAATCAGCTCTAGATTAGCACAAAAAAATCAAAAAAAATCAAAAATTGAAGAAAAACCACATATTTTTTTGTTAAATTCTGCTTGCCCTGCACTATACAGCAGCTCACTTTGTTAATTTTGATTTTTTCTGTGCAGATAATTAATCATTAAAAAGTAAAATAAAATTAACCAAAATAAAATCAAAATATAAACACCAAATAAAATAAGAAACAAGAAATCTAATATAAAAAACGACTAAAACCACATAAACACATGCTAAAAATTGAAATCGAAAAGTATGAAAAGAAATGAAAGCAGCTCAATGGACTAAACTCCGACTCAATTTAACATGCAACCTAATTTCACACATTCCATCCCTGGCAACGGCGCCAAACTCTTCTTATAATTTTCTGCAAGCGCACGATTTATCATTGTAATCTTATGGATGTTGCCCTCAAGGATGGATTATGAAGTTAAATCACTAACGAGGAATTGGCATTCTAACATTAATGGAACAAATAACTAGATCAAGTTACAATTATTTACCAATGCAACTAAATTATTTTATAAAGCAACTAGAAATGTCAATGAAACTTGAAGCGACTTCTAGGCTAACTCTACTCACATTCAATTCAAACTTCCAACAAGCTGAATAGGAAGCATTCATCAAAATTCGCAATCAATTTTGGAGCAAGATTTAATTTAATCAACCTCAAAATTGAAATAAGCTCTTTCTCATATTTTGATGATCGTAGAATGCAAAAAGGGAATGGGTAAAAGTGTGAAACCAAACAGAAGCAAACTGAAAAGAGTAGGGCAATGGATTAGGAAAATGGAAGGAACGTCGACTAAATTCTAAACTAAATTGTGCAATTCTCAACCAAAACCAAAGCCCTTGCTCAAGAATACAAACGACAAGCTTTATCACATCAATTTGAGAAATTAGAAAGGAACGTAAAACTAGAAATGAGAATAAAGAACGGATTAACAAAACAAAAACTTTAACCCTTATCTACTTTATGTTCTTCCAAAAAATCATCTCTACACTTTATCATAGCTCCCAAGTCATCACATCAACACTTGAGTTAAACGTAAACCCGTAACCGCCGAAATGATGATGATCGAGATAGGAATGGAGGGTAACGACTGGAATTAATGTTGCTAATGAAAGAGGAGAGAGAAACTTAGAGGAGTCTTGAGTGTGCCTGAACGAAGAAGACGAAGCAACCGCATAGTTGGGCCTAGGACTCTAAGGATTTCTGTGCATGTGAGGAAAGAGAAGAAGAAATGAAGGAGGGGAAGTGCAGGATCACATGCTCCTCACGCTAGAGAATTAAGTGAGAGTCAAGTGCTTGACTGCTTGGAATGGTAGTACACCTTAAAGTAGTGTTCATTGCTCTAAGGGCTCATAAGATCTAAGCCAACATGGATAAATGTGAGTTCTTCACTCACAATGCGAAATTCTTGGGATATGTTCCTTCGAAATACAAAATTTCTATGGATTAATGTAAAGCCAATGCTATAAAGTGCTAGCTAACTCTTGCCAACGTCACTGAAGTGAGGGGTTTTCACAGTTTGGCTTCATTCTATAAATGGTCTACCAAGAATTTTAATGCCCTTACTTCCCTCTATTATGGAGTGCTTTATAAAACGTACCTTTGAATGGTGTAAAGCTACCCAGAGTGCCTTTAAGACACTAAATATCAAACCCTCTGAAGCCACTATTTTAGCACTTATAGACTTTGACCAAGTCTTTGAAGTGGAGAGTGATGCTAATAGTGGGCATTGGTGTGGTTTTCATCCAAAACAAATGCCCAATTTCTTACTTTAGTGAGAAGTTGAATGGCTCAAGGAAGAATTATAGCACCTATGACAGAGAGTTCTATACTATTGTGATAGCTCTTGAACATTGCACTTATTATTTAAGGCTAAAGTAGTTTGTTCTCCACTTTGAATATGAGGCTTTAAAATATCTCAAAGGACAACTAAAGCTTAATTGAAGACATGCTAAGTGGTAAAGTTTCTACAATCCTTTTCATTGGTGGTGAAGTGCAAAAAAACGAGTTCCAATATGGTGACAGATGCTCTTTCAAGGTGATGTTCACTAGTTTCACTTATGGAAGCCTGTAATCTCGGCTTTTAATTCCTCAAAGAACTCTACAAAGGGGACAAAGATCTTGGTTCCTATCTAGAAGATGGGAAGGAAATGATCTAAGGGTCCCTATATTGTTTAAGAGGGATTTATTTTAAGAGGAAATCAGTTATGCATTCTAAAGGGACCCATCTGCAAACTTTTAGTCAAAGAGGTTCATGGTGATGGTCCAGCTGGCCCATTTGGCATCAACAAAAGAACTTCTATTGGCTAATGATGGAAGGCGATGTCCATGATGTCATCTAAAATTGCATTACTTGTCACTAAGCAAAGAGTTAATTTCATTAAGGCCTTTATTATCCTCTTCTAATGCATTAAGGACCATAGAAAGATGTCAATATGGACTTTATTGTTGTTCTTTCAATAGCCCAAAGGTGTTATGATGCTATTATGATAGTGGTTGATCGGTTCACCAAGATGGCTCACTTTGTGCTTTGTGATATTAGTCGTGATGCTTCTTACATTACCCATCTCTATTTCAAAGAATCCCCATGTTGTATAGAATTCCAAAGAGTATAGTGTTCAACCAAGACACCAAGCTCCTAAGCCACTTTGAAGATTCTTATAAAAGCTACTGGGCACGAAGCTACTATTTGGCATCACCTATCATCCTCAAACTGATAGGCAAACCGAGGTGACAAATAAAATCTTCTCTAATTTGCTCAGAACTTTGGTGAACAAAAATGTGATGGAATAGGAAGTTAAACTTCCCCATGCTGAATTTTCCTATAGCAGGACTCCATCCTGTGCCACCGGTCACTCCCCCTTTAAGGCAATTTATGGTGTTACTCACTACTCTTGATCTCATACTAATTCCAATTCAGTCTAGAGTGAGCTTTAAAGTTAAAGAAATAGCCAAATAGATAAAAAAAGCATCATTACCAAATAAGGGCAAAGATAAAAAAGGTGAATCAGATGTACAAGGGAAGAGCCAACAAGAAAAGAAAACTTGGGAATCTGCTATTGCCACATTTAAGGAAAGAAAGCTTTCCTTCAAGAAGGAGAAATAAGCTAATGGACAGAGGAGATGGACCTTTCTAAGTGTTGGAAAAGGTCAATAACAATGCTTGCAAGACTAAGATACTTAGTCCTCCACTCTCAATGGAGGACACCTCACGCCTTGCTTAGAAGATAATGAAGATTTGGCACAAAATCACATTCAAGGAGAGGATGGAATGGGAGGTCTACAATCACCAATTTAATACAAGTCTTAAGACTTTAATGAAGTACAATAGAGCACACCAAAGTCATTGCCAAGCCAATGTCAATAGTGTACCAAAGATTTTGGTGGTGACTTTGAAACTCCTACCGAGGGTAGTCCAAGGGACACGAATTGACTATTGATTTCCTCCATTAATGCTCCATGAGATTCATCCACTCTAGAGTTGCAATTCAAGACATCCAAGCCTGTCTAAGTGCTTCTCAGCTAGGAAACTCAAGTATGAGCACGCATTTAATGACGAAAGATGAAAAATCAAAGGGGTTGAACTACCACTAAATAAAGCCTAGCCTTTTGATATTTCTTCTTGAATTCTCAGCATGTTTAGCTTTATTGTTTGAAGGTAAAGTGTAATAGTTTAATGCTTAGTCTTTTTATTTCAGTGAGTTAAGGCCCATTTTTCCTATAAATTGTAAAGTTTGTATCTATTAGAGATCATTGAAAGTCAAAGTAAATGAAAGACAAGTAGCTTACTTGACGCCAAAATCTCTATTTCTTTATCTAAGTTTCATTGTGGTGAGTTGAGTGGATCCTTTAAGATAGCTTAAAGGTGACTAGGCCTTTAATCAACTTATTGGTGGGTCTTTGGGATTTGTGACAACTTTCCTTTATCTAAGTCTTATCCTTGTTACTTTAATCTATAATTTTCATACCGAAGTTAACCCAGATTGCTGTCAAAGTCCGCATTGTTCCATTGTCAAGCTCAATGGCTTTAGAATTTTGTCCAACTGAATCTGTTCAAACTTCGACATGCTAAAGGATGCCTCCTATCCTAGGTGTGTCCTTTAATGTTGCATGGCCTATAACAGAGAAAGTGTTTTTCTTTTTTTAGATGATGGATTGAAATCCTTGGTGTCTTTTAGTTTATTTTATTTCTCTCCCTCTCCTTTTGACTAGCTAACCTTGTCAATTTTTGAAGTTGGCCTCTCTTTTTTCATCCTTTTTCTTTTTTTATAATCCTAGATTTGTCATTGGAAAAGAGCATTCTAGTGAAGAAGGGGAAAATTGAAATAGGCTTAGGAAGCTTGAAATTGTTGAAGTTTCAAGAGTTGGACTCAAAAAATAGGAGAATTAGCAGGTGAGAGAAGGGACTCTTTAACTCAAGTTTTGAATGCAACTTGAAGGGGCTGAGTTCTATCCTCTAGTGTAGAGTTACATAGCAGACTAATGGGGAAAGCCTAAAAATGATTACTAATTTGTTTAGTCTCAAATCTCAGTATCTTAGATGGATAGCATAACCCTTTCTAAACGGCTATACAAGCTTCCGTCTAAGATCTTAGGTCTGAAGGGTGGGCCCTTTTCGCCTGACCTAAAGTAACCTATCTTTTTTCCTCTTTTTTTTTTTGGAATTTTGAGTGAACCCTAGATGGCCTAAAAAATGTGTCCAATCTTGGGCTCCTTAACTCTTTGTCTAAGGTCCACAACTAGAGTTTTGTGCTCATTAAGTTTTGCGATCACTTCTATATAATTAACTTGTTTTTGAGTTTGCCATTGGGAGTAATCTTTGTTGGTTTGCATCTAAGTAGCATCTCTCTCATCTTCTCTATCCTGTGTAACAAGGTGATAGTTTGAAAAGTGAATTTGATGGAGATGGGTAATGGACGTCAAAAGCTAATGTGTTGGCTATGGGTTGGGGGAAACTGCAAATGACTTGCTATTAGTTCAGAGGCAGATGATGACTTGGTGGGCTTTAAGGTTTACACTAACGTAATAACGCAAACCTAACTTGCACTAATTACTTTCACTTAATCTAGTTTAACAAAAAAATTAAGCGTGTGCATTTCAATGCAATGCTTAAAACTCGCATGTTTTACAAGGCCCAAACGACATTAATAGCCTCGCATTGAACTTTATAATGTGACCAGTTAATTATTTATTATTAAAGTAAATAATAATGTGATAGTGAGTATCTAAGTGGGAAATAGGCATATAAATCAACCTTTATAAAATGCATGTTTAAGTATTGTAATTTAGTTTAGAGTGAAATAAAACAATTGAATAAATGAGTAGGTAAATAAGCTATTACATTACTATTTTAATTAGCTAATAGGTTGACTATAAAAAGACATAAAAGAATATAATTAAGAAAAGGTAAGTAAAAATTAAACAAGTTAATAAAACTAGCAATAAAAAAATTTAAAAAAAAAAGAGAAAGAAAAAATAAATAGAGACAAAATACTCATTTAGCATATTTAATTAGCCATCAACCAAAAATCCCATGCTTCTATTCTCTCTCCTTGTTCTTCCCTGTTTTTCCCCTATTCTTCTTCCCTTGCCCAGCAGCCACCATGGGACTCATTGCTGGCCAGCCAACTACCACCAATCGACCACCCATCCAAACTGTCACCTATCTCTTTCTTCTTTTGGCACATTCCAACAGGTTTTCCAGGTAAAAACCTCAAATCGCTTTCACCCCTCTCCCATGTATTGGATTTAATTCCTTAAATTGATGGAAGTGTATTTATTTGAGTTTAGATAGTTATTTAAATATGAATTAGGCTATTAATTTTGGTTAATTAAGGTCGAATAGGTTAGAGATTCGGGTGTTGGATGAAGTTGAGGCTATAGGTGACATGAATCATGCTATGAACTGAAACTTATATTAAGCAAATTATGGATTTGGATCAAAAGAATGAGAATGACAAAAAAATATTGAATTTACAAATTTTTGCAAAATTTGGCACTGTTTTAATTGGTTGACATTATTGGATCGGTCAAAAATTTCGAAAATTTTACTATAGGTTCCATGTAATATTTGGCATTGTTCAGAACGGTTTCATGAATTTTGGATGTGTATTTTAAGAGTTATTAACTTTTTATTGAAGCTGCCCCATTTTAGTACGTAATTTGAGCCATTGTTTTAATTTCTATAAAGGATGGGCTTGGAAGAAAATCCTGAAAAATTTACTTTGGACTACTCACAATGTCTAACAAGTTCCTATAAAATTACGTGAATTTTGAATGTTTATATTATGAATTGTGAATTTTTGAATGAAATTGCTATTTCTAGGGAAGGTTGGAGTTGATGGGTGAAGTTTGAGTTTCATACTAGAGGGGGTGAGCTATGGGAGCAACCACTTGTAGATTTTTTTTTTCTTTAATTTTGTTTTAACGGAGCGATATTTGAGGTGACTTGCTATTCTCTCTAGAGAATTTGATGGTTTATGTTGTATTTTGAGATTGGTTACAGATGAGCATAAAAAAGATAGGAATTTCAATGTGAACCTGATGCTGATAAAGGAGGGAATTGAAAGGGTTTTGAATTTTAATTCAAATGTGTATATTTGGGAACTACAATCAAGTGATAAATTGGGCTGTACTTTATTTTCTAGTAAGTGGATTGTGTATTGGTGATGGTTTAAGGAGGGGCTTTCTTACTTGCTTTAATGCTCAATTAGAGGAAATTAAATAAGAAAATAATTATGGGTTTGATTAAAAATTTTAGTAGTCTAAAAGTGAAACATTGATTACAGTGTAAAAGCAAGTAAATGAAAACTGATATTATACTCAAGTTATAAAGTGAATATCTTGCTAATTTAAATTTAGGCAATGAGAGAAACATGTTAAAATAAGACAAACGCATGAATTATGCCACTTAACCTCAACCCTTTTTAGTAACAAATTAGTAAGTTTCAAAGGATAGAGATTTAAATATTTGTAATGAGATTGGTTAATATAATTAGCTAAATAATTACTAAGATCATGATATTGAAAATTACATAACATTACTAATAATAAAAGGTCCATTTGAAATAGAAATGAGACTACTTGTATCATTTGTTGTGTTGATAATCAACATCCTATAAGGATAGAAAGATTTTAAAACCAGGCACGTTTACTGCCAAGGCCCTTCAAAAACTCACATGTGATTTATAAATACCAAAAACCCCATAATATATGAGTATTTAATGAATCATTTTCAAACTCTATTTTGTCACACGATTAAGTGCATCCACCAGTTATCAATTATCAGGACTTACGCCTATCAATCCACTCGCGTGACTTCAACTTAAGCTTCCCGATTGGCCTACGAGGTGTGTGCCTATTCAATGATCATACATATGAGCTCATCAATTCGACTTCCACTTTCAAATAATAATAGGTAACCATTTTCGCCCTCATTTCGAACTAAAATGAAGTGAAATTCATATGCTCACTAAAAAATGAATTTCTATCTTTTAGTATAGTAGTAGACGAATAGAGCTTCAGCTTATGATTCAAATATTTTTGTGTTTTATGTTTTTAGGTAAATAAATTATGAAGCCCTTACCTAACAATACCAGGGAGGCGAGGAGACAGTCAATGAAGACTAGACAAGCTCACAGTGGCATATCGTAAAGTCAAGTGTCATTGAAATATAAGCATTATGGGTTGCTGGACTTTCATTTGAGTTTGAGAATGTATAAATTGTACACAATTTGGGTTTTAGGTAAGCTAAGAGTGTGTGTTTAGTGTTTATGTTCAATAAAGTAATTCAGTCTTATCCTCTCTAGGATACCCGTAACATCCTAACCTTATTCTTCCATGGTATTAGCCATGAACGTTTAGATAATTAAGGTTAACCTAGTGATTATGACTTGGGTCGTTATAGCTAGGATGGGAATAAACAGGGTTACCATGCGGGATTTAGGCTAAAATCGAGCCTTACCCTGTATCAAGTTTGCCTAGGCATAGGAGCTACCCCATGGGCCTAAGCTAAATCTAAGTCTATCACTAGCATATGTTGGGTTGAAGCATGACTTCAGTTTGTTTTTCCTAGAATAGGCTAGTTTATGCATGAGGATGAATCTAGGCTAACTTTTGATGGATCCTACACCTATGGAATTGATGTATGAAGCATGGACCATAGGCTTATTTATGGATCAATTGTCTAGATCTTTATTGAACTTATGGAACATGAATAAGATGCATGATTGGTTGCAACCTAGAATGGACTAGGGCTCTAAAGCTTTAATGGGCCCTATTATAGGCTATAGGTCTCGATAGACTTATGCAATATGATTCTTTGGGTCCAAGTAGCCTACAACTGATGTATTAAGACTTAACAATAGCCTGTAGACTTTCCTAATCAAGTAATAGACTTGCAGGCTCATGACTGAAGGTGACCTGGGCTTAGATTAATAATGTTGACCTACATATTATGTGATGTGTGCAAGGCCCAGAAACTATATAGTTTCTGCAATTCATTACTAAGTTCTACTAGTCTTTCCTAATGCAAAACCATTACAATTCGTTGGTGGGCTTTTTTATAAAAATCGAGGCACCATCTTTTGGTGTGCACAGTGGCATATTAGAGATTACTCACAAGGCAAACTATCATTCTTCTCTCACTCCTTTAGGGCCTATTCTTTTCGTCGAGAAATGTGGGTTGGTAAATGAATAAAGTTGTTTGAGATTGGTAAAAGTGGGTTGACGTATGTTCAAGTGGGTATTTTTGTGTTGAACTGGGTTGAACTAGATTGAAATTGGTTGAAGTACGTTGAAGTAGGTTGAAATAAGTTAAAGTTGGTTGAAGTAGGTTTAAATTTTTTTATTTTTTTATTTTTTGTATGATGGGTAGAAGTTGGTTAAAATAGTGAAAAGTGGGTTGAAGTTGATATTTTTTATTGAAGCTTGTGAAGTGGGTTGAAGTGGGTTAAGGTAGGTAAATTTGGATTTACTAAAGAGAAGAATAGGGCCTTAGTTAACATAGTTCTCTTTATCCTCTTGCACCAAATCCGTAAGAATTAGATTGGAGTATTGCCTACAGATTATTCATTTCATGTTTGTTTCCAGTGAATGGCCAAGATGACTCCCTATATTATCTCAATTTTTTTAAAATACAAGACCCATCAGATTATCATAATTATCAAACCGTACAAGTCAATTGCCTAACCCAATGTCATATAATTTCACCTCTTGAGCGGCCAAATTCTCTAGAGTTTAATATGCAGTGAGTTGTTAAGTTTTCAAATATTGCATTTGGTTTGATCTATTATCTATCTTGTGCACTTGGACAATGAGTCTAAAAGGTTAGTGGTTTGTTTATGTCTATAGATGCCTTAAAATCGCAGTTGGATTTTTAATTGCTTGACGATTAGGAAAATAACCCCGTTGTGAGCTCGGAGGCCCAATGAGGTGATTAGTCAAGTAAAATGGCAAAAAAAGAAAATAATAATGAAAGTCCAATTAAAGAAGAGGTGGCTCGAGTCGGCAAGGCCCGTTGGGCCTAGGAGTTGGTCAGTTTTTCCCCCTTTTTTTGCTCTCTTTTTTCCCGAGTTCAAGTCCAACTCGGTTATTAGTGCTAATTTCACAAGCACGTCTAGTTAAAGGGAAATTCCTGATAACATTAGAAGAGTCATTAAGCCAAATATTATTAGGACTCGATATTCTTTTCCTAGGCGGAGTCCGTCTAATTATTACTTATAAATGGGGGTGCCACAAGGGGAGAAAAAGAGGAAAACAAAAGAAAAAATAGAAAAAGAGGGAAAAAAAGACAGAAAAGAGGGAATGAGCAATCAATCAATAAGTGAGAACCAAGTTGTAAGATCAGAGCTATTGAGAGATCACTTAAGAGATAGTGAGGAAATTATTGTTTGTCGACTACAATGCCAAGTCTCTCATATAAGATTAGCACGATAATCACTCCAATGGGTTTCCCAGGCAATCAGGTGGGTTGACCTGAGGGCGCAAATTTCATATTTTGCTTCCTGTTTTCTTTTTTCATGGTTATTATGTTCTTATAAGTCAATAAAGATATAATCTTAGGCAGTTTCTGCCTACTGTAAATATTTATTTTACCTATCTTTGCATTAGACAAAAGATTATACCATTTTGGATGATTTTATATGAAATATTACTAATGTTTGCATGATTGTCTGTTAGCGTCATTAAAGCTTTAGATTTCCCATATTGCATACTAGAGGCCTAAGTGATGACAAGCGCTAATGTGATGCACACTATCGCATCATCATACCTTCACCCCCCAAATATGCATCCTCAGTTTGAGACTAAGGAGCCAAGATGATTTCCCACACTAGGGATAGTATGGGGGCTTTTTGAAAACCTTTTTGAAGTTGAATCGGTTTGTCCATTTGGTGTCTCCTCGGTTGTCCTATCAGTATGATTCATTTCGAAAAGAGACTTAGTGTGTAGGTTTTCCTAAAACACACTAGCAACTCTATTAAATTGTATAATCGCGATTATTTTTATTCTTTCTTATTTTCTATCCCTTTTTTTATTTTTGTACTTAACAGAGTGGTACTTATCCTAGACCGTAAGACTATTTGGACCAGGAAAAAGGGTCCTAATCTAACCTAAGAACCGACAAGAAACCTGGTTCCTGGATCAGGCAGTCATCACCGACCTAGATCAGGACTAGGAAAAACTGGATGTAATTTTAGTCCGTGAACCGATAGGTTCTTGGGTTAAAAGTAGAAACCAACTTCCTAGTTCAATCCATTATTTTTGCCTTTTTTTTAGAAAATAAAAAAAAGTAATAACAGTTTGTCCGTTTTCCAAAATAAAAAATATAGAAATCAAAATAAAACACCCAACAAAAGGGTAGTTGAACCATTCATGGGGGATCGTGCCTAGGAGGTGGATCTTCACATTGACGACTCTACTGAGAACGATTTTCTTTAAGTGGGCAAGATTTGAAATTCAATATGGGAAATAGTTTTAATTATATTTGCGTTTGGCATCCTGCATTGAAAGAGGCTGTCGGAAGTGGGATAACGGTACCTCTAAGTAGCGCAAACCCATTATCACCCTTCGAGAGATTAGTTGGCTACTCAGAGAGACCACTAGACTCAACCGAGCATGCAGTTGATCCACTTATTTGAGACACACTTTTCGATCTATGCGACTTAAGAAAGCAACCAAAACGTCCAAATGTTGTCATGCACCACATGGATGATGTATGAGTGTTTGAGTCATGAGAAGACTATTGTAAACCTAACCTAAAAGCCTTATAACTTAGAACCTTGGCTTATGATTGGAAATTATGTGCATTATTGGATGTGCTATTGTATAGCTTAACTGTTTAGCCCTACGGCTTATGTGTTGAGGCTTTAGGTCTTAGGAGAGCATAGGTTAGGAGAGGTCAAACTTAGTGGCTAAGGTTATAGAACGAGCTGGCTTCAGCGCCAATAGAGCCCTAATGGACTCCTGACCTCGAGCCCTACTAGGATCAAACCTTAGTCTAGGGAGTAAAAGTCCTAAAAGGAGACCAAGCTCTAAGTATGGCTAGGAATCTACAAAAAAAAAAAACAGAAAAAATGAGTATGTATCATGGTAAGAGTCTAGAATTGTTGTTGGTCTAGAATTAGGAAGGGAACAACAGTTAGTGGTTGGCTGGCTTCATAGTAGTTTGATTACACTGGGATAGATTTAGAGTTGGAATAGAAAAGGAAAAGAGTTAGCACAAATGCTCGGTGGTAACTTTGGATAGGTCTAGCCCGTTCTATGTCAGTTTGAGTCCACATACATTATATATATTGGGCTTTTCGTCTTTGATTTTCATAGTATATAAGTTAGCGTATTTCGAGTCCTCATTTTATAAGCAATTACTTAGATGGGCTAGTCCTATGCACTCTCCCATATTTAGCAAGATAGGGAGGCCGAAGAAGGTATACAAGTGAAGCCCAGCAACCAAGAGACTTTTATATAAGGAACCACCAGCAGAAGCTTCATCGGATAGGATAGAGTCAAGGTCAAAGTCGAGGGGGAATCACACGCCTATTCCAATGGCAGGGAATAATGAGCTCGCCCAATTCATGAAAGTAATTGAGAAAATACAAGCTAAGATGGAAGACAGTGACAAGAAGGTGGAGTCACTAGTGGTCGCATTTCAGAACCTGAACACAGAGACCTAAATGGAGAAAAATGAACAAACTCCTCCAACCCAAGAAGAGAATGGTAAAGAAAAGGGAGAATTGGAGGATGGAAAGGCAAACAAACTAGAGAAGAACACTCCCCATGTTGATCCTCGCATAGATCGCATAGAGCGGTTGCTTAAGGAATCCCCGATGTTTAATAACTATTTTAATGATTATGTGGGATTCACTTCAATCCAAAACGGTAAGCTGTCGCCAAAATTCACCTTGCCTGATATCAAGTTTCATGGAACTTAAAATCCACACCACTACGTGAGGAATTTCATTAGCACTATGACTCTAGAGGGAATAGACAAGGATATCATTGACTTAATATTCCCTTGGACTTTCGACAAGGAAGTCATAAGATGGTACAACACTATTAACCCACGAACGGTCATGAATTGGGATGATATGTGCAAGGAATTCCTGAACCCATAATATTATGACACTAATCTCCCAAATCACACTTAGGGATCTCGAGTTATTTAAGTGCTGACTACTTGGGTAGATGGAGGGAAAAGGCCACCCACATAGTAGGCCGACCCTCTAAGATAGTTCAAGTAAGGTTGTTCATCAAAACCCTTCAACCCTTATACTATCAACACCTATAGTTCATGCCATTTGAGAGTTTTACAGCATTAAAGAAATGTCTGCATGCTAGTAGAGGAAGAACTATCCAAGGAGGTACCAACTAAGACAAGAAACAACTAGAGAGATAATCACCACAACAAGGATAAGAAGGCTAGTAGCTCCAAGGAGGTACATACGGTAAGCCGTATTACGGAGTATACCCCTATAGGGACTACCTACACCCAAGCTCTAGAATGACTCCTAGCTAAAAGGAAGATCAATCTTCTCAAAATTATGCTAGAGACTGAATCCCTCAAGCAGTCCAAATACTTTGATCCAAATAAGTACTGCAAATAGTATCAGTCGCGAGGGCGCGATACTGAAGATTGTTGAACTTTCAAAAATAGGTTGGAGAAGATGTTTAAATCTAGACAACTTCCATTGCCTAAAGTAGCTCAAAAGCCCAACAATGATAGGAATCAACTCGAGAATCATGAAAATTATTTTCGCTGTCGAGGACCAAGAGAAAGAATGGGACCCATCCATGTTTATACAAGACATTAGTAGCCCAAAACCAAGGGTAAACACGCATGCACCAAACATGAAAGACTTTGGCCTTTGGGAAAGTGATGAAGATAACATTTATGGCAACTTCACAAGATGAAGAAGAGGATTAAGTGATAAAGCAGTACTTCCGAGGAGAGGAGGGCCAAGCGATTGTCCAGTACTTCACAAGATTCAGGAGATCCTAGGCTAAGGAGGTCCCACAACAGGCCCCCGTGAAATGGAAAGCAACATTACCCCAAGAAGAGGATTCGATGATAAAGTAGCTAAAGAACCTTAAACCAGATGTAAGTACATGGTAGCTTATAGTGGCCTCTCATAAGCACATACAGCTCCTAATAGAGGTGTTGAATAAAATTGAGGTATCTCCAAAAGCTACCCCAAAAGAAATGATAACCTCAATTATGTCTAGCAAAGACATTATAACCTTTAGCAATGAAGATCTCTTGGTATGAGGTATGGTGAGCAGGAACACCCTCTGCCTCACTGTAACCTGCCTTCAGAAGCATGTACCTCTAACTTTGGTCAACAACGGCTCAACGGTGAATGCCTGTCCCTAGAGGACGGCAAAAAGGTTAGGGGTCAAAGAAGAACAGATCTGGGCACCATCCATTCACTTAAGGACATATGCCAATTCAAAGAGGTTGGTGCTAGGCACTATTCACTTTCTCATTAATGTGGGTTCTATAGAGAGGAATATAGAGTTTCAAGTCCTCGATATACCGGCTACCTTCAACCTACTTTTGGGAAGGGCATGGCTTTACGACTATTAGACGATACTCTCTACTTTACATTAAAAAGTAAAGATGTTAGTAAAAGGTGAAGTAGTGACCGTTGAAGGTGACAACCTGTGTGCTATGATCACAAGTAAGGGGCTAGTACTAGAAATAGAGCATGATCATAATAACGAAAAACTTGACAATTTCGAAATCGTAGCGGCATTAGAAAAGGACAAAGCTCCTTTTGACTTTGATCCTTATTCTAATCTAAATGTCAATAACATCCTAAAGAAGTGAGGCTACTTTCCAGGAATGACCATAGGATGGAGAGCATAGGGGTGGACTACCTTCCTTTTGACATATAGGGAAGACTATAAGTTCAAATTGGGATACTAGCCAACCCCCAAAGAGATAGTCAAGGTTAGGCAGGAAACGCAGGCCCGAAAAACTGCGGTTAGGAGGCTATACCCAAAGAACTACACTGCTAGGCCCTATTCTCTTACTCTCAATGGACAGTTCTTACATGAAGGAGACAACTTCCCCTTCTATGGCTTTCCTAAACCTTGCTATATAAAAGAAAAGGGACTCTTAGTGCCAGGGCTAGAAATATTTAACGACTGCCACCTGCTGGAAGAAGAGGTGTTTATTGCTAAGAAAAAAGAGTAGTCCACAAAAGACTGGGTGGATTTGGTTGAAAGTAACATCTTTGGGATGTTGTTCGATCAAGACTACAAGAAAAAAGACTGGGTGGATTTGGTTGAAAGTAACATCCTTGGGATGTTGTTCGATCAAGACTACAAGAAGAAACAAGACACTACTGTTGTTATCTCCCTGGTTATGTCTAATAGTGGATTCGATTTGGCTAACTTCATCGTCGAAGTTCAAGATGGGGGCTACAAGTAATTAAATTGGAAAGCCAAAGAGGAAGGAAAAGTGTTTACATTAGCTATAGGTGGTAGTTTTGGGTTTTCTAAGATAAGGGCTACGAGTCAGTCTTTAGGTTCTATGCCTTTAAATGCTACATCATATGTATTTGTTTCAAATTTCAATAAGATAAACTCTTTTGTTTATGACTCGTCTCATTTCTTTTCTTCTGAATACTTTGCCTCTTATAATGAAAATGAAGGAGAAAACCAAAAGTGTTAATTAAAGCAATGGAAAATCATGAAAATCAAACTTACATAATTGAGGACACAATACTAATCAATTTGGGGAGACCCAATGAGAACTCAAAATAAGAAAATCATTAACCCCTGAGGAGTAAGAAAATTTTATTATAGTCTTAAGAGAATTCATAGATGTCTTTGCATGATCCTACAAAGACATGCTAGGCATTGATCAAGACATTGTAGAGCACAAAATTCCTTTCTATCCAGATGCAAAACCTATAAAATAGAAACTCCGAAGGATGAAGTATCAAAAGGGGCCTTGTAAATAAAGGAAAAGGTGTAGAAACAATTAGATGCACGATTCATTAAGGTTGCGCACTACCACAGTGCATAGTAAATGTTACATAAGTCCCAAAGAAGGACGGGGGAGTAAGAATGTGTGTAGATTTTATGGACCTTAGCAAATTAAGCCCAAAACATGATTTTTGAGTACCACACATTGATGTTTTGCTCGATAACACTGTCGGTCACGCCCTCATTTCTTTTATAGATGGATACATGGGTTACTATTAGGTAAATATGGCTGTAGATGATATGGAAAAAACTATTTTCACCTCGTGGGGAACCTATTATTACACTGTAATGTCATTTGGATTAAAAAATGAAGAGGCTACCCATCAAATGCCATCTAATGCCTTGCTACACGACCTAATGCACAAGGCGGCCGAAGCACATGTGGACGACATGATCATAAAATCCAAGCAGAGGGATGGTCATGTTCAAGCTCTTCAAAAGTTCTTCACTATACTTAAGAAATACGACATGCGCTTAAATCCACATAAATATGCATTTGGAGTCACCTCAGGCAAGCTACTTAGGTATGCCCTCAGTCTTCGAGGAATTGATGTTGAACCTTTGAAAACTACGACAATATAGGAAATTTAGCCACCCAAGACAAAAAAGGAGATACGAGGATTTCTGCGATGTCTGCAATATATTAGTCAATTCATGTCAAAGTTGACAATGGTATATAAGGCTACCTTCAAGAAATTGAAGAAAGGAACAAAGACTGAA
This sequence comes from Selenicereus undatus, assembly GCA_017589665.1. NCBI lineage: Eukaryota > Viridiplantae > Streptophyta > Magnoliopsida > Caryophyllales > Cactaceae > Selenicereus > Selenicereus undatus. The sequence goes on from JACYFF010031954.1 coordinate 43,097,065, forward strand.
TGGGACCAGGAGTCTCAAGGGGCATTCGATAAAATCAAAGAGTACCTGTCTAACCCACTAGTTCTAGTGCCCCGACAACTAGCCATTCCTTTAATCTTATACCTCACAATGACGGACACTGCCATGAGGGTCATGCTCGCTTAGAAATTAGAGGGAGAAGAAAGGGCCATTTGCTACATAAGTAAAAAGTTCCTCAAATACGATATTTGCTATGTGATCCTTGAAAAAACTACCCTAGCATTAGTATGGGTAACTAAGAAGCTCAGACACTACATGCTAACCCACACGGTAGATGTGGTTGCTCCAATGGATCCCATGAGATATTTGCTCATCAACCCCTAATGAGCGGCACAGTGGCTTGGTGAACTGTAATGTTGTCAACTTTGACCTACGTTACATGTCGCAAAAGTCCATAAAGGGAATTATTATTTCTAACTTTTTGGCGGATTTACCTACAAAAGGCCAACGGGAAGAACATTTTGTCTTACTTGATGAAGAAATCCTCTAGGTGAAAGACGATCTATGGATAATGTACTTTGACGAGGCTTCCAATCATAAAGGATTTAGGGTAGGCATCGTCTTGGTATCATCGAAAGGAGCACCTATTCCTATTTTAGTTAAACTAGACTTTGCGGTTATGAACAACATGGCAGAAAATGAAGCTTCCATCATTGGGTTACAAGCTTCCATAGATATAGGTAAGAAGTGAATCCTTGGAACTATACCAAGCTTACTTTATAGATCTCACCAAGCATTTCACCTATATTAAATACACTTATCCCCCACGAGAAGACAACCAATTTGCAGACGCCTTGGCAAAATTAGCATCGATGATTAACATCCTTAGGGGAGACCATTCAATGCCGATAATGGTGGAAAGGAGAATGAAACCGATGCACTATAACACCACCGAAGTGTACATTGTCAACTAAGCTGGCTAATACTATGACATCTACCAATACCTAGTTAAGAAGGAATATCCACCAAGATTTTCCATGAAAGCCTAGCGAGCTTTACGATTGTTGGCCCTACAATACTTTGAAGATAAAGGGAGGTTATGCAAGAAAACAAAGATGGGTATAAACTTACTCTGCAAAACTATTTGCACCAAAAATACGATATTTTTACATTACCTTCATACCTGATTTATGCTCAAAATAATTATTATATTTTAATTTTTATTTAATTCTATTTTATTCTGTGAGTGTTGAATAAATCGAAAAAAGACATGAAAAAAATAAAGAAATACTGAATATAAAAGGCTTGGCCCAACACCTCCATTGGCCCACTCTCTCAGGCCCCAAAAGCTAGAAAAAGAATCAAAAAAAAATAAATAAAATAAAATATCCTACCCCGCCCTTTCCCACGCCCTTTCATGTGACACACGCCCCCTCCGTAATCAGTCTCTCTGTCCCTCTCTCTCTCTCTCTCTGTCTTCTTCTCGCTGGCTACCCACACGCCCAGAAAAACCGGCAGCACCCCTCCTCTTCTCTTCTGGTTCTTCTTCTTTGACTCCATTCACTAGCAACAGCACCATCTCCATCATCACCATCCTCACCACCTTACCCACCATCGTCTGTGCACTCCACTCAGATCAAATCACATCCCTCGCGGCCAGCACAACCCCATCTTCATCGTCTGCGCCATCTGTGAGATCGACGACCGAGATTGAAGTGGGGCAAGTATAAAAAAAAGCTGCGATACATGGAACTGGGGAATCGAGGTTTTAATTAGTTTTTTAGATTTGTAATTTTAGTTTTAATTTCGGTTTTAGTGATTTAGGGTTTTAGTTTTATGTTTTTATTTCGAATTTTTGCAATTTCATGTTTTTGAAGCTCGGTTGGTTGCTGGAGAGTAGTTAATCACAATCTTCAGCCTATAATTGCAACGTTTTTAGTGGTTTCAATTAATTTTGATTTCCCCCTCCCTTGTTTTCGCTCTATTTGAAGCATCGTTAATGGCATTTCTGCCGTTGTTAACGAGCTTTGAGGCTCTTTGTTGCTAGGTTATGGGTTACTGAGTTGCTATCTCTCTCCCTTGTTTATCGCTTTCGAATTTGATGATTCCCCTGTTTTTGCTCTGCCCTGGTTCGAATGAGGCTATGCCCCCAATTTTAACGTGGTTTCGTGTGGTATGATGAAGGTAAGTTTTGCGATTGTTGTTTGCTTGATTCCCATTAATTAGGGGCGGGTGAGAGATGAATTGGGTCGAGCTTCCATAGTCAGGACACCCTAGTTTCCTCTATCCTCTCATCTCTGTTTCTACTTCCAGGTGGCATTGGGATTCTGATGCGCCTATGCTAGAAGTGTTTAGTACTATCACGTTTTAGCTTGGAATATGTTAGCTTAGGATTCAATTGATGAGCTTGGCTTACGCAAATAATGTGGTTAAATCCAATCAACTTGGATTACTTTTTGTTTAGTTGTTTTGTGATTCCCCTTCCTCAAATTTCTGTTCATAGGTTAGGGATATTATTTATGATCTCATAGTCGCTTGATTAGTTTCTTTGCTTAGATAATGTAATGATTTATGATTAAGTTTGCTTATTTTATCTTCATTTGAAGTAATTTGAGGCCAATGAAATCATGTGAATAGTTAGTAATTGTTTACAAATAGATCCATGTAGACTACATCCCCAGCCAGAGTTTCATTTTTTGGAACTCAGGTCTGCCACATTAGCATGAGTTTCACTTGTATTCCATTCAATTTTTCAGCAACTGGAAGTCATTTTAGGACAATTAATTGTCATGGAACCCACAATTTAAACTTAATTTATCACTTTTTATTTTTTATGTTGTGTTTGCGTTTTAACTTATGTAACATGTGTGAATGTTTTTATTTTACGAGAGTTAGGAATATTTATTTTATTGACATAAAAATGTATAAATTGATTTTAATTTTTCCTATTATTATTTTTTTCTGTTTGTTTTCCAACAAGTGAAAACAAAAAATTTCACCAATTAAATTAAAAAATTCAAACATATGTTTGAAAATATATAACAGATTAAACACTTAGGAGGAGATAATTAAACACATAGGAAAATATATAACAAAACCATATTTCCATTACAAAAAAATAAACACTTACAAAATACTTCACTTCTTCATTGAGCCTTCTATTGTCACAAATTTTTTACAAATCAGAATTTTTAGGAGGAGATCACTTGAATTTTACTTGTGATAAAACACAATTTTTTAGCATTTATAGGAAATTTTTGGAGCAAAAAAACAGCAATAAATAGCTTCTCTTTTTTTTTTGCCGGTCCCCTAAAACGCGGCATTCCATTGATGCATCATGGACAAAACGCTGCGTTGCATGCCCACAAAAAACAAAAAAAAATTGAAACGCGGGACGGAACGACTCCCTGTTCCGTCCCTCGTTTGACGCACACGTGTCCTAGCTGGGCAGGACGCTTGTTATTCGCGGGTCCCCCTCCCTGCACGCGTGTAGCTGGGCTACTGATGCCTTTATAATCAATAGTTGTAGTGTTTATTGTTTTAATTAATTTTAAATGATCATAGATTAGTTTATTTTCGTAACTAGTGACCTAACTTCATCATCGTCCTTGAGGAGATTACCCTCAAATACTACGGCAAAAGTCGTACGCTGGCGGCTTAATATTTTACCTAGAAAAACATGTACAATGAACCAAGATGAGGCTCATGAGATCATGAAGGAAGTTCATGGTGTGGAATGCAGACCCCACATAAATAGGAAAATGCTAGCAAAAAATGTTCAAAGGCTGGTGTGTTATTGTCTCACAAGTTACAATGGAAGGGGATTACTATTCATATGCAAGAAGGTGCCATAAGTGCCAGGTGTATGCTAACTTACAACATTAACCTCCTTCCTCTCGACGTTAACCTCTCAGTGGCCTTTCTCTGTCTTAGGCATCGACATAATCACAAAAATTAGCCCAAAAGGGACTGGGGGCCATTAATATGTGCTTGTAGCAATTGACTACTTCACAAAATAGGTAGAGGCGGACCCTTATACGAAAATTACTTCCAAGCATGTGTCAAAGTTCCTTTTTAACGACATCATCTACAGCTATGGGGTTCCACACGAACTAATAGGTGATAAAGAAAGCAACTTCGAAAAGGAAATCGCAACTTTACTTAAAAAGTATAGAATTCATCATCGTAAGTCGTCACCATACCTCCCTCAGGCAAGTGGAGTAGTCGAAGCTGCCTACAAAACGTCCAGAGGATAACCAAAAAAATGGTCGAGAATTATAGAGATTGGCTTGATGAACTCCCATTTGCCCTTTGGGGATATAGTACGCCAATCTGGACCCCCACAGCAGCAGCATCGTACTGCCTTGTATGTGGAATGGAAGCACTGCTGCCAATAGAAATAGCAATACCCTTAATTGGGTGATTACTAAAAGCCAAATTGCAGAGTCAGAATGGGCGAAAGCTCAGTATGAAGAATTGGTGATTATAGATGAGAGGAACGTAAGAGCATTACATAATGTCCACATCTATCAAGCCAGAATCTTAAGAGCTTTCAATAGGAAAGTTAAATCAAGAGATTTACAAGAGGGTGATTTTGCATTAAAGGAAATCAGGGCACCAATACAAAACCTAAGGGGAAAATTTAGACCTAACTGATTGGGACCATACATCATAAAGATCATACTACCAGGGGAACAGTGAAACCTATGGATATGAATGGAGAGGAATATACTCAGTATACTAATCTCAATCAATTAAAGAAGTATTATGCCTGAAAGTCCATGGCAAACTGTTAGCTTAACCCATAACAAGTTCACAAGGTCCATCCAAGGCCTAAAAGGGGGGGGGGGGGGGAGTGTATAAACTATGAAGGCCCGATTTCATATTTCAAATACATACGAAGCCTTAAGTGGCCCGGCCCAACCAAATCCAAAAAATTATTTGGACACAGAAATGCGGGTCCAGGCAGAGGAGGTATGAAGTAAGGGTTTTTATGGTAATTAGAGCAAAAATCAACATTTTTTCACCATCTAAAATTCTAAGAGCATACAACTTGAAATAAAAAGTCCTAATAGTATTCTACTATGGAAAAGCACTAAAGTTTATTAGCAAGCAAAGCTTAAACTCCTAGTCCTTCTTTGACTTCTTCACAATTGGGGGGAGGAGGGATGCCTTCCTCGCCTCAGCATCATGTTCGGTCATCCACTCTAGATACCACTCAAAGACATGTGGAGAGTGTGGGATAGATGACACCGCAATAATGGGAAGGCCTAGCTAGTAGTTCATCAAGGGCTTGACACAAGAATATTCATTCTTACAATCTTTAAGGACACCATAGTCCATTATAGGGATGTGCTGTCTATGACCGCATTGCCTCATTATTTGAGTCAAAAGGTTATAGGTTCCCTCAAATAAGCTAAGAAGTGAGATGTGGGTAAATGTATTCTCGTTAGAGACAAAGTGTCGTATGCGCCACCAACGAACCACCCAACAGAAGGGAGGATTATTCTCTAGGAAGGCGATCTAGCTAGCCTTAGACTGATCCTTGTATAATCTCCTTCTTTGGCAAAATTATGAGGTAAGATGTGTATCCACATTCCTAGGGATCTCTATCAACCTCAGATGCTCCACCAGCAAAAAAATCAGTAGAGTCCAAATATCGGTCTATATCACATAAAAAAGAAAAAACTGCAAAAAGTGAGACTCAAAACCGACTTGTTTCCAGACTGTAGAGGCTACTAAAGCAGCAGTGGGCTGCCTGAGAAAAACTGATTTGGATGATGATGGAGTCGGTCTAAACATAAGATAGTCTCAGCAATAATGAGGAGCATAAGAGCCTAATCACAATGCATCTCCTCGACCCACTCAATAAAGCTGAGCGACCCTATTCGAAGTATCACCTATGAATAAGAAAGCACCAAGAAGACATATGACGATAGCCTTAACCCCGAAAGCATTATTGATAGCATGATCATTCTTCCATAAATAAGAAATTAGGGCAACAAGGTCTACTTCATCCCCCAACAATATGGTGGTCACACTTTCGTCATCTAAACCCTAGGAATGATGATAGAGAGCAAATGGGTTCTTAGAGGTGGTCAATAAGGCATGACTCCAGGATAGCACTAAAATCCTCCACTAATGGGCAAAGTTCACGATTTTAAAAGTGGAAGACATGGAATTTAGGATCCCAGAAGGTGGTGGCAGCTCTAAGAAGGTCCCAGGAAATTTTAACTTGACGCAAGCTAAGAAGACTACCTATATGGGAGCTCTTAAGGTCATGTTTCTTGGGAGAATCAAGGGAGAGGAGCCAAGAATTCAACTAGTTCATATCAGCTATTTTTTCATAAAGCCTTACTTTGAACTGATGAAAATTCAAAGCATAGGAGGTCTTAATTTCTAGTGACAACAGCATTAGCCAATTCCAAATAGGCCTTAATATTGGTCGAGTTCTTGCCTATGCTATGGCATATTGAATTCAATTTCAGCTCGGCATAACAAATTATGCAAATTCGATAGCACAACCACCAAGTAAAGGGTACCAACCAGCACCCTAGGCTGTTATTGAGCCATTGTTGTTTCCTTTTTTTTTTTTTGCTTCATTTATTCCAAGCTTAGGCTGTAAATTTCAGCTGGTTGTAAAATGGTTATTATTCAATAACATCTTCGATTATTACTTAGGACCACAACACCCTTTAATTACTTATTATGTCCTTTCTTTTTCGAGTATTTTTATTTTTTAGGCAGAGTAGGGCCTAATGCGCATTAGTGTTAATAAGAACGTGCACAAAGTTTTCTTGCATTAGCATTACATGAACAATGAAATAAAATTACGGGGTCATAGTTAAAATCATCACACATATAACAAACTTCCCCTACTAATTATTTGAGAACCCACTACTAATTCTACTAAAGAGGCAGTCAGCATAGGCTGAAGCATATCCAGATTAAACCAACACACAGCTAGTACCCACATAAGTAGGAGGGTTGCCCCCGGGATGCCCAAGAATGCAGAGGAGGATCATCATGCTTCACCCTGAAGGAGCAACCACCATATAAAATGCAAGACACATAAGGTTCCCCTTGTAAAGTAAACAAGGCATAAGAATCCATATGATTGTAAATTTGAAGTGGTTCCACTTCTAATGGTGACTCTAGATGAGGGCTCCCACCTTGATCACGGGAACACTTAGGAACATCTTGAGCCCTGGCAGAAGAGCATGTTCTAATTGAGAAGCATGGGACCTTTGTGGTCGAGCGTATTCTTTATGGCCCTGTGGCATAGATGAAGAAGAACTAACCAGCAAAGATGAAACATAACCTCAGTTTGAGGAGAAAATCTCACATCATTAGCCTAGGGATGGTAATATGAGAAAAAGTTCAAAAACAGCCTCTGCAAGGAATGGAAGTAGCATACTATCAGCCCTGATTACCGGTAGTTGTACTAAAGATAGAAGGAACAGTTAAAAAGGTCGCTGACTAACTTAAAAATAAGGTAAGCAACATACCTACCCCAGTAAATGTAGGAGGAAATGGGAGTTTCGGGCATTCTGATCCAAGGACTAATGGAATCTCAACATAAGTAGCCTTTCCCCCTTCTGTAGACACCTGGATGTTTAGGCTCGGGATAGGAGCTTCAGCATCCATTACCTGTAAATTAGGGATTTCGGATGCCAACAATAAGACGAAAGCATAAGAGCAAAAAGTACACATGCCAAGTGGGTCATGAGACATCCAAGATAAGCAGCATAGTCACCTTGATGGTCTGCATAGTCGATGAAGCGAATGCCCTATATCATCTTTGCCATGTCCACAAGGGAAAGTGCCCTTATATAGGACATAGACCGAGAAGGGTCCTAAGGAATAAACTTGGGACACTAACTAACAATTTGGGGTGCAATTTGCCCAAATACCAAACAAAGCCAAAAGATCCTTCCATAAAGATCCTACGCTGGGTATAAAACTGAGCAACTTCAACTTCAAGAGGAAGAACATGCTTCCTTTATGGTTGAAAGTTGGCCAACAAAAAAGGGAAAATTCAGTAGAAGGAACACTCCTTCACTAGATCATTTTACAAAATAATAGAGAGTGCATCGTTCTCAAAGCGTTAATAGCTGCACGGAAACACTAAAGATCTCCCAACTCGAATTGTTTTCTGATTTGGTTTTCCTTAATCCACGAAACCATGGCCAAAATTTTATAAGTGCTTGAGATCCATATGAAAGAGCTAGGAAATACTCGTAAAGCTAGAGCTACAAAAACAACAGAAGTTAGGTGTCGCTAATAAAGAAGGGAAAAAAAAGAGAAGGAAGATTTGTCGAGGTCGCCAAAGATAATCGCTCAGAGAAGGAGAGTAAGAATTAACCGAGATTGCTGATCCGAGGAGTGTTAGGCTCATCGCTCATCATCATTCATTAAATCCTCTAAGATACTATAGGAGAAATGATCTCTGGGAGGAATAGAGCCCCTGATTGGCCAAATGGATGAGGGAGTTCATCACGATGAACATGAAAATCCCCTTGATAGACTAATAGCTCCCCTGTGAAACCATGATCAGTTAGCATAGTGAAATCAAAAAGAGTGATAATCATATGTCCGAAAGGGAGGTGAAACGTGTTAGTGGTATACCAAAATCACTCAACCACCCCATGAGTGATGAAGCGATCTGTAACACCCCGAGTTTTGCTTAAAAGGATTTGAAGTGACTACTTATATCACTAAAGGTGCACCTTTATTTTCGGGATGCTCACTCTTAAGAACTTCACAGTTAAGTGTGCTTGCTGTGGAGAAATCTTATAATGGGTGATCTCCTCGGAAGTTCGCCAGACAGTGTGTGAGCAAAGATGAAACAAGCCGGAAAAGCTTGGGGCGATTTGTGGGGCCAGTCGACGATCCTTAAAGTTGTTCCTGTTAACAATCCCAACCCGTGAGAAGCTAGGGCATTATAGATGGTAACAGAGCTGACTCGGATAGTGAGCTGTACCAATGTCTAGGAAGTCGCCTAACGGGGTAAAGATACTGAGATGGACCGCCTGTTAAGAGGACTTATAAGTCGGTCGCTTAGTGAGGCACAATGAGGACGTTGTGCACTTCAAGAGGGGATAATTGTAACGCCCCGAGTTTGACTTAAAAGGATTTGAAGTGACTACTTATATCACCAAAAGTGCACCTTCCTTTTCGGGACACCCACTCTTAAGAGCTTCACAATTGAGCGTGCTTGTTGTGAAGAAATCTTATGACGGGTGATCTCTTGGGAAGTTTCGAAGGCAATATGTGAGCGAGGATGAAACACATCGAAAAGGCTTGTGGTGATTTGTGGGGTCATTCGATGAACCTTAAAGTTGTTCCTGGTAATTGTCTCGACCCGGGAGGGGGTTGGGGCTTTACACGTTTAGCTAAGTCCACCACCTCACGTAATTTAGAGTAGAAGGCGCTAAATCCCACGTTTTCTACAACAACTTCAATGTAAGCCCTCTGTGCACTAAGTTCAAGCATGAACTTTCTAGGAGCACCTACACCCTTAATTCTATCATCTTGTAAAATAAGGAAAAGAACATGTTTCCATGCTAGATGGAAATTAAAAAGGCAAGTAGTAAGAAAACCAGTAGTAAGAAGAATAAACTCTTACTGTGTTTATAGCTGCACAACTAGATGCATGGCGTCCAACATCTGGCAAAGGCTATACCCATCCCAGATATCGACAGGCCTCCATTCTCTATCAATGAAAGAATCTTGAGGAAGCCTTACTTCTCTACGCGGAGGATGCGCTCTTCTTATGCTGATGATTTTCTTTCAAAACACAGCTAAGAAAAGAATGAGAGAGTAAGGACTAAGAATACACACTTGAGAGCAAGACAAGAGGATGGTGTGAATTATGCAAAGGAGAGGAGGCTATTTATAAAAAAAAAAAGAAGCAAACCAAAGGAGGTGCATACCAAGTAGGTTCTACCCAGAGGTACCTTACCAAACAAGAAGCATCCAAGGAACTAAAAAGCAAGAGAAGCAAGCCAAGAATGAGGAGGGTCACGCCTAGGGAGCCGGCCAACATCTCTATCAAGGGGAACAATACAAAGTTCAAAGCATCCAAGGAGCTAGAACCATATCAGATAAAAAAAAAACAAAAAAAACAAAAGGAGTTATACTAGGCATCAACCGATACCCATCATCATGCATGCCAAGTTTGGACAAAAATCTTACAAAAAAAAAAAGAACAAAAGGCATGGCTAAGAAAGCTGGTCGATTCCTTATACAAATTGGGGCCATAAACATGCATCAAAACACATGGTAATCAGATCATCAAACTGAAGAATTATTAATACATAAATTACACGATGATCAAATGATTATTAGTGTGTAAACTAGATGATGATTGAAGAAGCAACCAAAGGATTATTTGAACGTTAATCACTCGATGATCAAAGAATTATCAGTGCATAAATTGGATGATGATCGAAGATTTAGCTGAGGGATTGTTAGTACATAAATTACACGCTGATCAAAGAACTATCAGTGCGTAAATCAAACAATGATCCAAGAAGTAGCCAAAGGATTATGAGTACATAAATTGCATGACGATCAAAGGATTATTAGTGTGTAAATCGGATGATAATTAAAGGATTTTGAAGGATTATCCGTATGTAAATCTCACAATGATCAAAGAATTATGAGTGTGTAAATAGGACGATAGCCAAAGAATTGTTATTACGCAAAACACATGATAATCATAGGATTATCAGTGTGTAAATTGGATGATAATTGAAGGATTTTGAAGGATTATAAGTATGTAAACTGAACAATGATCAAAGGATTATTAGTGCATAAATTGGATGATGATTGAAGAATTATCGATTGGATGATCCGCAACAAAAGTCCACTACTCTGCCGATAAGGGGGAAGAATCAATTAGTCTCGTTAGACCAGTAGCAAAGGCCCACTAATCCGGCATCGGACCTTCAGATCCAATAACAGTCGAGGTTTAAATACTTCAACAAGGATGGATAGGTGTCAAGACTTCAAGACATCCAAGTCAAGGCAAAATTTTAAGCACTTACTTTGACGTTCACCTTACTCAAGCTCGATAAAAGTGGGGGCTAACTATGGAGGCTTAAAAATGGCAGTCAAATTTTTAATTGTCCGATGATGATAAAACTAACCCAATCATGAAGATAGAGGGCCAATGAGGTGATTAATCAAAATAGCATGGCCAAAAAAAAAGGGAGTGCAATTAGAGGAGAGGTGGCTGGAGTCAGCAACGCCCATTGGGCTTGGGATTAGCTGGTTTACCGTGGCTAGAAGCTGTCCAGGTTTTCCCTTTTTAGCACCCTTTTTTCCCAAGTTTAAGTTCAACTCGATTATTAGTGCTATTTCACAGTCGCGTCTAGTTAAAGGCATATTCATGTAACATTAGAAAAGTCATTAAGCGTAATATGATTAAGAGTTAGTCTTCTTTTCTTAGACAAATTCCTCTAATTATCACCTATAAAAGGGGGTGCCTCAAGGGGAAAAAAGGAGGAAAAAACAGAGAAGGAGGAGAAAAAGGAGGGAATGAGTAATTAATCAATTAGTGAGAACCAAGTCAATTTGTGAGATCAGAGTTGTTGAGAGATCACTTAAGAGACCATAAGGAGATATTGTTAATTGCTTATAATTTTGAGTCTCTCACCTAAGATTAGGACCATAATCACTCCATTGGTTCCCCAAGTAATCAGATGGGTTGACCTAAGGGCAAAATTTTCATCTTTCTCTTTCTGTTTTCCCTTTTCATGCTTATTGTTTTCTTATAAGTCAATAAAGATGTAATCTTTAAGGTACTTCCCATCTGTATAAATTATTTATTTTACCTATCTTTGCATTAGACTAAACATTATACCTTTTTGCATGATTTTATATGAAAAATTACTAATTTTTGCATGATTGTATGTTAGCGTAATCAAAGCTTCACATTTCCCATGTTGTATAGTAGAGGCCGTCCGTGATGATGGGCGGTGATGTGATGCACACCATTGCAGCATCTTACCTTCGCCAACGAATGTGGATCCTTGGTTCGAGACTAAGGAGTCAAGATAAGTCCCATACCCGGGATTGCACGGGGGCTTTTCAAAAATCTTTTTGAAGTTGAATAAATTCGTTCCTTCGATTGTCCCTATCGTTGTGTTTGATTTCAAAAAGAGACTTGGTTTGTATGTTTTCCTAAAAACTCACTGGCAACTCTATTAAATTATATAATTTCCATTCTTTTTATTCTTTCTTATTTTCTACCCGTTTTATGATTTATATACTTAGCACAATAGTACTGACCATGGACAATAAGACTGTCCGGACCTAGAGAAAGGGTCCTAATTTGACATAGGAACTGATCGGTTCCTAGACGAGGCAAGAAACCTGGTTCCTGAATCAGACAGTCATCACCACCCTGGATCAAGACCTGAAAAAATTGGACCTAATTTTAGTATAGGAACCAACCGATTCCTGCGTTAAAATCAAGAACCAGCTTCCTAGTGCAATCCATTATTTCTGTCATTTTTTTAGAAAATAAAAAAATGAATAACAATTTGCTCCTTTTCCCCAAAAAAAAATCAAAATCAAAATAAAAGTCCCCCCAACAAAAGGGTAGTCGAACAATTCGTGGGGGATCGCATCCTCAGGGAGGTGGATCCTTCCAATGTCCCTAAAATTCTTTAAAATTTGTCTTAAAGTCCTAAGCAGATGCTTAAGAATTGTTTCATACCTTCCCTTTCTCTATGATCTTTGTTATTGTGCATTCATTAGATATATTGATCATTTTGTTTTAGCACATATGGCATTTATGTGTTTAACTTATGTACAAGAATCGCTAAAATGTAGTGACTTTCTTTGGTTTTGCAAAGCGAAGCCAAATGCATATGTGTATTAGGTAATTTGCACTCGAACTTTATTTGATTATATATTAGCTTTTAGAGCTCCTAACTCTTCCTTTAAAGTAGTAAGACAACTCTAGTATCCTTTTTGTGTTACTTGTCTAGACATTCTCTTATGCTAGAATTAATATAAATAATGTTTCTTATCAATATGAAATTTTCTAGAACTTCACCTACGGTTATTCACTTGTAGTTCATCATTTCCTGTATGGTTTTATCTTTTCTATGAAAGTGCCTATCACTATATGTAGGTTAGAGCGTACTTGTGCAAAATAAAGAAATTTATCAATAAAGTGTGTATCTTCATATGCCTTAATTTCCAGCTTCGATGATGGGTTTCTTAGAGCAACAGTGTATAATGGAATGTGGGAATATTGTAGATTGTATTGTTTGTTTTTTGATCTGGTTTCCACTGGATACCATACATACAATATGATTTATGCTATATCATTGTGGTATGTTGTGGGATGTTGTTTTGTGAAAAGGGTGTTAATCCCTTCCTATTGTAATGGGATCAGTAATGGAACCTTGTGCCTAGCATAATCCTTGGTTCAATATAATGAGTAGTGCTAGGAAAGTTTGATCCTATGATTGGTTTTTAAGGTAGAATCATCCTTCTACTTGGACCCTCGAGCATTAGAACACACACATTTGTGAAAGAATTACCTTCATATGCTTAATGCATTTCGGTTCCAGTTTTTAGATATCTAAGCTGCATTTAAATTTTGGTTTTTCTAACTGAGATATGTAGATCTTGCTTGTTGACTTAATGACTTCTCTAATGTTGAAATTGTGGATAAAACTCTTTCCAACTTACCATTTTCTACTAGGGGAAAACTACCAGTTGTCTTTCGGTCGTTATCATTTGAGCTGCCAACCTTTTTGTTTTAGTTTAATTTTAGTCAAAATGCTGCCATCTATTCTTTAGAAGTTGAACAATAGAAAATAACAAATGTAGAATTAGTTTAAGTTATAATCGCTATGTGAATAAGTGAGCCACCATGGTAATTGTAGATGGAACTTGGTTCTTTAATGTGCAAACATAAATGGACAATGATGTCACTTTCTCGCCAGTTTGGTTCATAAAGAACTTCTATGGAGACTAATGTCTTAAATGTTATTATCGTTTGGTATGTGTTTGTCATAATATTTTTTAAGCCAATTTTATCGTTTTTGTTTTGTTTGGTTGCTCACAATTTTCTATGAGAGATAGGTTTGTCTACATATTCCAATAGTAATGACTAAAGAAATACATTGTCAATGATGAACAACTTGTTCGTTGTTAATATATTTTTTGTTGTTGGTTAGTTATTTAATAACAACGACAACTCATGTCATTGCTATTGGTATTGATGACAAAAATGTGTTAGTTGTTATTAGAACTTTCAATGATGGGACAAACAACGACAAATGACGACCAACATTGTTTAGTCATTCAAGCATTTAATGTCGATAAATTAGACATTGAACGACAAATTTATTTTATTAGTCATTAACAAGCCTTTTACTAGTAGTGAATGAAGCCTTCAATATGATCATAGTAACAAGAGGAGTCATTCTAGATCTTCTTTGCTAAAAGGACACCTTCTCTTAAAGTCAAAACTTAGTGTTTCCTGAAAAAGCTTTTCAAAAAAACCCTCTGATAATTTGAGAAAAAGGAATGGATACCAAGGTAACCATAACAAGAGATGGTGGTGGAGAAACTTTATGTGCCCTTAGAAGCACACTAGTAGCAGTCCCATTATTGTTTAGGTTTGCATGCCTAATTGTACAAGGCCATTAAACATGACTAAGGCAACATGACCTTTAAAGACATAAAAAATGGTAGAATTGTTGAACTTAGGAAAGTTGGTAAAGAACTTTCTAACTAATTCAGAATGTTTACTTGGTTGATGATCTTGAATTCATTTTGCTTAGCATTTCCCAATTGTGTGGTAGAGGAAACAAAGTTACTTGCAACTCTCTCAATGTGATGTGTCTGGCATTAAAGCCAAGAAAACTTGTTTATCTATATAAAGTTTTGGAAATGTTTGTACTATTAGCATCAATCATGTTGATTCCAAACATTTGCATGTTTTGATGTTGTTAGAGATGATGCACGGTTGTGGTCTAGAGGATTATGTCATGCTATAGTGGACATTCTTAACAAACTATCTAAGCATGATCTAGTTAGAGATCTTCCCATGCATAAATATGATAAAGATCAGGATTGTAATGCATGTGTAAAAGGAAAAAAGTTAAGGCTTTATTCAAGCCCCTGAAAACTATTTCAAATTCATTGCCCTTTAAATTATTACATATGTATTTGTGTGGTCCAATTTGTTTTAAAAGTCTCAGTGGCAGTAAATATGTTTATGTACTGGTTGGTGATTATTCAAAAGTCACTTATGTGCACTTCTTCGAAGATAAGTATATACTTTTAAAGTGTTTGCCATGTTTTATTGATGGACACAGAGCACTCATGGACTTCCCAACTTGCTTGTAAGAAGTGATCAGGAAACTAATTTCAAAGGAGAGTTAGCTAAATTCTGTGATGATCTAGAAATATCACACAACTTCTATGGACCAAGGATACCATAATGGAATAGGGTTTCTAAATGGAAGGAGAAAACCTTAGAAGATATGGCTAGAGCAATGCCATATATGAATGATCTTTCAAGGTACTTTTGGTTTGAAGTTATGAACACTGCCAACTATGGTACCAATGGATGTCTGATCAAACCCATCTCAAGGAAAAGTCCATATAAGCTACTAAAAGGCAAAAAGCCTAAGATCTCCTACTTGAGTAGATTTGTTTTGTAAATGCTCTATTCACAATTAAACGCTCCATTCATAATAATTTCAATCTGAACCTTGTAAAGTTTAATTCTAGAAGTGATAAAGTAATTTTTGGTGGATGTTCTCATCAAACCAAAGCTTATGGAGAATATAACAAGGGAACCAAAGTAGTTGAAGGAAAATCTATGCAATATTTGATAAAAACAATGATGAAAAGTTGAGCTTAACATCCTCGAATGATTTAAAGCTAAGCATATAAGAAGATGATGAAGAAGATACAACCAGTTCTAACAAAGCCATGACTCATAGCCTATCTCAAGACATCTTAGTTTAACCTAAAACCACAGTTGGGGCCCCTATAGTAGAGATCACTAGAAATTTAGATACTAGACAAGATGCTAGTTTAGAAACTAGCATTAATCTAAATCTTATAGAGCTAAAGAGAGGATATGCGTTACTCACACATAATCCATGAGCCCTCTAGAAGCTCTTACAGCCCAATAGAAGTAATGAATAATATAATCTAAAGAATAACTTGGGTGTAAAAGCTCACTTTTATTTTTAAAGTGTGCATAGTTTTGGTAATTGTTTCTCTTATAAAACCCTTTAAAAGCTCTTGAAAACCCTGACTAGACCTTAGCTATAGAACTCAACTAGTTTTAAAAAAACCAAGTTTGGTTCTTCACAACCAGACCTAGAAATCACCTATTCATTCGAACCAAATGGGCTAGATGAGTTTCAGAATGTGGTTAGGAGCAAATTCAGACCTGTGGGTAAGGATTATAACTAAAAAGAATGAATTCACTATGATGAGACCATTGTCCCAATTGCCATATTAGAAGCTATTAGAATGTTGCTTGCAGTTATATCTTGTATGTGCATTAGAATATATTAGGTGGATATGAAATATGTCCTTTTAAATGATTACTTATAGGCAGAAATTTGTGTTTGACAATCGCCTATTTTTCATTACTTAGAATATATAGATCATGTTATTAAATTCCATAAAGCCTTTTATAGATTGAAACAATCTCCTAAAGTATGATATGACAGGCTTAGCTGATTTTTACTAAATGACGAATAAAGAAGAGTTTGTTTTGTTAAAAGATAAAAGGTATCATGATTCAGTGCTATTAATGACTCTTTGTGCAATTCTTAGTACTTATGAGCAGGGAATTTGAACTGAGGATAATGGGAGAGCTGAATTTATTCTTGAGACTAGAAATTAAGCAATGCCAAGGTGGTATCTTCATCAACTAAGAAATGTATTTCAGGTGACTTCTAAAGAAATATAATGTTGACAGTTCAAAATGCACCAAACCTTCAATGGCTTGGAACTACAAGCCTAGCGTTGAACATAAGTAGTAAGCTAGGCCTTCAAAAGCTTTTGCTTATGCAAAAGATTTCAAGAAGCCCCTAAGGAAACACAATGTAGGGTACTAAAAAGAAATCTTTAAATATCCTACTGGAACCAAGCACCTTGGTATGTGTAATCCAAGAGGCGGTGAACTTGAATTTGTAGGGTACCCTAATGCTGGCTATATGAGCTATAAAGTTCATACAAAGAGTACTTTAGGTTCATCTCAATGTTTTGGAGAGTCCTTTATCTCATGGCATTCAAATTCGTCGAATTTGATAGCTATGTCTACCGCTAAGGCTAAATATATCACCTAAAGCTTGTTGTAATAAAATATTTTAGATCAGCTAACAATTAAGGGACCACAAACTAGATTGCAACAGAAGCTCCTATAAAATTTTACAAGTAAAGTGCAATTAACATACCAAAGAGCCCTGTATAATACTCAAGGACTAAGCTTATTGAAGTAAGGCATTATTTTATTAGAGGCCATATGAAAAAAGGTGATACTTTTCTAGACATTATGCCTACTAATGTGCAAGTACTTGACATCTTCACCAAGTCCCTTGGTGAAGATCAATTTTGTTTTATTGGAAGACATTATGCCTATTGATGTGCAAGTACTTGACACTGTGTGATTAACCATACTACATGAATAAAGCGAGAGACATTCCTTTTAATGGTATTTTATAATAACAAAAGTATTTTAAAGCATTTGATTTTAGTGACCCTGCCTATATCGAGTATTTAAAGTTTGGTTAGTGAAACATCTATTTACAAAAACTCTCAATTTAATGAAGATTAAACAATAATCCTTTATTGACTTATATGCATTTCCTTGAAGGATAGGGGTGATTGTTGGAAATTATTTTATAATATTTTTAAAATTGGTTTCCAAAATCTTTTGAAAATCTTTTCAAAATCATCCCCTCCAATCTTTTTGATATCCCCTAGGATATTTAGGGTCCGTAAGTCATCTTTTGATAGAGTTTCTTGGATCACTTTAAAGATTCCTTGAGTTTTTGAGCTAACTAGCTTTGGACATTTTAGCTTTATCGTAAATGTACTCTTGTGTGCTTTCCTTCACAAATATGCTTTTGTATACTCTTGTTTAAAAATGGAGACGTTCTTCGTTAAAGGATACATGTCAACAAGCAGTCAATATTTTCAAGTTTTGTTATCCCCTATAGAGTTTTGGAAAAGTTTTCTAAAGTTTTTCACTTTCGTTGTTCAATTTTTAAATCTAATCGTCAATCACACAGAATTTTTTCATGAAATATTCATGGAGGTTGTAGAGAGAGTATTGTTCATATAAGGCATCTTCCATGAGGTTTGCTAAAAGTTCCTGATCGATTTCTAGTCCATGAAAATTTTAAATTTCTAAAATTTATTTTCCCCTATAGACTTAATTTATGAATTAAGAAACTTGACTTTGACTTGATAAGAGGTCTCATTGTTCATCATATGCATCATATGTTTAGTAAGATCATCTTTTTAAAACGTTTGAAGTTGAAGATATACCTATTTAGAGAATGATGGTTCCAACTCCTTTTCGAGCAATTCTAGCTCAATTTCACCACAATTCTGGCTCTTTCAAGAGCATATTCCTCTTACCTTGTGTTGGTCCCATGTAATCTTAGTCGCTGTAGAGGGGGTGAATTGAGTGATCACAGGTATTCAAATCAAAGCATAATCACATAATACAACATATGATAGCAAACTCAAGGATTCTAATCAACAAAGTCAAGAACATTGAGAAACCAAATCTAGAAAGGTAAATAGTAAAAGAGTAATGCAGGAAGTAAAGCATGCAAAGTTTGTTCACGAGGATCACCACTCCAATTAGGCTATGGTGCCCCATAAGGACCCTTCCTTAGGATTCAACTACTTGTATCTTCTACTCTAAGATTTACACAATTACAATCTTCCACCCAAGGACCTTGATTACAACACAGTCTTCAAGGACTACCTTGAAGTGATTTTGGACTTAAGTCCTCGCCTAGGAAGGATGACACTCTTACTTACCCCTAGTATACTAGCAGGATTCTCGTAACCTTCTTGTATAATAATGAATCTCAAATGTGTGTATGAATATTATAGTGATTTAGAAATTAATCTCTCAAGAGTACAATAACACTTAGAATAGGAATTAAGCTTATTGTTTTTATTTCTAATGTACTCTCCTTCTTCTGCAAGATCTATATTTATAAGCAATGAGAATCAGACCATTAGAGGATTTTGAAGATATTGTCACTGGATACTTTAGAATATTTTGTTGGATGCTTCTCCTTAATAGTTGTCACCTTGTTCAAGGGCCTTGACTTTCGTTGTTTTTTCTTTTTTTCTTTTTACAACTGGTTAGTTAGTTCTTGGTATCTTATGCCTTAGGTAGGTGGATCTTCAGCCTTTATTTCATGTGTTAGCTATTGCAGTCCTCTTTTAATAAGGTAGAAATCACTCTTTCAAGCTTTGATGTTAACGTTCTCCATATCTGATATGATTGACTTTAGTTATCCTAGTCAACAAAAGTGCTTTTGACCTTTCCTCGATTTGGGATGTATTTGAATCTCCTTTCTAAGCATCCAAAATATAACTAGCTATGAAATCATTAAAAACCACAAAGTTAATCCTACTTATTGAGGTTATTCAATAAATAACTAGTAAGAAAACTAATTAATAAAGTTATCACTACTTTACTTAATTCAAATTAACATCTTGTGATAAATTATGGCCCCTCAAGGGAAAAACACACAGCCAAATTTTATACCAAAATTTCTTGTTATGTTCTCTATGTCATAGAATTTCATATTTATAAATAATTTAGATTTCATCAATCAAATACGTAAATTCCATAATTGAATAATTCATGAGAAGATCATAAAATTCATTTTCAGCTCAATCCAAGCTATAAAAGTTTAAGATAGCACATTGAACTATGGCTTTGAAGCTTTAGGTAGTTAGTTACCCAATGACCTTGTTAAGCAAGTCACTCTTAAGTAATTAAGCACATAAGGATTCAAGCAATTGTGCACAAAAAAAAGATCTAATGACCCATTGATAAATATGCCTTGAGATCAAAACACATATAATGCATATAATGATGTCATATTGAGGTGATTCCCCAATCAAACCCTTTTTAATAAAAGGTCATATTCAGGAAATCGATAGCTTAGAGATAAAAAGATAGAATGAAAGATTTGTACTCTGCCTAAGTTTACCAATTAAAGCATGAGGTAAATCACATATACATCACATAATAAGCTCCCCTTTGTTTACTTTTTTGAGAAACATATAAGTACAGTGAACACATAGATCATATTAAGTGATATGTTAAGATAAGAATAAGCAATCATAATCAAGTGCATGGCAGGCAAGTAGTTAGATGAATAATTGTCAAAAGAAAAGCAGTTAGAATAATATCCAAAAAATATATATTAAAGCATTAAAGGTATCAACAACACAAGCATTGAATCCAAAAATAAGCAGCTAGATGAATAATTGCCTTTAAGGGTCGCACTTAGCAGTGCTTCACCTATTCATGAAATTCCTAAATTTTCTCCCCTTTTAACTTTTGTCAAAAAGAGGGACTAGACTAGGGAAAAAATTTGGTCATTATTTTCAACATATAAACAAAAAAAAACCATGTTATTTGAGAGCAAACACAAACTAGAGAAATTTTTTAAAAATCCAAGAAATTGTTTATGAGGAGGACTATGGGAATCTATCATCCAGGTGAACTAAGCATACGAGTCTAGGTCGAATTAGCTTTTTAACTAGAAGTGATTTAGATTTGGTCATTGCTCCAAGTTCCTTTGAGCTGTCCTGAGCTACTACAGATGCCTCATTGTTCTTAGCCTTAGCTTCCTCAACCTTCTATTCACCTATTTTCCTTTCTTCAGCTACATTTTTCATTCCTTCCTCCATAATCCTCATGGGTTCTTCTCCCTTCTCCTTTGTTCTCTTAAGAAAGGTTGACACAAAGGGTTCCTTAAGTAGACCAAATGCCTTAATAGGTGCCTTGGGATCGTATTCCATACCTACTAGCTTTATCTTTCTTATCCAAATATAACTTTAGGGTTCTTTTCTAGTGTGCCTTCAATATCATCCTTGATTAGTTCACATGTCACAACCGATAATCCTTCATTTGGAAATGTCATCATATTAATGTCATAGATTAATTTGATTAACAAGCATTGTGTTCGATCAAATCGATTTCAAGGTTGTCACATATGGATACCAACATAGAAATTTAAGGTTCAAAGTTTCAAATAGAGAGTAGGGTAATCCTTGTTAGAAAAGGATTTAGTAGGTTTGGAGGAAGTGCTCATCAAATGGTCATCCTCATGTCTTGCTTGAAGAAGTGCACTTAAATTTTATAGCATCCAGCTTGTCCTATCAAAAATCATAGTGACCACAATCTCAATATGTTCCTATTCCTCTGAAGGAACCTTGAAGTACTCAAGGGCCATAGATTAGCATCTTCACATGGTGTGGAGGACCATTCATTGTGTTTGTCCGGGTACTCCGTAATAACTTTAGAGAAAGTCTTATCATGATCAATCATGATATGTTCCTGTTTGCACCAAGTTGTGAATAAGGTCGGTTTAGAGAATAACCAAGTGTGGAAAGTTTGTTTCTTATTGTCGAATGAGATCACAAATCTAAAGAAATTCCAATAATAGCCATTGGCACAATCATTTAAGGGTTCATTGCAAATGGTTGTGTGCGACTGCATTGAGATAGGAGGTTTGGCATAAGGTAGCAGTAGATAAACTGAAATCTATGCTCTTAACAGGAGTTATGTGGTATATCATATCCTGTGGTACCTTGCATTCTCATGTTACCATAAAGTAGTTTGACTAAATCCAGATAAACTAAGCCCCAACATCAAAAAGCTCTCTAAACTTCATGCATTGTAAAACATGCAAAAATCCAAGTTTAGCATTCAGTAAAAATTCCTAATCATGACAAGCAAGAGCTATCATCATCTTATCCACTAATTTCTCAAAATTCCATTCACTACCTTCCATGAACCACTCATTCACTATATCAGAGCACTTATAGAAATAATGGGTGAGACCTTTACCTCTAGAGGTTTGCTGAATTTGACCTCAACATCATTTAATTCCTCGACAATCAACTTCTTTCGCAATTTTTGATGAGTAACAACTTGTGAATGGGAACTTTGTGTGAATTTCTAGGGTGTGCGATTAGATAGATAAGCCTTTTTCTTCTCTAAGATTATTACAACTTTGATAATGGTGGTTTAGACTTTAGAGAGAGAGATGAGGGAGTTTCTTTTGTTGTTTTCGGTTTTTTGTTAGTGTAAAACAGAAGACTTTATGGGTTAGGGTTTTTGAAAGTTGAAAGAAGAGAGGAAATGGAGTTAAGTGGGTTGAGTAAAGCAAGAGAAAGGAGATGATGTGTTGTGATAAGCTTGGACGGTCTCTAAGGAGTGAAGCGGTAACATATAGAGAGTGATGGTATGTTTCACAGTAGCCGGTTTTAAGAAAACTAGAGGTAAGCCTTTAAAATATTTTCAAAAAAAGTTTCTCGCCCAATTTTGAAAAAGTTTCACATCAATTTCGAAAATTCAATTTTGTATTTCCATAAAAGTGTCTTAGTCAAGAAAGTACTATTAGTTAGTTTTATTAAAGTGAGAATGTGGCCAAATTACTATGTGACATGACTTTGCTTCAATTACCTTGATATCATCAAGGTTATGAAAGTTAAAGTGCTAAGAAAATCATTTTCATTACCACATAATATTTAAAAGCAATTGCTCTACTTAAACTCATGTTGTGCGGTGAACCATTCCTAATTCACTTCAATTAAAATAGAAGTAATTTTCACCAAGCGACATGGTAAAGATATCAACCAATTGCATGGTAGTATGCACAAAATCTAGCAAAGATATCACTTTTTTCTACAAGGTCTATAGAGAAATGATTCCTTAATTTAATATGCTTGATCATGGAGTCTTGAACTGGATGCTTAGTGATGTTAATAGCACCCTAAGTGTCAGAACTGGTAGGAAACTTCTTATCGTTGAGTCAAACTTCCTTGTGTTGTTGGCTACTCCACATTACTTGAGCATAGCAAGCTTTAGAAGCAATATATTAAGCCTTAGTAGCGGACAATACTACTAAATTTTGTGTCTTAGAATGCTATGGTATAAGAGTATGTTTAATGAATTGCTATGAGCCTGTTGTACTCTTTCTATCAATTTTGTAACCTACATAGTCAACATTAAAGTACCTCATAAGTTCAAGGTCACCACTGCTTTGATACCGTAGGTTATGCTCATTGGTTCCACCATGTTATTTAAATATTCTTTTCACATCCTTTAGATGAGATTCCTTGGGAGCTGATTCAAATCTTGCACTTATGGAAATGCTAAATACAATGTCAGACTTGTTTATAGTTAAGTATAGTAAAGATCCAATCATACCTCTATATAACTTCTTAGGGACTGACTTGCTAATTACACCTAAGTTAAGCTTACAATTTGAAGATATTGGCCTTTTAGCATGCTTTGAGCTGCCAAATACACATTTCTTTGGAAGTTCCTTGACATGCTTTCCTTCATTGATGAAGATAACATCATGGCATTGCTTGAATTGTGGTCCAAAGAAGAAGTTTAACTCCACCATCATACTCATTTCAAATTCTTTGGTCATAAGCTTTGAGAATTCTTTGCATAAGGATTCATTACCAGAACAAAATAACATATCATCAACATATATTTGTATAATTACGAAACATTTCCCCTTCGTATTAATAAATAAGGCCTTGTTAATCTGCCCTTTTTTAAAAATCATTTTTGAGCATAAATTCGCTAAGCCTTTCATGCCAAGCTCAGGGAGTTTATTCCAATCCATATAAGGCTTTATGTAACTTGAAAACATGATTAGGATAGTATGAGTTATAATAACAAGGGGGTTGTTGAAAGTTAACCTTTTCTTGTAAATACCCATTTGAAAAGCACATTTTGCATCCATTTAATGTAATTTGATGTCCATCAAAGGTGCCCATATAAGTAGCACTCTAATGGCTTCATTCTATCTATAGGTGAAAAGGCCTTATCATTGCCAATCCTTTCTTATTGGTTATAACCTTTAGCCACAAGTGTAACCTTATTCCTAACTACATCACTAGACTCATATAGCTTGTTTTAAAGTACCAATTTGGTTGTAATAACTTGATGGTTCTTCGGTCAGGTGGTCAAGGACATAATTTGGTTGCTTCCAAATAGGCTGGGATCTTCTTGCGTAACTATGGTCCAATTAGGGTCTTTAAGACTTGCCAGAGGGCTTTGGGGTTCTATAAGATAAACAGATGCAGAGAAAGCATGTAAATTTCTAAGAAAAGGATGAGTCCTTACAACTATGTTAATATCTGAAATGAAGTTATTCATAAGATGGTGTGCCAGAAATATGTATCTTCTCCTTTATCCCTAGAGAGCATAATACTTGTTTCTTACCTTGCCCCTTATACTGGTTCTTGCCTTGCTTTAGAGTCCTTTGTGTTTTCAACTTTAAAGGGCCAGACGGTATCTTTAGATTGGTTTGAGGCACCCTGATCTAGACTCTAAGTTGTTGCTTTGTTAGATGAAGCACTTTCTTCTGCTTCATCATCATACGTACTTAGTTTGAGATATTAGAATAAAGTTAGGCTGATATTCCAATGGCCATTTTCATCAAAAACTACATGGATGCTTTCCTCAACCACTTTGGCTCTCTTGTGATATACTCCATATGCTTTGTCTTGTTCATATAGATGCCTTCATCACCTTGTACATATAATTGTTTAAGATATTTTGTCCATTGTTGTGAAGGAAGCACTCATAGCAAAATGGGTATGAAATGTTTGGTTTTTTTTTCTTTCCTTTTAGGACCTCATAAAGAGTTTTCTTTAAGGCAGGTGTAATCAAGTACTTGCTGAGAATATAATTAGTGGTGCTCACTACTTCAACCCAAAAGCACTTTAGAAGATCATTTTTGAATAATATTGGTCAACCCAAGTCTCACAAGGCTTAACTTTTCCTTTCAACTACCCATTTAATTGTGGAGTCCTAAATGCTATGAAATTGTGTCATATTTGCATTTGATCACAGCATTCAATAAACTCAATTTAAAATAAGCTCTATGATCACTTCCCATAGCTTAAACTGATAATCCTTGAGTGTTATGCACTATCTATAATGCTTGGCAAACACTTAAAAATATTCGTTTTAATTTTTAGGATTAACACCTATGTAAACTTGGAATAATCATTAACAAGAACAAATAAATATTTACTGCCTTCAAGACCTCCAAATCTTATGGAACCACACAAGTCCATATGTAATACCACAAAGAGCCAAGTGGTGGACAGAATTTTTGTGTGCTTGAAAGAAGCTCTCACTTGTGTATCTTTTACACATGCACTACGAACTTGATCTTTATCATGTGCATGCATACGACAAACTATTACTAGATTACGCTTGGATAACTTATCAATGGTATGCAAGCTAGAATCGCCCAATCTTCTATGCCACAACCACATACCATTATTAACCGCTGTAAAAAAATTCAAGGTTCTTAGAATTAACATGATAAAAACTAACAACATAAACATTTTCCACTAAAGATCCAAACAGAGTAGTATTTCTAATTTTGAAGTTACAGACAACACATTGAGTAGAGTTGAAGGTAAGTTCTTTGCCTTTATCAAGTATTTGAGAAATGCTAAGAGAATTAAATTTAAGACCATCTAGCAAATGAACATTCTTAATTGGATTGGCAGGATTTTTATCAATTTTTCTAACTCCAATGACTTTTCCATATATTTGTCTCCAAATCATATTTTCTTAATTGAATTCTTCAGGTTCTAAAAACATTGTAGCACTAACAGTCTTATAGCTGGAGCGAGCACTATTAAGATAATATAGATTAATGTGTAGAATCTGTTATAATGCCGAAGGGCCTTCTCGCCTTGAAAACCTATATTTAAACAATTCTAGAACTGCATCCTGTACGATCCTTAGGATGCATAAAGCTTCTCTGGAACCATTTCTGGCAAGAGTTATTGA
This sequence comes from Selenicereus undatus, assembly GCA_017589665.1. NCBI lineage: Eukaryota > Viridiplantae > Streptophyta > Magnoliopsida > Caryophyllales > Cactaceae > Selenicereus > Selenicereus undatus. The sequence continues at coordinate 43,123,127 of JACYFF010031954.1, forward strand.
TGCGGAGCAAACTCTAAGCAAGGATTTACTCTCCCAAGCAAGGGTATTGAACCAAGTAGGCTCAATATTGACTTTGAGTCAAGGACTCAATCCTCCAAGGTCAACGTTAACCTAAGACCCTTGAGGAGATCCAAGTAAGCTTAGAAAAGGTGGTTAGATAATTAGTAGCCCTAAATAAGGAGCTTAGCTACTTTATCCTCCGAAACTACTTAATTAGTTCAGTTTTATTTTTCTAGGCAAAAGACCACATCTCATTTCTATCTCCTTTTGAAAGGGTCTACGAGCTCCGACTTGGACAAGTTTTTTATGTACGGATAGCCCTAGATGTGTAGTTTCCATCAACCCACAGAACGTTTCCAAAGTCCAAGCATCGAGGAACATATAAGGTGATAAGCAAGCGTCTGCAAAGGATCTGGAATTGCACGACTTTGGTTAAGCAATTAATTGGGTTAGCAAATGGATGAAATAAGGGCTAATATTCTTGGACAGATGCTGGCCTCCTCTATGGGCCACCTATAGAAACATCTCCCCATGACTTATCCAATTCAGATAATGGATAACTCATCCAATCTAGCACTAATGTAGCTAATTCTACCTCAGCTTATATTCTAGATAACCCCTTTCAAGTTGCACCACTAGTTAGAATTTCATTAATTAATTTCCCTATAATCCTACTCGTTAGTGCGTGGCTTGGGGAATGTGGTACTCTTCTATTTCCTGTGCCACCTCTAGGACTATCATGCCTCCACTGTTTACATTCTGTACGTTCTTTTCACCTTCAAACTACTGCCATATATGGATGATGAGGGGGACGCTTCTCTCACTGAAGGCGTTCCTCCTGAGCAATTCCATAAGGTGATGATAAATAAGGCCATTATTGAGCTTCAAGAGCAAGTAAGGAAGCTCACTAAAGAACTTGAACAAGTGAGGGAATCTACACAACGAAACCCTTATTGTCGAGGCTATGATATTAATCCTATTGGCATTGTATACTCTTCCTCTCCTGAAGACTTTGATGATGAGGAAGGAGGGCCTAGAAGAAGAAGGCATCCAAGAGACAACCTTAGGGATCTCAAAGTTAAGGCTCTAGAATTTAATGACAATCTTAACCTGGAGAACTATATTGATTGGGTGCAAGCCATTGAAATGATCTTTGTACTCAAAGAGTACAATGATGAAAAGTCCTTGAAGTTGGCTATTCATTAATTGAAGGGGTATGCCTCACTATGGTGTGGGCATTTGAAGATAAGCAAGGCTAGAGAAATTAAATCGAAAATTAAAACTTGGTCTAAGCTCAAAAAGCATGTGGACAAGAGATTCCTACCCCTCTTCTAACAAGCAAGAACTCTACCTCAATATTACCTCTCTTAACCAAGAGAATATAAAGGTGGAAGAGTGCATTATGGAGTTTGAATAACTCCAAATGAGGGTTGGGCTTAGATGAAGAGCTCGAACTAAAGATTGATAGTTCTGTTTAAGGGTTGTCTCATAGCATTGCTAACAAGACAAATCCACAGCCTTATCTTTTGATGATGTGTGTCACCTAGCTTTGAAAGTTGAAAATCAACTTAAGGGTTAAAAATTCTTTCAATCCACTTCTATTCACCCTCAAAGCACCTGTAAGGGTTACTTCTCCCACAACAAAGTTGGCACTACCTCTACACTCATCAAACTCCATGACAATGGTAAAAGGATTGCTACTAAGAGGTTGGAGGACAAAATGTGCTTCAAATGTCATGGTCGTTGACACTTCTAAGTGGATTATCCAAATGAAGAACTCTCACCATTAGAGAAGCGAAAGAATTCCAAGCAACTGAGGAAGCAGCTAGTGAGGAGGAAGTCGAAAATGATGATTAAACTTTGATCACTTCAGATGTAAGTGAACTCTTGGTAATTCAAAGAGCACTTCGTGTCCCAAAGGATCCCTATGAACTATGCCAAAGTGAGCAGATCTTTCATACCCGATGCGTTATTGGAGGTAAGGTATGTGAGCTTGTTATTGATGAAGGGAGTTACACCAATATAGCTTCCACAACACTCATTAACAAGCTTCAATTACCCATGCAAGGAAGCAAGGTAATCGCTTCTAACCAAGGTCTTATTATATTTTCGGTTGGTCCATATCATGATGAGGTAATATGTGATGTCCTTCCTATGGACGCTTATCACTTGTTACTTGGTAGGGCTTGGTTGTTTGATAATCAGGTGATTTATGATGGGTATACCAATACATTTGCATTCAACCACAAGGGTCGTAATCTTACTTTGGCCCTATTAGCCCCACGTGAGCCCCTCAAATTTAAACTGTTAAAAAGAAGCGAGAAAAGCCTATCTATAAGTGAAACATGGTTTGAGGGAGCCATTGGTAAGAACAAGTCATTATTTGCCTACTTATGGTAGAATCAAATACATGTGCGGAGACGAAACCCATGCATCCCCTAGCTCAATCACTCTTAAGAGAGTTTCTGGATGTATTTCCCAATGATTTATCCCGGGGTTCCCTCTTTTGAGAGGAATTGAGTAACAAATTAATCTCCTACTGGATGTTCCTTTGTCAAACAAGTCAGCCAATAGATGTAATCCTAATGAGTCAAAAGAGCTTCAATGACAAGTCCAAGAGTTGCTTGACTGCAGGTACATTAGGGAAAGCTTAAGTTTATGTTCGGTTCCCACCCTTTCGGTACCTAAGAAGGATGACACTTAGCATATGTGTTTTGATTCTAGGGCCCTAATCAACATCACCATCAAGTACCGATTTCTTATTCCTTGATTGGATGATAAGCCTGATGAATTACGTGGATCCAAGGCCTTTTCCTAAATTGACCTTCAGAGTGGCTACCACTAAATTAAGATGAAGGAAGGAGACGAATGGAAGACAGCTTTTAAGACCAAGTATGTGTTGTACGAGTGGCTTGTGCTACCTTTTGATCTATCTAATGTTCTTGACACTTCTATGAGGCTCATAAATGAGGTTGTCAAACCATTCATTGGGAAATTTGTGGTGCTATATTTTGATGATATCTTGTTGTATAGTGGTGATGGGGTATCTCATGCAAAACATCTTTTGTTGTAATTTCCACAAGTATACGGTTAATCGTTGTAATACTTACGGGTATTGTTAAGCCAAAAATCATGTATTGTTTTAATAATTATTTCGATTATATTATATATATTATCTCATCTAATTTACTTTATTTTATATATTTTTCAGGATTAACATTAATTAAATAAAAAGGAGAAGAGAGGACGTCGAAGTTTGGGTTTTATAGGCTTGGCTATAAAGACGGTCCAAAAATAATAATTTATGAAAAATATTATTTTCATAATTATTTAATTGGGCTAGGGTTTCAAGAGTTGAAGAAGAGCTAGAAGTCTTGAGGGAGAAGGAGTCTAAGGAAGAAAGGAACAAGAAAACCCTATTCACTAACCCTAATCATCCTCACGATAAATCATAATCACCATCCATCCCCTAGCGCTCAATAATCAGCCATGGTAGCAACAAAAACGCAACCAAGCTCCTCCACGCAGCCACCTCCTGAAGCAGCCAAGCTACTACACGCAACCTTCTCAATCATATCCTCCTTTGTTCATCACCTCTTCATCCTTCCCACAATCATCACCATGATTAATCCATCATCTCAGCTCCACGATTAACCGATCTTCACGCTTTGCTTCTTCTCCCCATGTTCATCATCCCCTCGTCACCCATCAAGCCCCTTTATCATCACTACACAGGTCACGAAACCTCTCATCAGCCCATCATTATCATCTTCTAAGTAGGGTGCTTTTATATTATACTATTTTTTTTTGTGTTGTTAGTTAATTATTAAACATGAATCCTTTGGTCAATTGATATGTTATTTTTAATATGAGTGAGTAATTTTTTTTGTGCTTGGTATAATCTATTTGAAACCATGCTAAATTAATTATTTTGAAACAAGTTTCATGCTTTATTGTCTAGTTGATTTGTATTCATGATTTTATACCGATTAGTATTTATCGTTCATGATATTCGTATTATATTAATTAGAATGCATACTAGTTAGTTTAGTACGAATTCATATGATAGTTAAAAAGGCTTTAATACGTAAAAGTTATCGCCTTTTAAGCATTAGAATTACCCTAATTAATCATGGATGGCTCAAACCCATCACTTTTAATTAGGTAATCGTTATAGATCTTGGTTAAGTCGATTTGCTGGTAAATTGGTTACAAAGCATTAGATTATATTTTTCTAGTACGTAATGCTCTAGTTTGATTAAATTCTTGCACTGGTATAAGGGTTATCAAACTAGTAGGGTTTATATTAGGGCTGGACCTAATTAAACTATAATATAAGAAAAAACAGGGAAGATCCGCTAGTGGGTGCCTTCTACAGTTTAACTCATGGATGAAATTGACTTGTGTGTTAATGATAAATATTAATTTTCATGGTGGATATAGATTATGCTAAGCATTTTTCATAAATTTGATATCTTTTGATAATTATTTGTTGCTTTTAGTTAATTTGTTTAGTTTGTCAATTTTTCTTCTTTAATTATTAGCTTCGATACAAATTTCGTTTTAACCCCCCCCCCCCCAAAGAATAGCGTTTTAGGAGTGTCTTGGTAATTTTAGATTAGTTATATTTTGATTTTTAGAGTGGTTATAATTTTCAGATTTATTTTATATTTTGTTTTACCGTTTAATTACCGGTTGGTTAGAAATTAGGCTAAAAATAGTTCCTTTATTTTTTTTTCAAGTATTAATCCATCCTAGGGTTTATACAGTGTCCTAATCTGCCTCTATTTAATTTCGGAAGTTTTGGAAATTATTTGATAATGTTTCAGAATTATTTCATGAATTGGATATGTGCAGGTTTTTATTTCAATAAATCTGAAAATTGCATTTTTAATTTTTATTTCATGTTTCTTTAGGTGTTATTGAGTCCAGAAAATTATATCCTTAAATTTGGGTAATTTTTTTAATTAATTTCGTATTTATATTAGTGCAGTTTATTTATTTTCTAATTTCATATTTAATTTTCTGTTTTATTATTCTGCAGCAATTTTCTGTTTTAATTTTTCTGAAATTAATTAGATGTAATTATGGAGTTACAAGCTTATACACTTGAATAATATTAGTTTAGGTCACTGTTTGTGATTTTTAATATTAATTTTCTGTTTAATATTTTCTGCTTTGATTTTTAGTTGAAGATTGAGTTATTATTCTTTTTTTATTTTTCTAGGTTCTTTAGGATAGCGATTTACTGTTTTATTTCCAGAATCTAATCTAGAATATTTAGGAGTAATATTGAGTATTTTTCCAGATTTTTATTTATTAGATTTGGTTTATTTTAGAAATACAAAGAGAAGAAACAATAAATTAGATTAGTAAAATTACTTAGGGTTAAATTAGCTTTTTGATATAATCTTTCCTCGTGGATCGATCCCTACTTTCCTATGCTGTAAATATTATTTATAAATCGAAGTAGTGGTTAAATTTGTAGCTGTACGACAAGCTTAACAAATTTTGGCGCCATTGCCGGGAAAAGAAAATAAAATTGCTAGTTACTTCTATTTAATTTTACTACTTTTATTGTTTTTATTTTAATTTTTTGCAGATTGCCCATAATGTATGAGATTAAGGAGTGGTACGGAAATTAGAGAGGACAAGGAGCAAACATTAGTAGATAAAAACAAAGAAGGTTATCCTAACCCAGTAGATCTTAAGACTAGAGAGGTAAGAATGTCTACTCTTCGAGAACTTGCTGCCCCTAACCTAGAAATCCAACCATGTCCATTACTTATGCTGCATTAGATAAACCTCTAAAAATGAACTCTGGATTCATCAATCTGTTACCCAAGTTTCATGGATTAGCTAGAGAGGACCCATACCGTCATATTAGTGAATTCCTTATTACATGCTCTGCTATGGTGCCTGAGGGAATTCCTGAAGACCAAATTAGGTTGAGTGCTTTTCCTTTTTCTTTGCTTGGTAATGCTAAAGATTGGTTGTATTACATGCCTACTGGATCTTTCTCTACATAGACTGCATTGCATAAATTATTTTTGGAGAAATTTTTTCCAGCATCCCGAATTGGATCTATTAGGAAGGTTATATGTGGAATCAAACAAATAAATGGCAAAACTTTTTGTGAGTACTGGGAAAGATTTAATAAATTGTGTGCTAGTTGTCCTCAACATCATATAACTGAACAGTTGTTGATTCAATATTTTTATGAGGGTTTGCTTCCTATGGATCGTAATATGGTTGATGCTGCTAATAGGGGGGCTCTAGTTAATAAAACTCCAGCAAAGACTAAAACTTTATTCAATCTAATGGCCCAAAATACTCAGTAGTTTGGTGCTAGGGAGTCACAAATTAAAAGGGTTAATGTGACCGGTTCTAGTTCAGCTGTAGAAAGTCAGTTATCTTACATTACTACTATGTTAAATAAGATTGTCACTAGGGGAGTACAAAAAGCAGTTATATGTGGCATTTGTTGTCTAGAGCGGCATCCTACTGATACATGTCCTACACTTCAAGAGGGAAATGTTAATGTTGTCTATTCTAACCAAGGTCAAAGGAGGTATGATCCCTATTCTAACACCTATAATGAAGGATGGAGAGACCACCCAAATCTTAGATATGGCCCTCAAACCAATCCACCTGGTTTTGACCAAACGTCTCGTCAACCGTCTAACCAAGATAGGACCAACTTCATACTAGAACAAGTACTTAAGAAGATGGGTGATAGGTTCCTAATTTTGGAGACAACTCTTAAGTAGGTTCAAGAGAGACAGGCTGCAACTAATATCATAGTTAGCAACTTGCAGGCTCAAATGCAAAATAGGTTACCATCTTAGCCGTACCCTAACCCTAAGGAGAATGTTAGTGCCATAACACTTAGGAGTGGGAAAGAGTTACAAGAGCCTAGGAAGAGTCGAGAGGTTGAGCCCGAGTTAGAGGTCAAAGGGGTTGAACTAGAGTTAGAGACAGATTCTCATCAAACTACTAAGGAAATAGGAGAGAAGAAAAGAGAGCCTTATAAGCCAATTCCACCTTTTCCCAGTAGATTTCGAAACCCTACTTCTAAGGTGAATGAGGCTAACCAGGAGATCTTAGAGACCTTAAAGAAGGTAGAGATCAACATACCTCTCCTTGATGCCATTAAACAAGTGTCTTGTTATGCAAAGTTCTTGAAAGAATTATGTACTACTAAAAGAAAGTTAGTAGGGAATGAAAAGGTAAGTGTGGGGGAAAATGTGTCTGTAGTTTTCCAAAGAAAACTTTTCCCTAAGTGCAAAAACCCAAGTGTGTTTTCTATTCCTTATAAGATAGGAAACCTTTACTTTGATAAGGCTATGCTTGACTTGGGTGCTTCCATTAATGTTATGCCTAGGTCTGTTTATGACAAACTGAACTTAGGAGAGTTAAAGACAACTGGTGTAGTGCTTCATTTAGCTAATAGGAGCAGTATTTATCCAGATGGAGTTTTAGAGGACATCTTAGTCCAAGTGAATGAACTTGTGTTTCCTACTGATTTTTATGTGATGAACATGGGGGATGCAGGTCATGATATTCCCATCTTGCTTGGTAGGCCATTTTTGAAAACAGCTAGGACTAAAATTGATGTGCATGAAGGAACATTAACCATGGAATTTGATGGTGAAGTGATTAAATTTAATATTTTTGATGCCATGAGATTTCCTACTAATGTGAATTACGTGTATGCATTTGTTGTTATTGATGAGTTGTCCCAAGATATTTATGACTTGTCCAATGAAGATGAATTTTTTACTGTGCTTACTAAGAGTCTTGATCATGCAGAGTTTCAAAAAGTGCACTACTAGATTAATGATGATGTAGTGGAACAGATCCAACTAGAGGGTCCAGGAGCTTCATGAATCCGAGCCAACGACTATAAACAAAGGCACTGGTTGGGAGGCAACCCAACGTTTTTAGGGAAGTACCCATTTAATTTTGTTTTTATTTGCATTATTTCTATCGTTTTGCATGTATTAGGGACAATGCATGAATTAAGTGTTGGGGGGGGGGGAGCCTTCTGCATTTAATCCTTGCAGTGTTTTATTCTTGAAAAAAAAAAGCAAACAAAATCTAGAAAAAGAAAAAAAAAGTTTTTTTTCTTATAAATAATGCATGATATGAGTTTATACTTGGCTTGCTTGCTTAAAATTTTTTTAATTTTCGTAGCTATTTTGTAGTTTATTCTTCTATGAATGAAGACTTCTAAGCATGCTAGTTGTCTTTCAGAGAGGTTTGAGTTGATCCTCATATATCTCTTTAATGAGTAACTATCATGATTATTTATCGTATTTGATCATGTATTATATCCACCTTAGAGGCAATAAAATGACCTGACCCATCTCCTAAACTATTGAATTAGTTGAATGATTCATTCAAATTATGACTTTTCTTCTCTGTTTGTTATAAAAAAAAGAAAAAAAAAGTGAAAAAGGAAAGGAAAAAAGGTTAGATTACCAACATGGGTAGGAATAAGTAGCTCGACACCTTTTCCCCTTAAGTTTAGGTCTCAAGTGAGCCTTATTTATGGAGTAACCCATGATTGGGAGAGTCATGCCCCTTTTTGGGCCGATCAATGACTCGGCCAAACTAATAGTCAATAAAGAAATAAAGATGAGAATGGATTATTTGCTCCAGCACCTCTATTCGGGTGAGCGTGAGACAGGGAGTGTTTAATTTCTAAGTCCCTATATAGGTCTCGAATATGTGCGCTAGTGGAGTTTGAAAAAAAAAACAGAAGAAAAAAAAGAAGAAATAAATACAATGCAAGTTAGAATCAATTCAATGAGTTATTCTATCTAGTTCATTAGTCTTTATAGACATACCATGCCTCAATTTTTGTATCATAAATTTTTTAGACCTCTTGATCGGTGTATGCATATCTAAAAGAGATGAAAAGTTATTGATCTTGTTATTTCATTAAGAAAATATTGTGAGGTTGATGAATAAACTCTTTGATGGTAATTGGATGTCTAGTAGTTATTCACTTGTAGGAGGAAAAACTAATTAATTTTCAATTAAACTGTTTTAAAGCAAGCCGATGCCTAGTATGAATATCATACTTATGCATGACTTTATAAGAAAGAAAGATGGTAAGTTTTTAGGTCGAGTCTAAGATTTCTTTGCACGAGGACATCCAAAGTCTAAGTGTGGGGGAATTTGTTAAGCCAAAAATCATGCATTGTTTTAAAAATTATTTCGATTATATTATATATATTATTTCGTCTAATTTACTTTATTTTATATATTTTTCAGGATTAGCATTAATTAAATAAAGAGGAGAAGAGAGGACGTCGAAGTTCGGGTTTTATACGTTTGTCTATAAAGACGGTCCAAAAATAATAATTTATGAAAAATATTATTTTCATAATTATTTAATTGGGCTAGGGTTTCAAGAGTTGAAGAAGAGCTAGAAGTCTTGAGGGAGAAGGAGTCTAAGGAAGAAAGGAAGAAAAAAACCCTATTCACTAACCCTAATCATCCTCACCATAAATCATAATCACCATCCATCCCCTAACGCTCAATAATCAGCCATGACAACAACAAAAATGGGGCCAAGCTCCTCCACGCAGCCAAGCTACTACGCGCAGCCTTCTCAATCATATCCTCCTTTGTTCATCACCTCTTCATCCTTCCCACGATCATCACCACGATCAATCCATCATCTCATCTCCACGATTAACCCATCTTCACGCTTTGCTCCTTCTCCCCCATCTTCATTATCCCCTCATCACCCATCAAGCCCCTTTATCATCACTACACAGGCCACAACACCTCTCATCAGCCCATCATTATCATCTTCTAAGTAGGGTGCTTTTATATTATACTATTTTTTTTGTGTTGTTAGTTAATTATTAAATATGAATCCTTTGGTCAATTGTGATGTTATTTTTAATATGATTGAGTAATTTTTTTGTACTTGGTATAATCTATTTGAAACCATGCTAAATTAATTATTTTGAAACAAGTTTCATGTTTTATTGTCTAGTTGATTTGTATTCATGATTCTATACCAATTAGTATTTGTCGTTCATGATATTCGTATTATATTAATTAGAATGCATGCTAGTTAGTTTAGTACGAATTCATATGATAGTTAAAAAGGCTTTAATACGTAAAAGTTATCGCCTTTTAAGCATTAGAATTACCCTAATTAATCATGGATGGCTCAAACCCATCACTTTTAATTAGGTAATCGTTATAGATCTTGGTTAAGTCGATTTGCTGGTAAATTGGTTACAAAGCATTAGATTATGTTTTTCTAGTACGTAATGCTCTAGTTTGATTAAATTTTTGCACTGGTGTAAGGGTTATCAAACTAGTAGGGTTTATATTAGGGCTGGACCTAATTAAACTATAATATAAGAAAAAACGGGGAAGATCCGCTAGTGGGTGTCTTCTACAGTTTAACTCATGGATGAAATTGACTTGTGTGTTAATGATAAATATTAATTTGCATGGTGGATATAGATTATGCTATGCATTTTTCATAAATTTGATATCTTTTGATAATTATTTGTTGCTTTTAGTTAATTTGTTTACTTTGTCAATTTTCCTTCTTTAATTATTAGCTTCGATACAAATTTCGTTTACCCCCCCCCCCAAAAAAGAATAGTCTTTTAAGAGTGTCTTGGTAATTTTAGATTAGCTATATTTTGATTTTTGGAGTGGTTATAATTTTCAGATTTATTTTATATTTTGTTTTGCCGTTTAATTACCGGTTGGTTAGAAATTAGGCTAAAAATAGTTCCTTTCTTTTTTTTTTTTCAAGTTTTAATCCATCCTAAGGTTTATACAGTGTCCTAATCTACCTCTATTTAATTTCAGAATTTTTGGAAATTATTTGATAATGTTTCAGAATTATTTCGTGAATTGGATATGTGCAGTTTTTTTTATTTTAATACATCTGAAAATTGCATTTTAAATTTTTATTTCATGTTTTTTTAGGTGTTATTGAGTCCAGAAAATTATATCCTTAAATTTGGGTAATTTTGTTAATTAATTTCGTATTTATATTAGTGCAGTTTATTTATTTTCTAATTTCATATTTAATTTTCTGTTTTAATTTTTCTGAAATTAATTAGATGTAATTCTGGAGTTACAAGCTTATACACTTGAATAATATTAGTTTAGGCCACTGTTTGTGATAATTAATATTAATTTTCTGTTTAATATTTTCTGCTTTGATTTTTAGTTGAAGATTGAGTTATTATTCTGTTTTTATTTTTCTAGGTTCTTTAGGATAGCGATTTACTGTTTTATTTCCAGAATCTAATCTAGAATATTTAGGAGTAATATTGAGTATTTTCCAGATTTTTATTTATTAGATTTGGTTTATTTATTAGATTTTTATTTATTTTAGAAATACAAAGAGAAGAAATAATAAATTAGATTAGTAAAGTTATTTAGGCTTAAGTTAGCTTTTCGATATAATCTTTCCTCGTGGATCGATCCCTACTTTCCTATGCTATAAATGTTATTTATAAATCGAAGTAGTGGTTAAGTTTGTAGCTGTAAGACAAGCTTAACAGGTATCGCCTTCAGGGACGGTTGTGAAATTTGGTTTCCAAAAGTTCTAAACTAATTTAAAACTAAATGCTAATTTAACCAACTCCAAGGTCAAATTATTCCTCAAACTAATAGATTAGTTAAAAAAAATTTAATTTTGTGATTGTTAACCACACTCCTTACAAAGGCGCTCGCGAAAATTAAAAAACACCAAACTACAAAAAATTAGAGCCACCAACACCATCTGTAATGATTCTTTGAACTTGTGAACTTGAAGCAGGGGAAGTTGAAGCAAAGGGGGAACAAAGCAGAACGAAGCACTGGAACTCAAAAACGAAAGAGCACAACTTAGAAAAATTCATAGCCCACAAATCTAGATAGTCTCAAATTCGGTAAATGAATCTTGAATTCCGGAAAATGAGTTTGAAGAAGATAAACCGAATCTAAACACCTAAGTCACGAAGACGAAGAGAAATGAAAACTAAGTCCTAATCTGAAACTGAAAAGAGAAGACTTCAAAACAAGAACTGATTCTAGTTGCAACCCCTAATCTCTCAGGCCCTCGTGCTCTGCTCCGCGGCCTCCATTAAAGCCGCCCCGAAGTTGCCGTTCTCCACTTCTTCAACTGCCCCCATTATTCGACAAATTAATGGCTATAAACCCTTTTTAACGGTGGCCTTGATGATGGTGACGATTAACTATCATGAAGGAGAAGAGAGAAAGGAAGTAACGGCTGAGTTTTGGAAGAGGAAGATGAAAGGCTGGCTGCTCTGTTCGTGGCTTTGTTTCGGGCTTCGCTGGGTGAATGGTCGAGGAAGAAGAAAGAGGGGATGGGGAGGTGAGGGTATCATGTGAGGTTCGCGTGCCTCACAAGTGAAACAAAGAGAGGGAGAACGGGATTGGACGGAGTGGCGAAGCTTTGGGCCCGGCCCATGAAGCAAGAAAGAAAAGGGAAAAAGAAGAGAGAATGAGGGCGGTTGGGCCTCAGCGCTGCTGGGCCAGTCCTTTCTACTTTCTCCTTGATCCAATGCTTGTTCTAAATCCAATCCCTTTTTTATTCTACTTCCTCTTTTTTTTCCAAGCAATTTATTTATTCCTCAAATTTCTTAAATCCCTATAAAACAAATAAAATGATATTAAAATACTAAATTAATAATTTGTTTTGAGAAAATAATAGATAATATAAGGGTATAAAATATCATAATTTATGGTTTAACAAATACCCCCACACCTAAGTTTTGCTCGTCCTCGAGTAAAATAAAACTAAAAATCATAGAAAAGAAAATAAAACCCTAACTCACTTTCATAGGAGTCACGGTTGCACTTAGCACTTGCGACAAGCCCTTTAAATCCCTAGGGTATCCGTAGTAGAAGAGTAAGGTCTTGTGAGGGTTTATAGAAGATATATCCACAAAATTTAGAAAAGAAAACATAAACAGAAACTAGAAAATCTATTTTTGGTTTTTTTTTCCTCAAACAATAATATGTACAAAACTAGGGAAAGATATATAAACATTCTAATCAACTAAATAACTCATGTAGCAAAGATATTGGCCTGTATATAAACAAAATGTACTCATCAAGGCTCTCTACCCCATGAACGACATCAAAGCACTAACGTTTCACCCCACTGTGCATCAAGACTTTGAATCCTTCCCAGTGCTCGTGTGCAAGTGCATCATCATCCTAGGGCTTAGGTTTACAAAAATCAAACTCAATCCCACTTGATTAACACAAACTATATTATTGATTTAATAACATGGGAAGCAAGGTTTCCCAGTAGCAATGTTGCATCAAAGGGAACACCTAGTAGCAAGTGCCTTAAAGGGTAACGCCCAGTAGCGCATGCCTCAAAGGGATACTTGTCATTCCTAATTTTATTTCATTTCCTTTTCTTTTTCCTTCTTTTTCTTTCTTTTTCTTTTTTTTCTTGGAATGCAAACAAAAACCAACGTAATTTTGTCAAAGACAAGTGAGAAAGCCGATCATGGAAGATCAAGACCTTAAGATAACGATGATGGTATAAATAGGGATTGGACTACCCATCAATAATGAACAATCGGGGTTAGAATTAAGGCTAAGAATGGCACACCAAGGACAGAGACCTATCATGCACATCATGCTTACATACAAGCAAATAGTCGAACCATAGGGATTTAAGCTAATCAGAAAAGTACGAAGCTGCCGCAAAAACAAAACAAAAATATTTTTGATTTTCAAATTTTTTTTTTGGATTTTTTTTTTCAAAGTTTTTCAAAGTTTCCCCACCCCCACACCTCAATCTCACAATGTCACCATTAAGAGTGAAAATAAACACAAAATACAACCAAAAAGAAAAATAAATATATAAATGGAAAAGGAGACTCAAAAAGAAAGAAAAAGACAAGACTCTAACACTCAAAAAGAAAACAATAAAAATAAAACAAGGCAACAAATATATATACAAACGAAAAAAAAAATAAAAAGAGGAGATAAAGAGAAACATTTATACCAGGTCGGGTGCAACAGTACACCTAAGCTATAGCCTCGTGAAATATGCTGAGACAGAGGCTTATGGAGCATCAGCCACTCCATATCGAATGAAACATCGCAACTCAAATCAAAACTCGTTAGAGCACATAGCAATTTATCAAGCACAGAAGACCAACTCTCAATAAAATTAAGAAAATGAACATGTAGGAGTTGGTACCAAATAGAGTACATCCACCACAATAATGCAGCACTAGTGAGGGCCCTCTTTAATTTGTCAAACTGTTGGGCCCAATTAGAAATCAGATAGATGTACTTAAAAATAGTCAGCAAGTGGGTCATTGGCCTAGAAAGTGTATCATCATGAATGAGCAGTTTAGGCAAAATAAGGGGTCCTAAGTCCACAAGTCTATTAAGTCCAATATGAATATGAGTCTGGTCTAAAGCAAAATTCTTATTAGCAATGCTCTCAGACTCAACAAATTCAGATTTGCAATGTTCAAAAAGGAGGTCAGTTTGGACAGGGTCAAAAGAAAAAGATTCATATTCAACGCATAGATCCACATCCAAACCCACATTGACATCAAATGCACATGAAAAAGATTCATATTCTATAGAAAGAATATCATCATCAAATTCCAAAATAGTGGGTTCAATTTTCTCCACACATATCTTCTGTAAAATATCCTTTGAATCATCTAAATCACGATGCTCAACTTCAGTCGTGATGCTCAGATCTAATTCACTAGCTCTCTCAAGGTCTTCACCCTCCTGAATCTCACAAATGTCGTTCAAAATGGTGGGTGGGTCAGCAGAAACTAAGACATCATCAGTTATGCCCTTAGGTGAGCTAATGTGGGGTACAAGGTCAGATGGTAGGGAATTGTGGAAGTCCTCCTCTTGCTCTACACTAGGCAAAGGCATGTCATTATGCAAGTCAAGCCTGGCAAGATAAGAGTGCTTAAAATCATCGTAGAGACTAACTTTAGGTTTAGGCGATCCTAAACTAGAGTTAGGCTCATTACAACTCTCCCTACTTTGATTAAAACAATGAGAATATTCAGTAATTCTCTTTTTCATGGTCTCTATCATTCTATCAGTCATATCATTAATCGTCTTTTCCACACTTCCACATTTAGCATCAACATAAGCACGATAAGGGCAAGTACAAGCAATGTGATAAGAAGATTCACAATAATCACACAAAACATGAGGCACATAAGAATGAGATGGGACATGTGAATCTATAAAATGATCCTGAGGATAAGGACTAACAGGAATAACCGACTCACTATGAAGTGGGTAACCAAAATTCTTCTGAACTTGTTCAAACTCGTAAGTATCCCAAGCTAATTTTTCAAAGAAATCCCAAACTTCATCTTGAGTTTTAGATAACAATCCTAGTACACCTCCATGAGAAATATACATAATAAAACCCCAAGATTCAAAATTTAGACCCACAGCAATGATCTCACAAATTTTTCATTTTTGAAAATTCTGATTTAATTGAGCACGACAATCATTAAGTCTCGAAAGATAACTCCAAAAAGGTTCATGCTCGAATTGTGGGAAATTGAAAACTGGCATTCTTGATATATATTTTTTTTATTTTAAAAATTTTTCAATTTTTTTGGATTTTTAATTTTTGATTTTTTAAGGTTTTTTTTAAGGAAAGAAAATGCAGCTAGGACACTATTTACAAACTAGTGACTAAAACAAAAACAAGAGGCTCAAATAATTAAGTGAACGAAACAAAATAAACTAGCAAAAATAAAACTGTATTCCAAAAAGAAAAGAAAGACTCAAACAAGACTACACCTAACACGAAAAACAAAAGAGGAGCACAAACACAAAGCTTGTACACCATTTTCTTTTTACGATTATTTTTTTTGGACTGTTTTTTTTTTCTTTTCTTTTAAAACACGAAACAAAATCAAAAAGTGAATCAACCCTAGAAGCAATACACAAATAGAAAATGACCAACTCTAAAATAAAAACACACACACAAACAAACTAAAAGAAAATTAGAAAATAAACTACACCTAAACAACCCAATTCTAAAAATAAAATTAAAATAGAAAATAAGACTCCTAAAATCAGAACTAAATATACAAAAAATTCCACACAATCATAAAGGACATAAATATAATTTTTCTCGAACTTTTTCTATCCTCAAATTGTGTAGAAAATTGCAATAAGATTATTAAGTGCAAAATTCATAGAAAAATCTAAACATTCCCAAAACTTCCAAACAAATTCACTCAAACTCTTCAAATTATGCTGAATCTAATAAAAGTATTAGCATAGCCAAAATCACGCCAGAATTGGTCCAGAAAATTCAAACATATGCTGAAATTAATAAACAAACCTGCACTGGTCTAATTTTCGGATCACTCCGCCTTGTATCTTTTCGCTGCACATAAACCAAACTAATTAGTATTGTTTTTTCATCAACCAATAAACTCTAAAAATTAAAATGAAACTAATCTTGACAAAAATCAAAAATCGAAATACTAACTAAATTCAAAATCCACACTAATCTAAATTATTAAAACAGAATAATGACTCAACTAAAACTAAAAATCACAACTTAAAATTAAAACGAAAACGACTCGAATGACTCAAATAACTAAACTACGACTCGATGCAACCAAATTTCACAATGCCATTCCCAGCAACGGCTGCAAAAACTTGTTGTGATTTCCGCAACTTTAAGGTTAATCGTCGTAATACTTACGGGTATCGTCCTTAGGGATGGTTGTCAAATTTGGTTTCCAAAAATTCTAAACTAATTTAAAACTAAATGCTAATTTAACCAACTCCAAGGTCAAATTATTCCTCAAACTAATAGATTAGTTAAACAAAATTTAATTTTGTAATTGTTAACCATACTCTTTACAAGGACGCTTGCCAAAATAAAAAAACACCAAACCACAAAAAATTAGAGCCACCAACACTTATCTGTCATGATTCGTTGAACTTGTGAATTTGAAGTAGGGGAAGTTGAAGCAAAGGGGCAATGAAGCAGAGCAAAGCAATGGAACTCAAAAACAAAAGAGCACAACTTAGAAAAATTCATAGCCCACAAATCTTGATAGTCTCAAATTCGATAAATGAATCTTAAATGCCAGAAAATGAGTTTGAAGAAGATAAATCGAATCTGAACACCTAAGTCACGAAGATGAAGAGAAATGAAAACTAATTCCTAATCTAAAACTGAAAAGACAAGACTTCAAAACAAGAACCGATTCTAGTTGCTACCCCTAATCTCTCATGCCCTCGTGTTCTGCTCCGCGACCTCTATTAAAGCCGCCCCAAAGTCGCCGTTCTCCACTCCTTCAACTGCCCCAATTATTCGACGAATTAATGGTTGTCAACACTTTGTAACAGTGGGCTTGATGATGGTGATGATTAAGTATCATGACGGAGGACAGAGACAGGAAGTAACGGCTGAGTTTTGAAAGAGGAATATGGAAGGCTGGCTGCTCTGTTCGTGGCTTTGTTTCGGGCTTCGCTGGGTGAATGGTCAAGGAAGAAGAAAGAGGGGATGGGGGGGTGAGGGTATCACGTGAGGTTCACGTGCCTCATAAGTGAAACAGAGAGAGAGAGAACAGGACTGGATTGGGTCGCGAAGCTTTGGGCATGAAGCAAGAAAGAAAAGGGAAAAAGAAGAGAAAAGAAGGGCGGCTAGGCCTCGGCGTTGCTGGGCCAGTTCTTTCTTCTTTCTCCTTGATCCAATGCTTGTTCTAAATCCAATCCCGTTTTGATTCAGCTTCCTCTTTTTTTCCAATCAATTTATTTATTTTTCAAATTTCTCAAATGCCCACAAAACAAATAAAACGATATTAAAATACTAAATTAATAATTTATTTTGAGCAAATAATAGATAATATAAGGGTATAAAATATCATAATTTATGGTTTGACATCTTTCTTAAGTATTCTAAGTGTAGAAGCAACAAAAGTTATATGCCATGCTTGAGAAGTGTGAAATTTTCACTCCTCAAATTGTCTTTCTGGGCTATGTTGTGTCCAGTGTGGGGAACTCAAGCTGATGAGTCTAAATATGGTATGAAAACTTTGTTCATGAGATCCATAAAGGCAGTGGGGGCATTAGTCAAGCCAAAGCGCATTACGGTGAACTCATAATGACCATACCTAGTCTTAAATGCAGTTTTGGGGATGTCTTCAAGTTTAATCCTAAAGTGATGGTAACCAGACCTCAATCAATCTTGGAAAAGACTCATGCTTGTTGTAGTTGATCAAATAAATCATCTATTTGGGGCAAAGGGTATTTGTTTTTTATGGTGATCTTGCTCAACTCCTTATAATCGATACACAACCTCAAGGTTCCATCTGTCTTCTTTACAAATAAAATTGGACCACCCCATGGTAACGAACTTAGTATGATAAATCCCTTCTATAATACCTCATCTAACTAAACCTTCAGTTCTGTAAGCTTTGTTCGTACATACGATATGGGGCTTTGGAGATAGGTTGGGCACTAGGGACTAACTCAATCTCAAAATCAAATTCTCTTTAAGGGGGTCATCCTTGTAACTCTTCAGGAAAAATGGTTCCAAATTCATAAACCACAGGAATGTCTTTTGGTTTTTCTTCCTTTTCTCGAGTGTCAATCGCATAACACTAATACCCAATACATCCTTGACATAATAACTCACTTGCTTTCATAGTGGAAATTATGAGACATGGCTTTTCTTTTCTTCAACCATAAAAGCATACTTCTCTCCCACTTTCATTCCTTAAAATGACCTTAAGGTTTTCACATTCAATTTTGGCTCCATAAGCATGCAACTAGTTCATCCACAAAATGATATCAAAGTCTGACAAATCAAATTGAATTAAGTCTCCAGGAAATGTGATTCCACCAATATTAATAGGGACAAGCTTATAGAAAATAGGATGCTCAACTATAAAGTCATTTGGTAACTTGATTCTATAATTGCTCTCTACCTTTATATTCTTAAGGTTCAATTGCATAGCAGAGCAGGTAGATATAAATGAATGAGTGGTACCTGAATAAAACAATACACAAAATGGTTTTGAATTTAAAAAGAGAGTTCCAACAACTACAGTAACAAGGGTTTTGCTGCACTCTTGTCCACAACCTTAAGCCTTCGGGGACAGGCAGCAATGAGATGTTCTAGGCCACACACCACATGCATTTGTTAGTTCCCACTCGACAATCAGGAGTGGGGTGGCTAATTCTTCTACATTTCTCACATGGCTCTGCTAGACTTGCAGGATAACTCTTAGGAGGAGCGGGAGTAGGCTTCTTCTGTTTTGCACTGTCACTCGGGGTTCCCCGCTTGATCGCTTTGCTCTTTTGATTTATTGAGTTCAGAGCCCTCAACTCAGTCTTCACTCGCTCCACTTGTTTAAATAGAAAATTTACTCCCGAGTGAGCCCAGGTCCTAACTCGACATTCACGAGTGGTGTGGTTAGTTCCCACTCGACATGTAGGAATGATGTGGCTAGTTTGCTCATATAACTCTTGGTAGGTCAAGATTGGTTGACTAACTAATTGATTACAACTATACAAAGCCAATGCCTCTTCAAGTTTGCTCATCTTAAGTTTTTGAGAAGACATAAACTCAGGGACAAACTTGGATAGTTCTGTAAACTTACTGGCATATTGCAGTACCATCATAGTTCTACTCATTCTCAGTTCTATAAATTATTTTCTTTTTGTAATTGAACCATAACTAGGTAAAATTTAGCTCTCGGTTCTTCTAGGAATTTACTCCAAGTGAATCCAGGTCCTAACAGCCTATCCTTCACAGTATTCCACCAAATGTTACCATCCCCAGTTGGGTAAAACGTCCCAATGCTCACCTTCTTCTCATCTGCAACCTTTAATAATGCAAAAATTTTCTCCATTCCTCTAATCCATTCCTTGATCTCCACTAGGTCGTACTTTCCATCATAAACTTTAAGGTTGCGTCGTGCTATCCTATTGTCTTATTTATCATCTCTAGGAGAGTTTTCGATCGGTACTAGGGGAATCTGTTTTCTCAATTAAGATACGATGGTCGGCCAATAGTTAGGATCCCCAATATTATTAGCTAACTTAGGGGGAATCGTGAGCATTTCACCAAGGTTTGGCGGGACATTACGTGAAGCTTGGGCACCTAACCCTTGATCATGATTTGAATCATCTCCTACTTGAGTCTTCATATTGTTTTGCATAGATTCAAACATTCTAATTATAGATTAAATAGAGAAATTCAATCACTTGACTAGAACCAGCATATAGAATGAGTATATGCAACAGATACAAACTAACATGGTTCAAATATTATTAAAATGGAAGACAAAGCTGATGGGGACCATCCAAGCAAACCTTCCATAGCCCTTACCAATGATCCACCCATTGTTATGGAGCCCAAGGGGGTCAAGGAAGTTCATGCCATGGTCAGAAATCAATTGTACAAAGAAGAAGAAGAACTGTTCAATTCATACCGTTTCTGGCCCGGTTTTGTTTCTCAGTTGGAGTAGAATATAGAGAGGAAATTTCCTGCATGCACCACCCCCTTAAAGCTTAAGATCTCAGCTTTCCAACAAGACCTTTTTCAAGGCATTTGGAGCTCATTTGGTTAGTCAACCAAGCCAAAATCGGAAGCAATGCACTGCTAGATGCAATCCAGCACAGTCCAAAAGAAGGGTCTGATTGGTTGACCTACTTAGCTCCAACTTTTGTCAAACCTTAGGGCATGGAAATGCATCTAAATATTCATCAAATCATGGCCCTAAAGTTGAGTTTAAGGACCGGCTTGTGTTGCGTTTATCCAACCAAAGAAGGAAGAAAATCCCTTTACCCGGGTATTAGAAGAAGCCGGCTGCCACCTTGATTTTGGAGTGCACTCTTGTATTAATGGCTGGTTCAAGGCCCTAAGCTGCTGTACTAAGGTTTTTTAGATGCTTGACACCTCAATTTTGAGATTAATTAAGCTAGTGAGGTGTCAAGGTTAGCCTAGATCTCTTGTTTTATCAACTTGTACTTGTAATCTAGCATAGGCTTAGTCATTTAGTCACTTTTCAGCTTGTAAACAGCCCTTAGCCGAGTGGGAAGGAGGTGTTGGGCTATAAATACCCCCTATCTTCTATTTGCAAGGGTCTTTTGTCAAACTACAAACACATTTGAGCATTGTCTCTCCTAAAACTCCTAGTTCTATATCTTAAGCTTGGCAACTTAAGTGGTGTCTAGGTCTCTTTATCTCAATTAGGTGGTGATTCTCTATCCTAATAAATCTACCTAGTGTTCAACGAGAGTGGCTCCATTGGATTATCTCTTGAAGGCACTAGAATTATCCTACTCCTCGTCCTTCTCCCACTCACATCTGAATTCCCACTCTCCTCCATTCTTGGCTAGTGCAAGGTGAGATACATGAAAAGCTTCATTGCATCACTGCTATAGCTGTTTGTTTGCATACATGTACATGATTCAACAAAAGAATATCACATCTAGCAGGCTAACTATGGTCAGCCCTTACTCCTACTTCGTAACCAAAACACTACCTACCCCTTAATAACTAAGTTCGCCACATACGCAAAAAGAAGGCAGGATTAGTGAACACAACTAGAAGGATCTGTCTTACTAAATACAATGGCATAACCTACACAAAATACATCTATTCAATTAGCTGTGCTATATACATGTGGAGCTCAAAGTATAACATATCTAAAATGTTAGCACCTAAGCCAAACTAATGATTCCTAGATGGACCGTGGCCCAAGTCGGACTCATCCTCAAGCTCTTCGCCCAAGTCAAAGCTGCTGTTGGATGCACTTGACTCTGTCTCCTCAACATCATGATCAATCTGATGCTCCTCAAACTTCGGGTCCTCCATGAGCTCGTCATCGAAGCTAATAACTATTATCTCTGGTGTGTCAGCGATATGCATGACCATGTGAGCATCCCCAGACCCAGAAAATGCTAGACTGTCGGGCATTTGAGGAGTGCCCGGTGCAGGTGGTGAAGGCGGTCCCTGAGTAGGTGTAGGTGGTGCGGGCGAGGGAGGTGCAAGGTGCAAAGGAAATACTTGTTGCAAGGTCTCCATGGTAATCCCCCTCCCCTCGAACTACTCCCTGAGCAATAACTCTGTAGTGATGGTACCCTAAGATCCCTATAGCTGAAAGCTAGGTCCTTCTCACCCCGAGGCCCTAGCCATCATGAAATCATGATAATGAATCCTAAACTCAACCCACTGGGCAATCGTAGGTAGGGACCACAACAGTCTACACGTATGGACCGTAATGTTATGAAACAGAAAAGGGTTCCTGCGTATGAGCTATCATGTCAGCATGTAGTAGAACGATGTGGGTGACCACATATGTATCAGCATCATGTTTATGGCATATGGATCCATCTATCAGGAAAAACACAAATAAAGAGCATATAAGAGATACATAGACTTTTCTATTTTTAAAAATCTCTAACGAGATAATAATGATTGTTACAAACCGAGCCTCTCCCGCCTATTTCTATTCTCCACACTCTATAACCTATCAAGAAAAATCAAACCTGACTCTGATATCAAATCTATAACACCCTGAATTGAGCATGTTTCACTATTTGTAATCAATATACTAATATTCCTTAATTATAACTGCCAAACCCAATGATTGGGGCATTACAGTCATCCTAAAAGGACAAGGTTTAAAGCAATTACACTGAAGATAACATAGTTGAGCGTGATAACATAGTTGAGCATAAATCAAACCCATATACATCCAACTTCATCCACAACCATACACGAACAACTGATAGCCAACACAAGGTTTACACATCATAGTAAGGTAGTTCACCATTAAGGTTATAGTTCCATCAATTGAAAGTCGCCAAATACAACAACAACAACAACAACAACAACAACAACAACAAACTCCCAAAGTGGGTCCCGCTTTCGCGGGGTCTGGGGAGATCCAGCTGTAGGCAACCGTACCTCTACCGGTATTCCTACCCATAGAGAGGTTGATTCCATAAGACCCACAAAGCAGTTTTGAGAAAAAGGTTTGAAGAGAAAACAATTGCAAAACCATTTACCGAAGTAAAAGAGAGGGGAGGAGGAAAAGGTTCCGGATAATCAAAAAAGAGGGAGCGGAGACATACCTCAACAAATCGGGGGCGCTTGATGCCATGATATCCCGGACCGCGACCTGCAGACAAGCGAACCACACCCTACCCACCCCACCCCCACCCCACCTAGGGAACTGCCACCTACGGAGCCGGTCCCCGACAATCAGGGACCTTAATCCTGACCCGCCACACCCTCCTATCCTGAGCCATGTCCTCCGTGAGACCAACAACTCTCAGGTCCTCTCTAACCACCTCTTCTAGGCTCTTCTTCGGCCTACCCCTCCCTCTCTTACCACCGGGGGGGTTGATACTCTCGCACCTTCGCACCGGGGCGGCCACACTTCTCCTCTTCACGTGGCCGAACCATCTGAGCCTCGATTCCCTCATCTTCTCCTCTATAGGGGCCACTCCAGCTAAGCCCCTAATAACCCCATTCGTAACCCTGTCCAATCTCGTAAAACCACACATCCACTTGACTATCCTCATCTCAGCTACCATCACCCTTTGGACCTGCGCCTTTTTTAGAGGCCAGCACTCCGATCCATAGAGAACAGCGTAATACATCTCCAAAATACATCTCCAAAATATCTGCGTAATACAATATTACCAATCCGACCATGTTCCCTTGCTCACTTATCGTCCTTAATAGGTTTGCTAGTAGGTGGGCGGTTCACTAAGGACTTGGCTAAAACAACACATAGCAAGCATTTCGAAATGTGAGCTGAAGCCCAGCACATGCATTCTTGTATTGTTAAATGATCATTAAAGAATTGGTTTTGCCCGCTTTGCAATTCATTTTAGTTTAAAACAGGAAATGAGATGAATGTAAAACTGCATTGCTAATTATTATCTGATAGTGAAACCCTGGTAACTAGTACGATCTATAGATAGGTGTACACCTGCCAACCCGATTGGGAGACCTTGCCCAAGGTCATGCAAGTAAGTGGAGGGCGATTGCACTATAAATGATAAATGACAGGGTCACTAATTAGGTGATAAATCACTGAGTAAAATAATTCATTGATATACTTACCAAGACATTGTAACTTTGATAAATACATTCTGATTTCTAAAGGTACAGGTGATGGACGTATTTGCCACGTTTAAATGCAATCTCACTGTATAATATTTATGTAGGAAAAGGAGGAAACAATAAACTAGGTCCCGATTTTGTTTCAGAAATGTCATTATAGATATAAGTAGTTAATAAATAATATTCACTCTCATAACTGGTAACTTTAATAAAAAATTTATTAAATAATGGAACTCAAAACTTCAATAAATCATTACAAGCTAAGTTACAAGGGGGGTTACAATGGAAAGGTTTTCATGGATATAAATGGAATATGGGGTTTTCTTGATATTTCTGAGATGGATAATAAAAGGTTTAAGGCCAAGAGGGCATAATTAGGTTAGGGATAGCTCAAATTATCCTAGCTTAGCCCAATACCCACTGCCCTTGATTCATTACTCTATCCACTTCTCCCATTTCCGTATCATGTCTATTTAACTTGGTTTTCCAACCCAAATAAGCTTCTAAGCATAATCAAAGTATGTGATCTCACTAAGCTTTGTGTTTTCTTTGCAATATTCATAATTATTTCGAAACTTTGAATTAAGCTCTCAAAATTCATGGTTTCTTTCTTCCTTACATAATTCAAGTTAAATACCTCTTTAAGGGCCATTAAACTTTATTTTCATCATGTAAGTCTCATATTCTAGTCAAACACCCCAAAAATTACATTATGATTAACCTCATACATTTCCTAATATTTTTCTTCATAAAAACGCTCAAAATGCTCCTATATGGTCATTTATAGGTTTTTTCATAATCCACCAATTTTGGCAAAACTCACACCGCAATACTTTCCAAGCCAATATCATATCCAAACCCGAATTCTCATCTAATTCCATCCAAATAAACTAATTACTCGATTCAAAATTCCACCATACTCATGCGTAGGCATGAAACCCTAGGTTATGCTCAATTGAAATTCACACCCAAACTCATCCAAAATAATCTTGCACAACATCATATTCACTCTTTATGTCAAATATTACAAAATTATATCAAAACTCAAAGTTCATCAACCTTGAACACAAAGCTTGCATGATCGTGCATGGTTTCAACTTTTCACATCACTTGTTCACTTCCTTAGTTAACCAAACAAAATAAAACATCAAAATAGCATTCATTTCTACCAATAAAACATGATGCATAATCAAATCATCCATAAAAACCAAAATTAAACAAGATAAGGGTTAGGGTCTACCTCACTTGGGGGTTTAAAAAAAGAGGACGGAGATGGTGCTTATTGTAGGAATGTGGGAGGTGACTAGTGGTGATGGGGGTGATAGCTGGTAGCACCCTAAGCTAGCGGCAGAAGTAGCAGCAGCAAGCGGTAGCCGGTTAGGCGAGAAACTGGGGAGGGCTGGCGCTAGGTGGAGAGAGAAGAGGGAGAAATGAAGTGTGATTTTTTTACTTGGTTGATATTTTTGATTTGAATCAAATACTTGGCTACTATTTAACCGCCATAAAGTAGCTTTTTTGGTTAATTACAATTAGGCTTAAATAATGGTAATTAACTAATCAAGTGCATCAACTTGTTAGGCCATGAGTTGGGCTTAAATGAATTAGGCTCAGGAAAAAAACAACACCTCATAGCGACCATTTTTTTTTGTATAGCTCGAAATTAAATTTTTGTGATGTCATGAAAAATAATTTAATCTGTTAAACCATAATTATTGAGGGCTACTATCGATTCACCTAAAATTTTATGATAATTAAAACTTGAATTGCAAAATGGGGCCAAAAGGAATTTTTTAAACCATAATGAATAAGTGCAGTAATAAAGTGCGAGGAAATTAATAACATGGATTAATTAAATAAATAAGCATGATTTAGGATCGGGCTATTACATTACCAATGAGTAGAAGACCCATTGAATTAAATTATTATGAGGGGAACATGGAGTAATTATTTTGTTGACACCAATTGGGCTGAAATTAAGCTAATTTAAGGTGATTTATGGGCAGTGTGGTGAGGAGGAGTTCAGGTTTGTGTAAGTTAAATTAATTTTGTTGTGAATGGTGTGGTTGTGTATTTGAAGTTGTGTTCAGTTGACCAAATTATGTCATTCGCTTGCTGAGTTTAATTTTGTTTGTCAATTGTTAGCCATAGTACTCACGCTTGCTTACTTGCTAATTTTGATTTGATTTAGTCAATTGTCAACTAGTATAGTCAAGCAGTAGCATGAGGCAAAATGTTATGGTTGACATTTAGTTTAGCAGCTACATAGGTTCCTAAATTGAGCAAACCTATTTCCATTCCGCTTAACTCTAGCCAGACTATCCTGCCCTATTCTGGTCATGACTAGGGCCTTGATTCATTATTGCACCTTGAATAAGAGCAATGAGTAGGTTCACTGAATGGTTCAGTTGAATTGTATAGTTGGATGAACCGTTGACTAAAAGTTGAAACAATAACCTCTGAGTCACCCAAGTGTCGTATTAGGGTTGTGCGCTTGTTTTAATTACATCTCATTTCCTATGAATTTGAAATGAATTTAACAAACTTGAAGCATGTGGCTAATGTGCATAACCATATTGCTAATTTATTTTAAGTAAAACCAATTATGAGTAAATGGCAAGCTGAGATTTACGAAACAAACTGCAGGATTCTTTTCATGTGAAAGTGGAAGTTATTTCGACGAGAACTAGTTTACAAGTTGTTCCTGTTAAATTAGATATCATTATGCTTTTCAGAAATTGGTTTTGCGGTTATTAAGGCTTTGCTAGCCTTGTTAAAAATGAATATGTTGCTGTTGTGTTCTACATAGAGTTTTAAATATCAAGTATGCTTAAAAGGGAGTTACACATGAAATGTTTTGGGTTAGAAGGATAGTGCTAATTATGTGGACCTAGTCTCAGAAGTAGACCTGAGGATCTCGAAGTGAGTGAGAATCTTGATTGTAACTATCTTGACGAGGATAGGAGTCTAATGAATTTGGCAGGCCTTAGGGATATAAAAAGTCGTGAGTTGTGTCACTTACCGAACAAGAGCACTAACTTGTGAATTCAATGCCCTAAAAAGTGATTTTGCTACCCGTTATAAGTTACAAACTTTTGATTCTGGTTTATGCTACTGTAAGGTTTGATAAAGATCGAGAGTCTTTTCAAAGATTTTTATTATCTTATAAGCAACTTTTGAAGAGAATATTCAGTTTATAGCTTTCTAAAGTGGTTCAAGTGAAGCTTCTTACCCTACTTGCTCCCTTTTCCATTTCATGACTAAAGAGGCTCAAGTGTTGACCTTAAGTGGGATGTTTGACGCTAGTGCGTGATTCGGCGGTCATACCGCCTATCAAACTTTATTTAGCATGAGTTCACAGGTGATGTGGTTTTCAGACTTGAAAAGATAAAATTGTTAATATGTTATTAACCATAATTATTAATATGTTATTAATAACCATAATCTATGTGTGCCTACTACTTACGGGTATTGTATGCAACTGTTTTGCTTTCCTAGGGTTAAGAATCATTCACTAAGCGAGTGGTAGCTCACTTCCCTCTTTATTTCCCTTTTCCCCCGGGTTCTTCAAAAGGTAGGTAGAAGTCCTCGGTTCACGTAAATCAAGTTGGAGCTTCCCTTTTTGCTTTGAAAGTGGAGTCATAT
Organism: Selenicereus undatus; assembly: GCA_017589665.1. NCBI lineage: Eukaryota > Viridiplantae > Streptophyta > Magnoliopsida > Caryophyllales > Cactaceae > Selenicereus > Selenicereus undatus. The sequence goes on from JACYFF010031954.1 coordinate 43,150,905, forward strand.
GTATATATACATAGATTCATGAGTTAAATGATGTAATGTGATGTATTCGAAAGTTCTTGAGCATAAGCAAGTTAATGACTATAGTTCGTGTAATTCATATCAACTAGTGGTCACTCTGAAGAGTCGTGTAGGCCAACAATCTGAATAGTTTGTTGTACTATTGGTTGGAGTTGAGTTTTATTTTTGGGAAGTAACAACGGTGCTCTGCGTGTGATCCTTTGAGTTGTATCTCTACTTCTTTCTTTAATTTAGTTCTCTATCTTATGTACTCCAAGTGTTTGGCCCGTGGAGTTTTGACGCTCGGCGTGTAGCTGTTGAGCTTGTTGGATGTATTCTTTACGTGTTTATTGTTACAACTGCCCAATGTAATGCTATAAGCCTAAGTTATGGTCAGTCTTTACACAGAACTCTCTCTGTTTCATTCCAAAATTTCAGAAATCACTAACACCACTAGCTCGATCTAGGGGCCGTGGGTGTTACATAGAGAGTTCACAAGAGTTAAGAATTGGTCAAATTCGAACATGTAACTTCACTTTGAAAGAAGGTGATGATAACTTGATTATCAATCTTGAAATTAGCCAACCAGAGAGAAGTGATTGTCATTCTTTTCATATGTTTCATTCCTCAGTATGACTTATTCCTGGAGGTTTTATTTTCATTTGATTATATTTACTTAATTCAACATTCTCTTGATATTCCAAATTTGTACTTCGGTTAGCTTACCATGATGGAATATAGTTTGGTAGATTAACATGTTGTTGGAGATGACCTTGATTGCTGCAATTTCAACTAGGGATCGCAAAATGTTGGGGAAAAGCCGTCCCCGTCGGGGCCCCACCCCGAAGTGGGAAAAAATCTCCGTCCCCAATGGGGATGGGGTGAAAAATTAATCCCCGCGCGGGGATGGGGATGGGGACGGGGACATAGTCTGCCCCCGTCCCCGTCCCCATTTCCCCATCGGGGATTTATCCCCGATCCCATCCCCCTCCCCGATACCCTGACTGGGGAAAAATCTCGTCCCCATTTTTAATTAAAATAACATGAATAACCTCGAGAATTATTGTACTTTGGTTGTGTTTTAAACTTTTATTGCTTGAATTATGGTTGTGCTTGAGTTGCTTAGAATTTGGTTGAATTGTTTTGTATAATTTATTAATTTATATATTGTTAAACTTATGTTGCATAACTTGTTAAACTTTAATTTAGTTTGGATTGTAAATTTTAATGAATTTTATTACACTTGTGTTGTATGGAGTTTAGAAGAGTTTGATTAGTTGGAAAAAAAAACTGCGGGGAAAAATCCCTGTTGGGGCCCCGTCGGGGATTAAATCCCCTCTGGGGATGGGGATGGGGATGGAGAGGGATTTTTCCCCGCAACGGGGAATAGGTGGGGACGGCGAGCGGGGATCCTAGCGGGGATGGGGAAGGGAAATATGCCCCCCGTCCCCAACCCGCTCCGTTGCCATCTCTAATGTCAACGTGTTCTTGCGGCCCAATCAAGAAAGCTCAATGCCTTTTGTGGATCAATAGTAACTCGACTCTTATAAACGAGGCCCCAAGACCTAAAAAATTGTTAAATTTGAATATGATGTGTAGCAATGGGACATTATGCATAATTCGCTCGTAAGAGGGGAAAGGTTTTTCTCCTCTTTTTGTTTTTTTTCTAGGGCTTATTTGTTTGAGTTACAATCAAATATAAATTATGTGGTACCATCATATTTGTAGACCAAGATTATTAAATGTCATAATTGTTTAAATTATTTTAGAAGTCTTCCCCTATTTTCATGTTCCGTTGTTCTAAAAAATACTAAAAAAATTAACCTTATTACGATGGTATACTTTGATCGAAAAAAAGTCCATCGGAATGTTCAATGGATTCTGGCAAACTCCCCAAAATTCCCACAGACACTCCGACAAACATGTGTTCTGACAGATGTTCCGACGGACTTTCCTCGGAATCTGACATTCTGAGTAAAATTCAGTTGGAAAATATAAAAAAATTCCAAAAAATTTTTTGGACCTTGGTTGAATGGAGGGAACATTGAATGTTTTTTGAATTTTTCGATGGAAAAATCTATCAAAATTCCATCAAACAATTATTTTTTATTGCGACAGAATATTCTGTCACAATTCCTCATATAAATTTTGTTTCACAGCCTCATTTTTCGTTGCTTGCTTCACAAAAAATATATATAGAGAGAGAGAGAAAGAGTACTGTATCACCGTTTGTGTCGTGTTCCCCGCCATCACCCCCGCCCACTGTCATTTGCTGCTGTTTTATTGAGAAGGTCTTCATGTGCATAATTTCTGCCCAAATTTGTAGTAAATTAAGCATATACATTGAATTCAATAGTTTATGCAGTTACTTTGTATGTAATTTCGTAAATTTGATAGTATGCATAGTTAGTTTACTACGTTTATGTTGGTTTGTTAAGTTGATAATTTGTTATTAATTTTGTATTTTAATTTGTTGTTAAAGAATGCAATTTTATATTAATTAAGTAGAATTTAAGTATTAATAATGAGACTATGAGTTTAATGTTAATAATGAGAATTTATTGTGAATTAGCAACATCAAAAAATGCTTGTACAGTTGCATGATTTAGTTTTTACAATTTTTGTTAAAAAATTAAACAACACCAATGGATTTCTGGCGTATTTGGATGGATTTTTTCTGGATTATTATCCAATAAAATTTAGGAACTTGAAATTCCAATGGACATAATGATTCCTTCGGAGGCCAGCGGCAAAATTTTGTCGTTGGTGAAAATATTCTATTCGAAAACCTTCTGCGGAACAGTGTTAGTCCGCCAACAGGTCGAATTCCGACGTTGTCTGTCTGCCAAAACTTCCATCAAAAAATGAATTTTTCAACGAAAATATATGCTTTTTCGGTCAGAAATTCCATTAGAGTAATGATGTTTTAGTGGTAAAATTATGCCACATTAGTGTATCTCTAGACCCGACTCGATCTATATACTCAACTTGATACGATAAGTGTCAATGACCAAAACCAAACTATGTCCCATTTTCGAGGGTTGCTCTTTCTCCACCTTTGTTCTAATGGATGACACGTTGAACATGAGTTGTAGCATGCAGGTCGCCGCAAATCCAAAATTTTTGTTTGCCTTTATCTTCTAATTTGTAACCCATCTCCCAGCCCTGGGAAAAAAAATAAATATTTTACGTTGTAGGACTCATTTGAGTGGTATCCATAGTATATCTGTATATTGAAACTTGAATTGAGTGTATTCTGGTTAAAAATGATATTTGATTTTTGTAATCAATATCTATTGTAGTATTTCATGTCCAAGCTTACACAATAAAATTCTACATACAAATTGTTCGATGAGCTACATGCAAATTATTAACCTCAAAGGTTATATAGGGAATTATATGGAAACACATTTGCATGCAAGATTTATACATATAAAATGTGAAGTATTGATTGAAATAAACTACAAGCATGCTTATGGTATTCATAGTCTAATACTCAAAATGCCCAAAAATTTTACCAAACATAGAGGTCCATATGGTGGGTCAATCTTAGCCATTAGCCTCCCCATTCCACGTTTTATCACCTCAAAATTTAGTGTTAACATAAAAAGATTATCTTCAAAGTTGACATGAGAAATCAAAGATGAAGAAAATATGAGACATGCAGTTAGCCATGGTAAGACACCCAGCTCTACAAGCTTGAGTCATTTATCCTAGTCACTAACTTTACGTATTATCCAAGGAAAGTAAGAAAAATACAAGTCATAATCTTATGTGTTAGATTATGAACCAGACGCCTAGCCTTTAATGAACTAGACGCCTAGCCTTTAACCTAATACCTACATACATTAGAAGATTTCTTTACCTTGTGAGAAATATATTTTTGGATAGAGTGCTAGGAAATCCCACCCAGAGAAGATTGAGGTGACAAGCTAAGCCATTGGATTACAGCGCTAGGAAGAAAACTTTAACTTGTCCATAGCTACATGTAGTCCTTATGAGTCATACGACAAATTACATAGAAATACAATTGCATGTAGAAATGTACAAAGAATTGTCCAACGGCAAGTATGAGTTACTTGCCCAATTTAATATTTTACAAGCCTAGCGATAGCAAGAAACGAACACCTAATGATTGACCTTAAGTTTACAGGTCAAGGAGACATGGGTATGTGTTTATGTTTAAACAAGCCGTTGCACTACATGAGTATAAGCCGCCCATTTGAGTTACCTAGCTAAGTAATTGTTATATTGACTTTTGAGGGTTTATTTTCCTACGAGTTCACGATTACTAATTAAACTGTTCACCCTTGAGTTTGAAGATAAGGTTTGACACCAGCAAGGTCAAGCACGATTAAAGATTGGCAAGGACTAAAATGAGGTACAGCAACTAGCAAGCCCATGCATACGTAAAAGAGGTTGTTGACAAGAAAAGGAGAATTGAGCCAAAGACACCTCACACAAGCCATAAGAAATGATTGACACATCATATTGGTGAGAGAACTTCATTAATACCTCAACCAAAGTTATGAAATACGTTTAGCATGCAGCTTTACCCTACGACTAAATAAAGAGACTAAAACATGCATGAAATGCATCAAGGGACTGAAATTTCTATAAAGGAGAATCTTAACCTTGCCTTCCTCCTCACCCTCCACGTGTGAATCATTATGTTCCCCCTTCATAACTTTGATTTACAACAAGCAAAAACAAAATGAGTGTGCGATAAGGAAACTAAAGTATATCTCATTTGGGAAGAGGAAAAGAAGACCAAACCAATAGAAAAGGACAAAGTTAAGGCATTACCAGGGTTGGTGGCTAAGAAATCAAACTGAACTATAAACCTTATGTGAACAGTGCATGCATTTGTGAACCTAATAAGGAGATCCCCAAAACCTCCCTCACCCCTTGCTCGTAAGTAAAGAGTAGGTATTAACCCACTTTTCTTTCTCCTCTTGGAAATTTAAAATTGAATAAGGTCAATAAGTATGTGGGATGGATGAAAGAATTAGGGTGAAGTATCATAAGGTAAATGTAACAGTTTTACAAGCATGCATAGAACATAAATTTTACTCTTATATCTACTTCCAGTTCTTATGGTAGAGTCTCTAAATCAAAGGCTTTGCACAGGTAAAATCTTCCTACAAAATCTAGATAGGCCTTGGATTCATCGATAATATCCCAATAATCATGAGTCAAGAAGTTCAAAAGGATGAAGTTCTAAGGGTAAGATTACTAAGTATATGTTTACATGTACAAATGTAGGATCACTTCAAAGAAAACCAATCAAGGCACATTATTGCTAATACCTTGCACATACAAAGTAAAACCAAGTGTTTTAATTTTCTTCTTAAATGCATTTATGGCCAAAGGTCTAATTGTCACATGGAGTATATGTATATCTAAATGGACTGAAAATGTAATTGTTTTTGGTAATTATTCTTTTAATCCTAACCCTAACCACAGATATACATAACTTGTTTCTCACATTTTGTTGCGAATTTCTGCAAGTGTATGATTTATCGCTGAAACGATTAAGGTTGTCGAACCACGGGGATGACTTATGAAAATAGGTTACCAAAAAAAAATTTCTAAACTAAATTGAAACTACATGCTAAAATTAACCGACATCAAATAAATTTATAGACTTAATTATTTTATGAAGCTGTGAGAAATAGACAAGCTTGCAAACAACACAATCAAACGAGGGCTCAAACACCAGATTGAAAACAACTCAAGCCACCAACACTTAGTTGAATTCTTTCCCTTCACATTCACCAGAACAGTAGAGCAAGTAGGCCATGAGAGCAAGCAGGTGCACCAAAAAATTGATAGTGTACACCAATCCAAAGCAGAAGCAATGATTCACGAGCAAAGCAAAACAATTCAATCAAGGGCTTTGAACCAAAGCGCAATCAATCTCAACGTTCAAACGCGATTTCCAAGCAAATCAACACTCCCAAGTTCCAAAATTTACATTAATTTAAGAACTAATACCTAATTCTGAAACGGAAAGAAAAACGAAGATCCACAGGGCAATTCGATCTGGAAAATTTGCATTCTACTCTATGCTAAGCTACCCTAATCTACAGCCTGTTGTCTTGAAGACAATGATGATGACTCAATAAATGGTGAGGAGAGAGAGGATGAAACAGCTATGGCATGAGGAAGCAAAGAGCCTTGTCCGTTCCTCTGTTCGTGGCCCTGATTTTCTTTGTCTGTGTCCATGGTTCTGGACTGGCGATGAAGAAGAATGATAATCAAAAGGGGGAAGGAAAGTGCTCACGTGAAACATAAGTGCCAAATAAATGAAAGGTTGAAGCAAGCTGGGCTGGACTACTGGAAAAGGGAGTCCGTCAATGCCTGGACCGACCCAGTGAGAAAAGAAGGAAAAAGAAATAAAATGTCCTAAGCTTGACTGTGAGATGGGTAGGGGCGAACTGAGCCAGAACTGGGCCAGGCCTGCCGTGGAGAGAAGAGAAGGTGGAGGGAGGCTGTGAAGGGCACGATTGGGCCAGGCCCAGCGAGTAAAAGAAGAGGGGGTGGGGGGGAGAATGGGAGAGAAAGGGGGAATTGGGCCATGGCTATTGGGCCGGTTCAGCTTCATCTTTATTTTCTTTCTTATATGCTTCAGTCTGATCCAGCTCTAGCATTTGTTTGAGTGAATTTATTTATTTTCTTTAAGTTATTTTCAGTTCCTACAAAATAAACAAAAATATTATTAAAAATTTAATTTAACAATTTATTTAGAGCAAATATTAGACGATACAAGTAGACCTGGCAAATGGGTCATTCGTTTCGGGTACGGGCCGGGTCAAGTTCGGATCGGGTCATGTTCGGGTTAAGTGACATTTCGGGTCATTTCGGTTTGGGTCGGGTATGGTTCGGGTCGGGTCGATTTCGGGTCAACCATTTTTTGGTGAAATGCGGTATACATGCCAAAACAAGCAACTTTGTTGAAAAATTCGGGTCGGGTATGGTTCGGGTCGGGTCAATTCGGGTTTCGGGTCCACTTTCGGGTGAGCATATTTCGGGTGTCGGGTCGGGTATGGGTCCGGGTCATTCGGTTCGGGTTTCGGGTCTCAGGTCAGTTTTGCCAGGTCTAGATACAAGGGTATAAAATATCATAATTTTAGGTTGAACAAATACCCCAACACAAGTTTTGCACGTCCTCTAGTAAAACAAAACAAAAAATCCTGGAGAAAAGAAATTAAAATCCTAACTCACTTTCGTAGGAATCACGGTTGCACTTAGCATGTGTAACAAGCTCTTTAAACCCATATGTTATCCCTAGTGGATGAGTAAAGTCTCGTGAGGGTTTGCAGAAAATGTACCCACAAAATCTATAAAAGAAAAGACAAATAGAATTTTTTTTAATTTTTTTCAAAAACTAATATATACAAAACTGTAGAAAGATATATACACATTCTAATAAACTAAATCACCCACGTAGCCAAGATATTGGCTTGTATATAACAAAATGTACTCATCAATGCTCTCTACCTCATGAATGACATCAAAGCACTAACTTTTCACTCTGCTGTACATCAAGACTTTGAATCCATCCCAGTGCTCATGTGTAAGTGCATCATCATCCTAGGGCTTAGGTTTACCAGAATCAAACTCAATCCCACTTGACTCACACAAACTATATTATTGATTTAATAACATAGGAAGCAAGCTTTCCCAATAGCAGTATTGCCTCAAAGGGAACACCCAGTAGCACGTGCCTCAAAGGGTAACGCCCAGTAGCGCATGCCTCAAAGGGATACTTATCATTCCAAATTTCATTTTTTTCTTGCTTTTGTTTTCCCTTTTTTTCATTTTCTTTTTTTTCAGAAAGCAAAGAAAAAACAAAAGTAATTGTGCCAAAGACAAGTGGGAGAGCCAATCATGGAAGACTAAGATCTTAAGATAATCATGATGGTATCAATAGGGGTTGGATTACACATTGATAATGAACAATTGGGGTTAGAAGTAGGGCTTAGAATGACACACCGAGGACAAAGACATATCATGCACATCACGCTTACATACAAGCTAATAGTCAAAGTACAGAGGATTTAAGCTAATCAGAATACAACGAAACCTCCCCAAAAACAAAACAAAAATCTTTTTGAATTTTTCAAATTTCAATTTTTTCCATTTCAAATTTTTTTGAAAATTTTTCAAATTTCCAAATTTTCTCCACCCCCTTACCTAAATCTCACAATGTCCTCATTGGGAATAAAAAGAAATAGACAAAAGAGAAAAAAAATGAAAAAGAAAAACAAATATACAAAAAGAAGACTAAGATTCAAAAAGAAAGAAAAAGGATAGGACTCTAAAACTCAAAAAGAAAGCAAAAATAAAAAAACAACCACAAATATATACAAAAGAAAACAAAATTAAAAAGTGGAGATAAAGATGAATAATTATACCAGGTCAGGTGTAGAATTATACCTAAGCTATGCCTCCAGAAATTTGCGCAAATAGAGGCCTATGGAGCATCAGCCACTACATATCAAATGGAACATCGCTACTTAAATCAAAACTCGTTAAATTACGAAGTAGCTTGTCAAATAGAGAAGACCAACTCTCAATAAGATCAACGCAGAATAAATAAGAAACTTGGCGCCAAGTAAAGTACATCCACCTTATCAACACAGCACAAGTAAGAGCCCCATTTAAATTTGTGAAATAGTTAGGCCCAATCAGGAAATAGATGGCCATACTTAAAATCAGCAAGTAGGTGGGTCATCGGCCTAGAAATTGGGTCATCATGAATGAGCACTCTAGGCAAAATAGTGGGTGCAAAGTTCACAAGTCTGTTAATATCAAAATGTGCATAACTCTAGTCTAAAGCAAATTTCTTAGTGGCAATATTCTCAGACTCAACAAATGCAGACTTTTAATATTCAAAAAAGAAGTCAGGTTGGATGGGGTCAAAAGAAAAAGATTCATATTCAACACACATGATCTCATTCAAACCCACTTTGACATCAAACTCACATGAAAAAGATTCATACTCTATACAAAGAACATCATCATTAAATTCTAAAATAGTGCGCTCAAGTACCTCCACAAGGGTCTCTTGAAATTTAGCTTCTTTTGACTCATTTATCTCATGATGCTCAATGTCAGACTGGATGCTCATATCTAACTCACTAGTAGTTTCAAATTGTTCACCAACCTCAAACTCACAAGAGTCATTAACAGGGACGGGTGGGTCGGCATAAACTAGGACATCTTTAGTGACATCCTTAGGTGAGCTAGCGTGGGGTGCAAGGTCAAGTGATAGAGATGTAGGGAGGTCCTCATCTTGTTCTGAGCTAATCAAAGCCATATCATCATGCAAATTACACCCAAATTGATAAGAGCGCTTAAAATCATCATAAAGACTAACTTCGAGTTTAGGAGATCCTAAACTAGAGTCATACTCATTACAATTCTTCTTACTTTGACTAAAACTGTGAGAATATTCAGCAATTCTCTCTTTCAGATTCTCTATCATCTTATCAGTCAATTCATTTAACTTCTTTTCAACATTTGCACAAGTAGCATCAATAGAAGCACGAAAAGGGTAAGTAAGAACATCATGGTCAGAAGATTCACAATAATCGCACAACACAGGGGACATATAAGAATAAGATGGGTCATATGAGTTTATAAAATGATCATGGGGAGAAGGATTAGCAGGAAAACCAGACTCAGCAGAAGCTGGGTATCCAAAATTATTTTTAGCTTGTTCAAAAGCATAGGTATTCCAAACTAGTTTTTCAAAGAAATCCAATACCTCATCTTGAGTTTTAGATAATAAACCTAGCACACCTCCAGGATAAATAGACTCAACATAACCCCAAAATTCAGAATTCAAACCCACAGTAATGACCTCACAAATTTTTCATTTTTGAAAATTCTGATTCAATTGAGCACGATAATCATTAAGTCCCGAAAGATAACTCCAAAAAGGTTCATGCTCATATTGTGGGAAATTAAATACTGGCATGCTTGAAACTCTTGTTTTTTCAATTTTAAGAATTTTTCAAGTTTTTTTTTTTGGATTTTTGAGTTTTTAATAATTTTTTTTACGAAAGAAAAATGCATCTAGGATACTATTTACAAACTAATGACTAAAGCAAGAACAGGAGACTCTGATAATTAAGTGAACAAAATAAAATAAACTAACAAAAAGAAAATAAAATTACAAAAGAGTCGATCAAGAATTGTCCTAACACTAAAAGCCAAAGAAGAGCACAAACACAAAACTTGTACACCATTTTTCTTTTTATGATCATGTTTTTGGGATTTTTTTTATTTTTCTATTTTTTTTCCTTTTCCTTTTCTTTTTTTTGAAAACCAGGAAACAACAAAGGAGTAAATCAAAGCTAAAAACAACACACAAACAAAATATGATCAAATCTAAAACAAAAAACACAACCACAAACAAACTGAAAGAAAATTAGAAAATAAATAACACCTAAACAACCCAATTCTAAAAATAAACTTAAAATAGAAAATAAAACTTCTAAAATCCAAACTAAATATAGAGTAAATTTCAGACAATCACAAAGGACATAAATATAATTTTTCTCGAATTTTTTCTATCCCCGAACAGTGCATAAAAATGCAAACAGATTATTAAGTCCAAAATTCACAGAAAAATCCAAAAGGTCCCAACAATTCCAGAAACATTCACACAAACTCTAAACATGATGGTGAATCTAGAAAAAAATATTAACACAGTAAAAATCATACCATAATTGCTCCAAAAAATTCAAACAGATGCTAAAAATAGTGAAAAATCTACACTAAAATTAGTGAATGTCGTGATTTTGTTTTTCAGATCAATTCTGCCTTGTTTCTTTGCTGTACATACACGAAATTCATTAGTACTATTTTTTCAGCAATGAATAACATCTTAAAATTAAAATTAAACTAATCTCAACCAAACAAAAATCGAAATCAAAATGTTAACTAAATTCAAAAATCAAAAATAAACTTAATTTCTAAAACTAAATTAAGAACTTAAGCACAACTAAAAATTAAAACTAAAATGAAAATGATACAAACGACTCGAACAACTAAACTACGACTCAAGGCAACCTAATTCCACAACGTCATCCCCGACAACGGCACCAAAAACTTGTTGTGAATTTCCACAAGCGTACGGTTTATCCCTGAAATGATTAAGGGTGTCAAACAACGGGGATGGCTGATGAAATTAGGTTACCAAAAAAAAATTCTAAACTAAATCCAAACTAGATGCTAAAATTAACCAACATCAAATAAATTTATAGACCTAATTATTTTATGAAGCTGTGAGAAATACACAAGCCTACAAAGAACACAATCAAAAGAGGCCTTGAACACCAAATTGCAAACAATTCAAGCCACCAACACTTAGTTGAATTCATTGACTTCACATTCACTAGAACAGCTGAGCAAGTTGGCCATGAAAGCAAGAAGTTGAACCCAAAAATCGATAGTGTACACCAATCCAAAGCAGAAGCAATGATTCACGAGCAAAGCAAAGCAATTCAATCAAGGGATTTGAACCAAAACGCAATCAATCTCAACATTCAAATGAGATTTCCAAGCAAATCAACACTCCCAAGTTCCAAAATTTACATTAATTTAAGAACTAATACCTAATTCTGAAACAAAAAAAAAACGAAGATCCAAAGAGCAATTCGATCTGGAAAATTTGCATTCTACTTTACACTTAGCTACCCTAATCTGCTGCCTTTCTCGGTGCTCTGCTCTTCAACTTTTGTAACCTCCATTTGAGCCCCCCCTCGGTCCCTCCATCCTCCATAACCGTTATCTTGAAGACGGTGATGATGACTCAATAAATGGTGAGGAGAGAGAGGATGAAACGGCTATGGCGTGAGGAAGCAAAAAGCCCTGTCCGTTCCTCTATTCGTGGCCCTGATTTTCCTTTTTCTGTGTTCGTGGGTCTGGACTGGCGATGAAGAAGAAGGAGAATCAAAAGGGGGAAGGAAAGGGCTTACGTGAAACACAAGTGCCAAATAAATGAAAGGTTGAAGCAAGCTGGGCTGGACTACTGGAAAAGGGAGTCCGTTAATGCTTGGACCGACCCAGTGAGAAAAGAAGGAAAAAGAAATAAAATGTCCCAGGCTTGACTGTGAGATGGGTAGGGGCGAACTGAGCCAGAACTGGGCCAGGCCTGCCGTGGAGCGAAGAGAAGGTGAAGGGAGGCTGTGAAGGGCACGGTTGTGCTAGGCCTAGCGAGTAAAAGAAGAGGGGGGGGGGGGGAAGAATGGGAGAGAAAGGGGGAATTGGGCCATGGCAATCGGGTAGGTTCAGCTTGATCTTTATTTTCTTTCTTGTATGCTTCAATCTGATCCAACTCTAGCACTTGTTTCAGTGAATTTATTTATTTTCTTTTAGTTATTTCCAATTCTTACAAAATAAACAAAAACATTATTAAAAATCTAATTTAACAATTTATTTAGAGCAAATATTAGACCATAAAAGGGTGTAAAGTATCATAATTTCAGGTTGAACACATTTGTATAATCAGTCCATCTCTCTTACTCCATTAACATCAGCCGAATGACCTCTGTCCCTCCCTCCGCCCTCTCTATCACGAAGATTGTACATTTGTGCTACCTTCTATCTCTAATACTCTAGTTTTATCTTTCCGACACTGATTTAGGCGATACATGTCCTTAAATCATATTTTTTACATGCTCCACCTTTGTTTTGTGGAATACTAGTCAATTATGCCTCTCTGTCTCTCTCTTATACTCCAGATCGATTAGATCTATTTGAAAGTGTTGATTTAGCGACGTTTCAGGGATATTTTAGTGCTGTGCTACTGACAGCTAGGTAAATTTCAATATTTTAGCTTTATTTTCTTTTTTTCCCTTTTGTTTTGAGTAGTACTAAATTACTAATCACCTCTCACTCTTTCTAAGTCCAGTATCCACATCCTCTCTGATGCATACCATGCCCCACGCAAACACTTGGCTACTCCCTCATCTATACCATAGTCCAAATCAATCACCTTTGGTCAAGAAGGTCATTATTTTAGCATTCCATCTAGGTTTAGCTTGGCTTCTCACCACGCAAACAATGTCCAATTGGGGTGTTCCTTGTTTTTTTCGGAAGCTTAGGAAGTTTACTTTTGGATTATGCAATGTGTTCTATAATTCACAAGTGTACGATCTTATCACCATCGCAATTACGGGTGTGGTCCTCTGGGATGAATTGTGAAGTTAGGTTGCTAACTTGACCAGATTAGTTTTTGGTGTAAATCGACACAAAAATGGATAAATTAAATACTAAAACCTAACCCCAAAAGCAGAACTACAATATTTAACTAAAGGAAAATAAAACAAAAGATAAAAGAATCAAAGCCTCATTTTATAAAAGAGCATTCACTAGGTAGAATCAGATGTTCAAGATTTCTCAGCAAATCTAAGCCGTCAGAGCGACAATGGAGTTTAAAACATCGCGCAAGCCCAGATTGAAGGTGACCAACAGTCATGCGAAAAAGAAACAGAACAATGTATTGCACCCAACTCAAACCAAGGTTGAACATGCTCCAAGTCAATTATTAGAAGTTTAGTTTGAATTCGACAAACCTAAGTCAAGTTACACCAATTCGAAGTACATAATTTCAAATCTGAGGTTGCAGAGATTTTTTTTTGATAGAAAAAATGAAATAAAAATTAATCTCTTCTGTCTGTTATTCTCTCCAAGCCTTTTTGCCTTCGACCTTCCATTTGAAGCTCCCCTAAAATGTAGCATTATTAATTCTATTAATTATTGAATTAATCCCAAGCTTATAACCGCTCCATTCAGGTGCTTGAATGAAAACTGGAATGCCCAACTGATGAGGGAGAGATGATGATGGGGATGAGTGAGTAATGGCTAGAATTGAAAGAGGACAGAGAGATGATGATGCCTAAATGGAGAACCTCCGGATCTGATCCAAGTGGGATCGGATCGGAGTCAGATTTAATCCGATCTGAAATAATTCATTTCGCCAAGCAATCATTTTATACAATTTTTCTATATTCGACCTACCTGTTGCGATTATGTGTGTTTGTTATCGTAGTAACCAAATCCTCAACATTTAAGCTAAACGAAGAATAAAACAAGGAACGTATTTCAAGTTCAATAAAACAACAATATGTTCCAACAATTACAAGTCTTAACAATTATGAGATACTTCTGAAATGTCAGAAATTACATATCCAACTCATAAAAAAAAAGTTAAGATTACAAATCCTTTACTTGCTCCATTTAGCCCTTCTTCTCTATATGTCTCCAACTAGGGGTATATATATAATGTATCTATAATTATTATTTGCATGGAGCTAAGATTTTCATTAGAATTAAGTGCTAGAGTATAATTTGGATCATATCATTGATCCATATATTGTTGTCTCTTTATCTTATCATGTGTATTCCACTTGCATCTTCATCATAAACATAATAATATCACCACAAATTACCTAATTAGGCCCTCATTAACCTCTTCAATAACACATTTAGGTTGCTACGATAGAAAATTGAAGGTTTCATTGTAGAGATTTGTAGAAACTGAACACTCATTAAAACATAATATAGCAACAAAATCATCAATTCAGGTCAACCCCAAACAATGATCAAAATCAACAATCTTTCCAAACCCCAAAATGGCAAAACCCAAAGTTTAACTTATCTTGTTCTTAACCCCAAAAATCTAAACAACACTCCAAGTCATAAAATTGTATATTTGGATTTTATTGTATGACCTGTTAAATTACGGAGAAGAAGGATAAGTGCATCACAAGAGATTAGAGAGGGACGATGAAATGCTCGACATTGGCAATGTCGAAACTGGCAAGAAGATAGAGGCTTGAGAGGGGGGGGGGGAGCAGGGAGTTGGAGCGAGGAGAAGAGGATTGAAGAGGTAGCTACTACTCCAACAGTACGACTAACGAGAGGCCAAGAGCGACTAGCGAAGTGGTGAGGAGAGAGAAAGAGAGTAACTGGGGGTCTTATGGTTTCAATGTTTTTATTTTTACATGTTTGGTGACAAAAAAAAAACACTAGGCTAGGCTGGCGCCTTGGGAGTGGGGGGAGGGTGGGTATATTGGATATGTTTTATTTCTAAAAATTTTAAAATTTAAACTTAAATTTTAAAATTGAAATATTTAAAAAAACTTTGTCGGATCGGATTGAACGTCGTATCGAATTTTACCCTTCCTCCAAATTTGATTCGAACCCGACTCGGAATCGGATTATTTTTGTCGGATTCGGACTCGAATTTTTGTATCTTAGATTCAAATTAGATAATTTTATCTCATATCTGCTTCGAATTTGTATGTAACTGTGATCCTTACTCCTAATACTAGTGAACCATTGGCGATCTAGAGAGCACTTCATGTTAAAAAGGTTTCTTTTGAAACTAGCCGAAGGAAACAAATCTTTCATAACTAGTGTACAATTGGTGGCAAGGTATGTGAGCTCATCATTTATGGCGGAAGTTGCATCAGTGTGGTTTCATTCACAGTTATCGATATACTCTAATTGCCACCCAAGATGCATCCAACCCCCTACACTCTTCTGGAGACAAAACACACTCATGGCCCGATAAGGTCACAATTCCAGCACTACGCCCTCTGCAATAAATTCCTAAATTAGGTTGCATTTTATTTATGTAAAGTGATGAAAACCGCCACTCCTACAATGCAGCTTTTCTCTATAAACTTACTGAATTTGGGTTAAATTTGGATCCTACCTAATGAATCCTAGTTGATACAAGCCCCACTCTTACTAATTTCCTAAGGTTTTTGTGTTTATCCCCATGTTCTTAGATTTGGTATTAGATTTCAAATTATGGAGAAATGACCAAAATGGGAGGAGTGTGCACAAAATTTTAGTTTTGGAGCAATCTAGAATTTGCCCATATTTAAGGTAGACGCAGTTGTAATCCTGAGGATTACTTAATATGTTAGGAATCTACACATAACAAGGAGGAGGTTCCAAGTGGCATCACCCCCGTTGGTGGAGCAGAACCTTTTAGATAGTTCTTAGAAGTTGGGAAAGGAATCTTGTAAAAATACAACTCATTATGGTTTTCATTATCATAGCATTTTGATCTATTTTCATAGGATATTTTGAAAGAGCCCCTATTGATCCACTTGCCCTAGTAACGTATCAGCTAGTCCCTACAATTTTCGGTATTTGTAGACCCATTCTTCTCCATGTCAGCTATGGGTTGATTATGAAATGAAAGGAAAAAGGTCATCGTCTCTCAAAAAATCTATTCATCTTTATAATTAAGGATTGTGACTTAGAGTATTTCCTTTGTAATTTATCTTTGGTGGCTCTAAGCCTTTGGAAGAGGGATTTGGTGGAAAGCTTTAATCTATTGTTAGGGTTTCATTTTTGACATAAATCTCACAATGTCATTGATTGTGTGAGATTGAATCCGAAGAGGAGCATCCTTTGGAGTTAATACTTTTTCGTGTTCTTTGATCTTGATAGTTTGAGGATTCACCCTTATCATATTGGTATAGAGTAAAACAATTTCTCAAAGATTTGGTCAATGGGATCTAATTGGTGGCGTTTCCAATGATTTTTCGACAATCGGTGATGCAAACAAGGTGACTTACATGAAGTTGCTTTTTCTTGTTCTACTGTAACTTTTTTTGGGCTGTGGATGATCTGAATTTGAGGTTTCTTGAATATAATTTTATTCATTTACTTTTTTGGTAGGAGCGACATGTCCGGTGGAGATCCGCTCGATTTTATTGCTCTACTCTACCTTTTTCAAATGTTTTAACATTGCGTACAAGCTAGAACTTGATTTTTGAAGTGTACTTTAGTGAATTTCCTCTATTTTTTTGGTCATTATGGTATAAGTATTCACGATATTTCTTTTGAACTTGTGTTTAGCGTTCTATGTTTTTGTTTGAATTCTTGTTTACTGGCTTATGGGGGTTTTTTTTTTTTTTTTAGTTGTGCTATTCATGCCACTCGTATCAATTTTGGTCACCTTCGTGGAGATGCGATGAAGATGAACTTGAGTGGCAATGATGAAGACTGTAGATGAAAGTGGATTTAAACAAAACTTAGCTGAGGTTTAGTGGTTTCTATATAATTTGTGAGCTATAGTTATGT
The DNA here is from genome assembly GCA_017589665.1 of Selenicereus undatus. Lineage (NCBI taxonomy): Eukaryota > Viridiplantae > Streptophyta > Magnoliopsida > Caryophyllales > Cactaceae > Selenicereus > Selenicereus undatus. The sequence goes on from JACYFF010031954.1 coordinate 43,168,026, forward strand.
AATGTAGTCGAACATTTATTAAGTTTCCGCATTTTTTGTTTGTAATCAAGTGGCGGTGTACAAAACTCAATATATATATATTAAGAGTTTGTTCAATTTTCTTAAGTTTTTATTTAGAATTTTGTAAATTGGTAAATGTGTAAATGAATACATGATTTTGATCCATTTATATTAAACGGGTAATTGGGTTAGAATTAGCTGAACGGCTGAACCTGATCAAAAGTAAAAATGAGTTTAGGTCAAGATTTTTAACTCGCTTATTAAATAGGATAGGTTTAGATTCGGGGGGTTTTTGACCGTTTAACTTCGACACGAATATAAACTCAACCTGACCTGACCTATATAGCAGGCCTACTTAAAATGATTATGTTTAAATGGTTCACCCTGGCATTGTATATGTATATGCCTAAGTTCCACTATATGTATATGTTATTGCTTGGGTCAACTGGCTACCCAGAACTAATGATTTTGGCTTTATGATGTGAAAATTGTCTTTTCCTGAGTTTGTTTTATATGCTGACTTAAAATCAAGTTAATTACTTAGTTCTTACATGTATTAGGGTAATGTACAGGCTCATGTTGATTAATTATTTTTTTGTGTTTTTCTTAATGCTTTACAAGAAATTAAATCAGGAAAAGAAGAAAGGAAAGGAATGTCAATAATGCTGCTTCCATTTGATTACTATGCACGGAAGGCTCAAACTGGCTCTCAAATGGAAAAGTGCTAGCTAGGCATAAACGAAAGTTTTTCCATTTGCAGTTTATGAGCATGATGAATAATATAATATTGTAGCCAAACTATGCGTTAATTAAGTTTATTGAGTAAAGTAGTTGCATATTTTATGTCTCTCGCTCACGGTTTTTGCAACAAAAAAAGAAAGAAAAAAAAAACATTTTATGCCTTATTTATTTGATCCAGTGGTAGTGATACTTCTTAATTTCACTAAGACTTTCACTGCTAAACCCCTGCCTAATTGCCTAACCAGTTTGATTAGGTAAGGTTACCATCAAGGCATGTTACATAATTGCCCCATTCCTCCCCTGACAATGCCTTTCTTTCCTACCAATTTCTAATTTCGAGTTTTGAAGGCTATTGGTTAAATAATTAAGCTTTTTTCTTTGAGGCAGTGTTTGGCTGACGGAAAAATAATTTTTTAATTTTCCTTTGTTGGCACAGTAAAGTATGGCAAATTATTTTCTAATAAACATCATTTTCACTCCAATGGAGGAAAATGATTTTCGTTTTGAGAAGAAATCGACTAGCCTTCTACTCTTATCATAATGTAGTTAGCCCAAATTTAGGAGCAAAATTCATGTTCAATAGTTTGGATCGGAACTTGACTATCTGACGAGAAAAATTAAAATAAGCTCAGATTTAGACTTTGGGTTCAACATTTCATCATTTGGTCAGCATTTATCTCCACTACAACAATTAAATGCACATTTTCGACACTTAATTTAGTTGATATTTTCGTCAGTAAAACAAATTTAACCATTTCAATGAACTTTGATTATTGGATGCAAAGACTTTAAATAACCTGATATCTAAATTTTTAGCTCAGCATTCTTGCATTGGGTCATCAGTTAGCTTCACTATGACAACTCAATCAACGTCTTTTGCCATTTAAACAATTCAGTTGATATGTTTTATCATTAAAATAGCTTTACTGATTTGGATCTAGACTTGATTGTCCAATTGAAAGTATTAAAAGTTCAAATCTAAATTTTCAGCTCTATATTGTTTCAATCGGTTGAAGCTTCTCTCCACTACGATATTTCAATCGATATCTTTCGTCACTTAAACAGTTCAGTTGACATTTTCTTTTTTTTTTTCCCCATGAAAAATGATTCATCTTGTACTGAGGGATGAAAAATGTGAATTGTGAAATGAAATTCATTCTCCTTGGAAAAAAAGTTTTGGTAGCTCACATAAATTAGATGTGGATGTTCATCAAAAAAGAAATAAATTAGATGTTGATCATTATTTTTTGAATTCTAAATTTTTAAAGTTGTAATTAGAGTCCTACCTATTTTTCATAACCGGAAGTAAGTATATGGAGTAGCAACAAATTGAAGTATTCAAGAATATCTTTGTTCTTTAGAACTATGTCTCTTATCAGTCTCACATTATTCACAACGTTATGTCGTATTTGCATACTTTTGAGCCATATGCTAAATGTTTATATCAATTGGGAAATTAACAAGAGTCATGCATGTAAGTTCAAATGAGATTCTATCCCAAAACTAATTGGTTATAAGTGGAGTAGCTCATAAACTTATATACATCCTCAAACCCTTTAATTTAATCAATATATGACAACACCCACTTTAATATTCTTTCATTTTACCAATTTTTAGCATGCATTGAACTGAACTACAATTTGAACAAGGTCATAGAGCCTCCTTTGTTAGTACAAAGTGATGAAGAAGCCTTTAGTTTGGCCTAACCTCATATGGGTATATGAAACGCAATTAGAGGCAGATATATAAACAATTTTTTTGTTTTTATTCTAATGGGAATCTTCTCTAAAGGCTTCAAAAGATTTTCGAGACTAGTTGGGGCTTCAGTTGCATGGCCATGCATGTCTACAAATGTCGCATGGTGTAACACCTCAAAATTCCTAATTCTAATTTAGCAGTAATGATTATATTTCTTTACTAAACTTACCATGTTTAGCCAAATCAATTAAAATATTCTTGACAAAATGATATTAGTTATGCTCAACTTTGGCTCCTTATTTATTTATTTTTTTCATCCTTTATGTTTTTGGTGATTATTAAAGCCAGTTTTGAAGAAAGAAGATTGAAGACCATGAAAGTTAAATTTCCTTTTATTATGTCTACTTTTGGTTATGTTGCTAATATCTAGTAATACTGGCTCACAAGTTAAGCGTATGTATATATTTTCATCGTATCAATAAAGTGTTAGTTTCTTTCTATAGTTCACTTGCTTATATGTACTTATTTTATTCATTCCCCAAACATGTCTTTTCTATTTATCAGAAAAGTAGTAGTAACACTTCTAAAATTATGCTTCCGCTTAAGCTCTATTTGATTAATTAAAGTATGGAAAAAAATTCTACCATAATTACGGGGCGTTACAAATTGGAATATGCGTTTGTTAGAGATTAGTTGGATACAAAATGTCTTGTTAAGTCACGTTTCGTCTTGGACGATTAATCTGTAGCTTATTCTGTTGAGAAGCTTGATCAGGTTTGATAATTAAGGGATATCCAATTGAAATGGGCTTGAATATTGTAACCATTCCAAGGCAATAGACTCGAAGTTATCGTATGAAGCCAACAATAGTTTGCTGCAATAATTTTTTGACCAGTGTTTTTCTATTGTTGTTTGGACACTACACCTCTGTTTAGGTGACATTTTGCTATGGTGGACTTTAATTTAGTTAGGGAAACTTATATAAAAGTGTCACTCTAAAAGTTACATAGCCCATGGGGGTTGCTGTTACGTTTAATGCATTTTGGGGCTGAACAAGTACTAACAAATGGTACACCTAAGCCTCAACTATTTGCATGAGATTACAAAGTTGCGCCTTAATATGTGATTAAGGGAATGGAAATTTGAATGGAGGGAAGATGGTTGAATTAATTCAAGCGAATGGAGATGGGTCTCGGGGCATGTACTATAGTAGCTGGGAATGAGGGGAGGGTGTGTGAGGGTGCTATTGGAGGAAGACGAGGCTGCAAGCTATGCCATGGATAGTGGTGAGCGTCGTGGCGGTGGTGGCTGCAGACAGTGGTGGAAGTAGTTGGTGGCACTACAAAAAAGTTTGCTTCCCTCCACATTTAATTTTGCTAATAACCACACTTATAAGTGTGGAAATAACAATTGCCCACACTTAGGCTAAATGTGGGGAAGTTAAGTGTGTGGAAGTGTTCTCCACACTTAATAGAAATGCGGGTAGAGCTATATTTCCCACACTTATAAATGTAGAGTAAGTACTAATTACCCATAATTTATGTGTGGCCATTTTATGCTATACCAACTTTAGAAGATGTGAGAAGTCATAATTCTCCCCACACTTAAAAGTGTTACTAGTGTCGTTTTAGTTTTAAAAAAAATAATGCTGGTAATTAATATAAAACTTATTAAGTTAAAAATAGAACAATTGTATACAATTGTTCTTTTTTTAATTAACAAGTTTTATACTAATTGCCAGCACGCAGCACTCTACATAAATGAATAAAGTTAACAAACCAACAAATTAAAATAGATCAAACATCAATTAAATAAATTACATTACTGCTTGAAAGAAAAATTAATTGTAGATATAACAACGAAGACTTAGATAATCAAAACTAAATATTCTTGAATTTTTTTGAATGCATCCTGCTAATTTTTTTTGTTGTAGGTAGCTGATTGAACATTTTATTGCTCTATATACTACCTAAAACTATACTTTGAAAACATGCCTAACATCCAAGAATATAAAAAAAAATTCTCCATCTTTGTGTTCTTCACTGAGAGATGTTAGCCTCGAAAATGCAACCTGTTAGACAATTGAAAGACACAAAAAAATGAATTATTAAAAAAGATAACCAAAGAGATTAACTAGGACGGAGACTCGACAGAATCAAGTTTAAAGATGCACAACAAAGCTCAACCAACTATAGAACCACAACAGAGTTGAGCCAAGAATAGAACCACAATCGAGTCCAATCAATAATCGAACCTTTACTACAACAGATACAGTGATTACCATAACAAACTCCACAAAAGCAATCCGAGTAGAATGACGATAGTCCTCAAGCAACCTCAGACGATGAACCTGAAAGCAGCGTCCTATTCAAGATATGATTAAACTTTCTAAAAGCATGATTGAGATTAGATCATAGCACACACCCCTCCACAAAATAATTCAAAGAACAATTTCATCCTATTGACTGGATACGCTAATACTGAGGCTTTCTAAATTTCAATTGTAGCAATCAAACAAAGAACTGAGCAGAACCCATCTTTGGTAGGAAAGTAGGATTAATAGGAGCAATAGCAGTCTTGGAAGGAAGCACTCTGACAGGGTAATATCCAAGCATTGTGCCCCACAAGTTTAAAGCATTCTTAGCACCCAGTACCAAGATGTGAGAGAGCCAAGTGTAAAATATCCGCATAGTGATCATAACACCAAACACAAGTTCCAATTGATTAGCAGTATGTCATTTGAGGGAGCGAGCTTCTTTCTTTTCTTTTTTTGTTTTTTAGGGGGGGGGGATTGTTAGGTTTACCTTCATCAGGAAACTTGATGAAAGCAAAGCGTAGAATGCAATTTGGATCGCCGCAAACACGACAATCAACAACCTACAACCCCAACAATCAAAGCATTTCAGTAATATACACACTCCTGCAACAGCTAAACATAAGCTCAACAAAAGAAACCACTAAACCATACACTGCATTACCTCAGCTGAACCATTGCTTAAGTATGATGAGGCAATCGGTGACCAAATATCCATTAGCTCAGTCGAACCATTCTTCTGCCCCTCCTGCCCAATATCAATAGCCTAGAAAAGAGTTTTCTACTGGTCTTTATGATTGTTGTTCTAATGTTCAACTTTGTAAGTATTGATCCTAATCAAAATTAGCCCTATAATCTAATTATGATGTACTTATGGTTAATGATGATTGAAATTTTGTTTTGACTTAAATTTAAAATTATCATATCATTTGATACTTAAAATAGGCATGAACTCAAAACCTAAATTGACCTGACCCGGCATAACTCTTCTCAAAGGGTATTTTTCTATGCAAGACTAAACATCGACATAACTGAAGCCAGCTACCCCAGTCAGAAATGACCTGACACCAAACCGAAATCCCATCGATAAGAAGAATCTAAACCAACTACCCTTTGCAACGTCTAGTTGCAAGGGAATTTGAATACCCATTAACCAAACCCATGTGAATTCCCAATCTAGGGCACTTGATCATGACTTGTTCTGTACATTAAAGAAAACTATGCACCCAAAGTTGTGCAGATTTCCAAGGTTTCACATTTTAGTATTTGCAGAGACAATGAATTTCAGCATTACATACTTCCACCACAATTACAGGCATGAACATGAAAGAGACACATATAGGTAGAGAGAGAATGGTCTGAATTCTGGGAATTGAATACAAGTGAAGTGAATGTTTCAAGATTATACTAATATAAAATTGAGAAGCAAAATGGAGATATAATTAATCAAAGAAAAATAGGAGGTACGATCATAAATGAAAAGAAAAAAAAAAAACAGATAATAACAAACTAACACCAGAGACAAGTGTTAGCTTGGTTTAGCTTAACTGCAACTACAACACCTTTCATCCCCATCTTTATCCTCATCTTAATCCCTGATTATGATGAAATGAAAGACCCCTCAAATTTTTAGAATTCAGCCTATACATAAAACTCTCCCCTGCAAATCCTACTCCTTTTTTTTTTCTCTAATAATTTTATTTATATTTTTGGTTCAATTTTTTTCCCATTTTTCCTCTACGCCAAATTTTATTCCATGATTGTTGAGATGGAGAGAGAATACCCATAAAAATTCTGAATGAATTTTGTGGAAGAAAGACACTTTCTTTCCTTCTTCTCTTTCCTCTTCCTGAATTCTTCCTCATACTCATCAAGTTAACATATAAAGCCTCATTGTACCCAGTAATTACCCTTACCAGCCTCTTTATTGGGAGACAAATCCAACAATCCAGCTTTATAAAAAGACAACTAAGACTATCTCCAACTCTAAATACTAAATAGCCAGTCAATACAATCATATTCAAACAAAATGCATTTCTCTGCTAGACACTCAACTCTTCAATAAGCGGGCACCTTCACAGGCATTAAAAGTGGAGCAATTGGCTAATAAAGACACGTAAATAATTAAACACTAAGTGCTAGCACTTTCATGGTCATCCATCCCAAGAACTCATTTACCCTCAAATTCTTCAACAACAATGTCACCTACCTAATCATCAAAGCTTCTATTCTCAAACTGTAAAAATGTTGAGCCTTATGTGTTAGCGTACCATTGGCTTCAAGGAGTCCTACTCAGCATCAAGATTACATCTTGCTAGTATTTAGTGTAATTATCCATCAAAATATGACATCAACTAAGGCAGTTGTATGCTACTGTTATGGAATTCATTTGCCAGTTCAAAATTTAACTCTCAATCTCCATAGTTTTGGTGCATAATAGCATGGACTTGGAGAATTTTTTTGAAACAAAGCAATTGCATGTAATTTCATCAACTAGATCAAAGACAAGGATAAACAATTTGATGTATGAATCTAATTCATGACAAAGCAGAGCAACAATAAAGTCCCAAAATCATTATTTTCTAATGCAATTTTAACTTCAGTGATTTCTAAACCAATTTCGGGTCACCCCTTCAAAGCAAATGCAAAGTTTTTCTGCAATTAACAGATGTCTTTTCCCATCTCTGGAGCACTAGTATTATAACTAAATCAGACATCCACAAACATCGATAATCTAATCCTATGTAGATTTTTCATATCGTTATTCGTATTTTCCGGACAAAAAAATTACCACAATTATTAAGAAAATAGCTAAAAACCCAAAGCGTTCACTGGACTAGACAATGAAATCCAGAACCCTAACCTGGAAAATCAAAGTGCTATACAGATCTGATGAGGAAAATCGAACCCTAAAACGATGGTTTGCCAGTGGAAATCTTTACTGCTTAAAACCCTTCGGCGACGACTATGCAAAGGAAAAAGCTCCAGAAGAGACAAAAAAGCTCACTAGATAATGATGGGTTACAACAAATTGGTAGTGGCAGATCGAAAACGTAAACGACGATATGATTGTGGCATAGGATGGCTGCTTTGTGAGCGAGAAGTGCAGATGATGTTTGTGCTGCGAATTGGCGGGGGGCCCCCCCCCACATTTATAGAGGAATTGGAGTGGCTAAAGATGGGGTTGCAAGGCTGAGCTTGGGCACATGTTCGGTGCCTCAAATCGCCACCCAAACAGACCACAAACATGGTGGTCTCTCACTAATTTCGCCCAGAACACTCAGTAATCAGTTTGTTTGATGTTGTGAAGGTCAGATGTGAGGAATTGTGAGTTGGGTAAAAATCGATGGAATTTTGGTGCTCGTGGCTGCGTGTTTGGAGAGAAGCATAAGGAGAGAGATAGGGGTCGGGTTGTGCAAGGAAAAAGAGGAAGAAGAAGCCAGGCGTGGGTCTGGCTTGTGTTGACAAAAATGCCCCCTCTTTTCCTTTTTTTTTTTGTTTAAAGCTTGCCCAACCATTGCAGCTCATATTCTAAACCCAAATCGTTAATACAGTCTTTCGTCGATTATTAGTCTCCGATTATATTAAGGGTCGATTTAATAATCAACGAAACTAATTCTACGAATCTAGTCGTATTCGAGAATCTACTCGATTTAGTACATGATAATAATTCTTATTGAGGATTATTCGAAATCATCATAAAATTTTCCAAGCTAATAATAACAATAATATTCTTTTTAATAAAATTATCACTTACGCAAGCACATCGATATTAATTTAACTTATCTAATTAGTAAAATATGATTTTACAATGTCATAACATGGGATAGTAAGCTCAACGGAAAAATAAAGAACACAGATATTATAGAGTGATTGAGCGCTGAGCTATTTTTGCTTTTTTGGGGGTAGGCTGGCAAAGTACCCGCTAATTGATCTTTCATGTGATAATTTTATTTTGCTAGATATTTGTGTTTTTTTTATTGTTTGTTTTATTCCTTTGGCTAATATATTTAGATATAAATATTGAAATAGTTTGTACAAATTGCCTCATTAATATAATAAAAAGTAATTATAAAAACTCTTTTTAATTCCCCACACTTAATAAGTATAGGAATAGGTTCATACTTTACCTACACTTATTAAATGTGGAATCGAGAAAACTATCAAATCTTATCATTTTTCTCCCCACACTTTAATTAAGTGTGGTGATACAAATGCGGGAGAATGCATTATTTTTTGTAGTGTGGGCAAGGGCAGTTCAGTCACCCGTTGGCAAAAACAGGTAAGTTTGAACTTCAATTTTTTTTTTTTTGAAAGTGGTCTTTATGTTAGTTTTAAGCAAGTAGCGCGGTGAGATGGATGATTTGTTGTTGACATGTTGACATGAGCATGCAATTTCACTTGAGCATAAAAAATTAGTTAAAAATGTGGGAATTGTTTAGTGTAATTGGGTGATATTGACATATCTTGTGATATTAGGGTTGAAAATGCTTGAAGTGTGGGGTAATGGGGGTGATATGCTTTGGAAGGCCAAATTCCTTTTAGTGTGTTTGATGTTACACTGATGACTGGTTGCCTATAGAGGGGATGGGAGTTGTGTTATATGGCCTAAAGTGTCAACAAACATGGGAAGGTTGGTCAGGTAGCATATGAGGCGTGGGAACATGAGTGATTAGCAGTGAAAGTGTTCGCTTCGCTTGGGAAGAAGGCTCGATAATTCTATAAGTATGTGAATTATATGGCTACCCTTGCCCAGGAGAATAATGGGAGGATCAGGTAGACATATTCTTGAGGCTCTACTCATGGTTGGTTTTGAACAGGGACCTTTATCCATGTTCATTGTATGGAGCAATATGACACATGTTGGAAACACAGATGTACCGAAGACGTTGGACGAGTATGTACGGGTAGAGGTAATGTGGAGGGACATCATCTAGACGAATGAGGACACACAGAGGAAATTGGTTGGTCGTCTTTTATCGGAGATTCAACTCAATGGCTTCTGTGTTCTCATACAGGTATTATGTTCTTAGAAAATTTAATACGTTGTGGTACATGGACATGACTTTTTTTGTCAACATTGTTTATAATGGATAAACTAATATGAAATTTTATGTGTTGATTATGTAAGTATGGTTTTATGAGCACACGGCAGTGCTTGATGCTCAAAACCCTAAACGTTATTCGAGGATTGCTAGTTAGGGTAAAATAGATCATGGGGGTCGAGATGTGTGGAGGCTGTACTGACATGCAGAACTGAGGAAGAGGTATGATGATTTTTTATGTCATTCCTATTTGTTGGCTATGCATATGATGTAGTGTATATATTGATTTATGTTAAATATGGTTGTGTTGTCCTAGATTACACCTGTATTATATCATTAGGCAGCTAAGATAAAGGAGGTTGTCATTAAGGATTACATGAGAACACAGGAGTTCTTTCATCACTTGGAGGATGGCAAGGTGAGACGCTATTTAACTTGATTAAAACTTAAACATACTAGTATGTTGACTTGCTGATCATAGTCATGTGAACTTAGTATTATACTATGTTGTTGTCTATTACTGTCAGGGAGTGCTAAGTACAAGCAGGTTACTTGTGCAAGGCATGAGGCAGCTAGATGGAGACAGAAGGTGAGGGAGTTGGGTTGAGTTGCAGTAATAAGAGAGTGGTGAGGGTGTTACTCCAAGTAGTGTGGGAAAGGTTGTAGTTGAAGTCCCTGGCCCAATAAACATAGAAGGGCATGAGTTGTCCGTTAATGACAAGGAGGGAATGGAGCCACCATGAAGAAATTCCGAAAGTTTGCTTGGAAGAAGTAGCTATACCTTGTAATGGAGAACTGAAGAAGGGAGCGGTTACAGAGGATACTACGGGAGAAGAAGCTAGGCATGGTGGCATCAAAACCCCAATGCATGACATGCAACCGGAGCTACAGATGGACGCTTCACAGATGGTGAGTAATGTGGAGGGTGTTAGAGGGGAGGGGGAAGTACGAGAGGAAAAATCCTTCCCCACTTCCCCCAGTAGTTTTTGAGGTTGTTGGTCATGTGGTGCATAGCGCATTGGACAGTAGTTTTGAAGGCAACCCCTTAGTGTAAGGAGATGATCACACAAAAGGGGAGACGTCATCGAAGTCATTGTCTAAGAAATAGCCGGATTATGAAGTTGCTGAAGAGGAATTTGGCATTTCTGAGCCAAATGTGGGTGACTCCTATTGTAGTAAGGCAGCACATGAGGGTGGCGATTTTGAGCAGTGTTAGAGGAGTCTTGCGTTTTTTTGAATGACTAGAAGGTGACATACCCTTCCATCAGAACGAATGTCTTGATTCTCTACATGACAGGTAAGAGGTAGCCACAATTGGGGCACAGTTGAAGAGTTGTCCTAGGATATTGAAGCCATTGGTAATGCAAGGTACTCTTAACACAAACCTAACAAGGAGCTAATGCAGTGGGACGAAGGTGAGCATAGGTGATATAGTTGCATAGTTGCTACAAGTAAATGAGGGGTTGACAGAGGAGGCAAATGAGGACAACAACAAAGGAGAAGTGTTATCCCTAGTCCTTATTGGTTTGACAAGAGAAAGTGGGGGTTAAATGATAGTTGCCTCAGCAAGACCAGTGACCCAGGTAAGTTCGACCAAGAATCTATTATGTGTTGCTAGTAGTTATCAGGAACATATATGCGAGCGGTATGTGATGAATGACTAATGTTGTTTTCTATAATGCTAAAGCTGGAATGCTTGGAGAAAGTTATGGCAAATGATGCTGATGTGAACTAGTTGTTTATGATTGGGGCAAATCCACACCTCATGTTGTTGGAACAGGTAAGGTTTTTTGAGTTTGTCGCTTCTATAAGATAGCTAGGTTGAGTTTGTGAAGGGGAATGTGCCTTGAATTTGTGGGTGCTTTAGGTGTTGTCAGATGTGATAATAATGTTGATGTTTAGAAGTTGTGTTGGTATTAAAGTGTGTGAGGGCCTTTGTGATTGCCCTATTATCATATGATGAGACAGAGTTGCTAACAAAGGTGCGCCAAACATGCAGGATTTTCAAAACACCTAGCTAAAGTGTGTCGAGGAATATGGTAATGTTGTAAACTGATCCCTGATTGGCAGTAATGAAATTGGTGTACATTGTTTCAGCTCCGTGAAATTATGTCAGGCTCGTTCCCCCAATGCATTTGCGAATATGTTAAAAGGTTTAATTAATATTGTCCCAAAGAAGGGAGACGGGGACCACATAGGGAAGTACTGCATTTGGGGGATTTCCATGAATGACTTCGGCCAGGTCCTTAATACACGTAAGCACAAGTTCCCAACATGGTGCTGGTCATCTGTCTCCCTTAAGCACCATGATAAGGTAAGTGAATATTAGCATTATCAAAGTGAAGTGCCTATTTTTGTGTTACGTATACGATTGATGGATGGCACGTAAAATTGTAGGAACTTTCTCGGAAGATGGATGATATACCAAAGTGGATTTAGGAGGCTGTACAGAAAGGTTGTAATCCACCCGTTGGATACACATGTCGCCATTAGTATCCTCTATTTTATAAATGATCATGCTCGTGTACATATCCTATGCCCTTCAATTTGTACGCGTCAAAATGACATAATGTGTTGTTTACACAAGTGGCCCCTACTTGACCTAGTTTATTGATCACTGCCTTCTGCTCATCGCCACCTCAAATGGTAAGCGATGTCATGTGTACGATCCGTTGCCCGCGGTACAAAGGGGAAAGGTAGTGAGGAAGTATCTTTTCGGTAGCGTGGCAAGAAAAGACAATGTGATGTCCATGATTCCAGATTATCTTTAAAATGAGTAGTACTATTAGTAATATATTTATCACGGTACAGAAAAACACAATAAGATGTGCATTGTTGCATTCATTAAACTTCGAGGATGTCCTTTCATGGGAAGATGATCACCCTAGCTTTCCTCAGCAGGAAAACTAAGTAGCTTGCAATTATATTTTGCTTTCAAACAACTTCACATACCTTGCATCCATTATTCACATATACCACTTGTACATCGTAGCGACTATGACTATAGAGTTTTCGTGATGATGTTTATGGACATGATGTATGTGAAGGCTAAAGATATCTTCTTTGAGCAAGGAGATGTAAGGCTTGTACATGAGAAGCTGTTGTTGTCCCTCCACAATGAAAAACTTCCTCATTTCCCAACTCCTAATTTATTCGACATCCTCGTAACGGTGCTATGAGGAGGGCCCAGTTTAAATTGTACATTGCTCAATATATGTATATATGTGTGTGTGTATATGTACATATATATATATATATGTATATATATATATATATATATATATATATATGTATATATAT
>JACYFF010031954.1:43211123-43233679 GCA_017589665.1 Selenicereus undatus
CCCCCCCCCCTCCAACCCCCCCCCCCCCCCCCCCCACCACCACTCTTGCTATGCACGACGCTCTTTGGCTTTGTATTGGTATATATATATATATATTAATTCAGTGCACACCTCAAGCATGGACCTACTTTCACAAGAAGGGGTGTTTAACCAGGTAGGCTTAGTGTTGACTGTAGCTCAAGGGGTAGGTTCTCCAAGGTCAAGGTTCGCTAGGAACCCTTGGGGATGTCCATGTATGGTTTTGAATGGTGTTTGGGCAATTTACAACCCTAAATAGCAAACCTAGCTACTCTATTCTCTCAAAACCCCTTTATGAGCTCATTCTCATTCTTCTAGGCAGAACACTTCACCTCACTTCTAGCTCAAGTTTGACAAGGAAAATAGGTTTTCATTTTTGCAAATTATGGATGGATGGGTAGCCTTAGATGTTTATTTTCCAACAAGCCTTGAATCACATTTAGACTCTGACTATTGAGAAATTTATGGACTGATAACTAGGCAAGGGTATATCCACAGTTGAAAAATGTGCGGTTTTAATTATGGGTTTGATTGAGGAGGATGCCGCTGTTATCTCAGAGATTAATCAGTGTGTAGTGATTTTACACACACAAAGGAAGATTTGTCAATGGGCGACACCTCCATTGGAGTTGTAGAGCCTTCTCAAAGCTCTCTAGATTATGGTGGATGAATCTTGAAAAATATAGCTCACCTTGAATTCATTGTAACTCATCTTAGCATCTTAATTTATTTTTCTCGGATATTTTATAAGCCTCTTCTTGGCCCACTTGCCGAACTAATGTAACAGCTAATCCCCTTCCAATTGGATATTTATATACCCAATTATCTCCATTAAAATTCAGACTTGTTGAATGATATAAAAGTTTGGAACTTTGTGTTTTCTCAACAATCTCAAATTCTTTATCTCTCTTAGGAAGATAGTGATTTGAGTTCATCCCTTCAATCTAATCCTTGGTGCTAAGGCTTGAGAGGGTTAGCAGGTGAGTTAATTTATCTCTTGGTTACCAATTTCAAGTATTGATTCATCCCCATAAGAGGATTTCTTTTATTTTGGGATTTTTTCTCTCTCTTGGTTCATCTTTGGGAAGATTGATCTTCAACACCCTTCCTGCTCATCTTCACTAATTTTCCACCTTTATTGGTCAAATGAAATTCAACATGCATCATTTGGTATCACAACAAAAACTTCCTTCATCTTGGTGAGTATCAAATCCATCCGTCTTGTGTTTGATTTATTTGGATTTCAATCCTTCTTTGCCACTACTACTTTTCTTTCTCTAAGTCTCTTCTTTAAGCCCATAGTGAACCCTAATTATTGCCCAAATACAATCCCTAACCTAAACACATGCCTAAAACTTCACAAAAGGCATTCCCAAAAAAGCCTGTAAAAAATACACAGGCATCGATTTGGCTGACCACCCCATGCCACGTACCACGACCGTGCCCCTTTCCTGCACTCCTATTTCCTATTCCTAAGATCGTGCACGACCCCTTGTGCCCCTGAGCATGACCGTGCCAGCTACATTTTCACTATTTTTCTGCTCGTTCCCTTCCCTACACGCCTGTGCTTCCCTATTCCCATCCCTTTCTCCACTTTTCACCTTCCCAATTGCAACCATGACCGGTGAAGGAGATGCTTCTCACTCCAACAGCATTCCTCTTGAGAAAGCCTATGACATAGGCCAGGTCCTTGTAGAGCTCTAAGAGCAACTCAAGAAGCTCACTCAAGAGGTTTAACAAGTAAGGGAATCCACACAAGTAAACCCTTAGTGATGAGGCTAACATGTTTGCCCTATTGACATCGAATGCTCTTCCTCTCATGAAGACTTTGATGATGAGGAAGGAAGGCCTAGAAGAAAAAGCCATCTAAGGGATAACCTTAAGGATTTCAAAGTTAAAGCTTTGGAATTTTATGGCAATCTTGACTTGGAGAACTATCTTGATTGGGTTTACGCCCTTGAAGGGATTTTTGAACTCAAAGAATATAATGATGAAAAGTCCTTTAAGTTGGACATTCTTAAGTTGAAGAGGTATGCTTTACTATGGTATGAGCACCTGAAGAAGAGTAGAGCTAGAGAAACCAAATCCAAAATCAAAACTGGTCCAAGCTCAAAAAGCATATGGACAAGAGATTCGTACCCCCTTCTTTGGAGTGCAAATGTACTGGTTGTCACTACATGATGACTACCACAATTTCTTAAATCTAGAGTGTACATTTCGAATAAATTGATCTTAAGCATTGTTTTTATTTTAGTTTTGAATATGAAAAACTATTGTAAAAATCACAAATATATCTAAATAATGATAAAGTCAATTTTTATATGACATTGTTTTATTGATCTCCAACTACATATTTTCGACGATAAGTAGATTTCCGGTAACAACGAAGTTCTCCTCAACTGAGGTTCCGGTGACAACCAAGGCATCCGGTCACTACCCTTTTAGCAAATCACTCTCTTCCGGCGTGACAACGAACCTCCACCATCGATTCTGGTTTGAAGCTCTCCATGGTGGTCATTAGTCACCAATGTCCTCCTCCCTTACCTCAGTCGCATATTTTTGTTAAGCTATTGGCCATAATGCAGCGTCCCTTCCCTCCTCTACTTTGTCCCAGCCGGTGCTGGCCAATGTTCTGGCCATTGTTGTGGGCCTTGATAACGAGAAGCTAGGGTTTACTATTTAGTTTTTTTTTTTTTTTGGCTTGAGAAGAATATATCAGTTATACTAAAGTTGGTCGAAACATCAACACAAGCATGTTGGGATGGGTGGCTAGACTGCCATAGCCCAGGTTCGAATCTCATTGCCAGCATAGTTTTTTTATTAAGAAGAATGTTATTCCGTTTTTTTGGAAACAGAATTTGTACGTTTTTTGACATTCTGTTTTATTTTTGGAAATAGAATTTCTGAATTAATTATTGTTTCTAAACTTCAAATTTTGCCTCGATATTTTCCTTTTTTAAGTTGTAGTTGAGGAAACTCGAATTCCTTCTTTCTATAAGTCCTTTCCCCATCAACAATTAGTTATAAATCTATTTCATAAAGTAACTCAACATTATCTCTCACCCAACAAGTCTTTCATAAGATCACTAAACACCCATATTCTGAAGCATCTGAAAATGGGATGTTAACATTCAATCCCCTACTTTCTAATTAAGAACGTTATTTAGTATAAAATTTGTTGTATTTGTTTTAAATTTTTGGGAGAATTTTGTTTTCTTACTTGTAATTAGTAGGTTTAAATCGTTTTGTTGTTGTGGTTTAAGTGTGTTGAGAATATGTGAAATTCATAGGGTTTTGTGTTTCTTTTATGGTTGCAACCTTATTAGTTTTGATTGAACTTTAACTGGAATAAGAGTTGTGCATTTTTATTTATTGTTGACAAATTATGACAGTACTCGTATTACAAGTAGTTTTTTTTTTGCCATTAGTATTGGTGACATTAATGTTGCACTTAGAAGTTATAGATTTGACATCAATTTTATTAGTTGTGGTTTTTTTTTTTTTATATAGAGAAGTTAGTTTTGCTATGTATCCTAATCTCTAAATTCTATAAATTTGCTAGATGTTTGAGTAATTTGAAATTAGTACTTTAATTGTTTTTGTTCTTGTGGTGTAAGCATATTGAGAATATGTGAAATTCATAGGATTTTGTTTTTATTTTTTAGTTGCAACCTTATTAGTTTTGATTGATCTTTAAGTAGAATTACAGTTTTACATTTTTGTTTTTTGAAAAATTAAGATGTATTCATATCATAGTTTCCTTTTTTTGTTTTGTTTGTGTTTTTTGTGGCATGAGTATAGATTGGTAACATTATTGATAACTTGTTTTTTTATCCATGCGTTGCACGATGGATATTACTTGTTGGATGATAAGTTTCAGTATCTTGTTGTATATGTTGTTGTTGGTACTACACCATAATGAGTTCTATGGACTTGATGGTAGCACCTTTTTTTTGACTTTATTTCATATGAAGTCACCTTAATTATATGTACTTGAATTTTGATGTGCAGTCTGCCTTTTTAATCCCATTAGTCAAGAAGTTTTTAATTTTTTTTGTTTTAAGATATTATGTGATTTGACATTGTGTATTTTTTTTTAAGTTTAAATTGATTTTGTGAAATAATCATATTGATGGTGATAGCAAAGGAGCAAAGGAAAACCATAGTATTTTTAGTAATTTAATATTGTCTTTCTTAAACTTGGCCGTTATTTTTAAAAATATATCATATGGTAATATGAAATGTAATGTATGAAAAATAGTTCTAATATGAAATATTTAATAACATATCAGATTTGTCATCTTCACTATCTATTAGTCGCCAACTTCCGTTCTTAGATTAAGTAGCCTGCAAAAGTAATATATATTATACTAAGTTAGGTTTTGATTTTTCATTTGTTCCTAACTACTTGTCATCAACGATGTGCTGCTAAATGCATGTAATGATTTTTTTACATGCTTATACATTTAGTGAAAAAATACATGACAATATTTTTGTATTGATTTATGCTTACTTACAACGAGACATTTTAATTGTGGACTTCTGGTATATCTCATCTGCCTGGAGTCGCCTTCACAATATTGGAGGAATTTATTAATTGTTTTTATTTTAATCTCTGATTATATTTAATTGCAAGAATCATAATATGTTATGGTCTTTGCATAATTAGAACTAACATTTTGTAGGAGTTTACTAACACTAAAATATGTATAGAGCCAATTAGTCCCTTTTTTTTGGGTAATTTGTAGTAGTGAAGTTATTTTGAGTGCGTACATACCACTGGTAAGTTGTTGGATACTTCTTTGTATATGACATTTCTTGTGTGTCCTTGATAGTATTGTCATGTTTAATGATAAACTTCAAACCCTCTAGTGAAGTCACTTGTGATGCTGGAATTCAGTTATCCATGACTTAATACCGATTTTGGAAGGTAAACTCCTACATATTTCAGTGATTGTTCTTGC
Source organism: Selenicereus undatus (assembly GCA_017589665.1). Taxonomy (NCBI): domain Eukaryota; kingdom Viridiplantae; phylum Streptophyta; class Magnoliopsida; order Caryophyllales; family Cactaceae; genus Selenicereus; species Selenicereus undatus. The sequence goes on from JACYFF010031954.1 coordinate 43,216,106, forward strand.
CTTTTATTTATAGTTATTGCGCGACAAACATGAATAGGAAATTCCCATGTTTTTAATATGAATGGTCACTTTGTCTCAGATGAGTGTAAAACAATTACAGGCATTGTAACATTAATTCTGATATTGATTTAGAAAAGAATAAGATTCTTCTATTTTATCCAACCAACACTTGTTAGGATTCATTTTTGTATCTGACCATAACTAAGAATTATACGGGGACAAAAACTTTCTTTTTGGTCAAATGACGACACAAAGTTAGATAAGATACTACAAAATTAAGCCCCTATTTATAGGAATTACAAATTAAGATAAACTCTAAGTAAAATTAGTAGTGGTCGAGATAGTGAGGTCATTAATTTCAAAAATAATATATAATATAATAATTAAACGTGAGCATTAAAATGAAATAATGAGGTATCTAGCAAAGGTTATATAATATAAAAGATGGACATTCAAATGAAACATTAAGGTAATTTACGAATAAGAATAAATCAGCAAAAGATTAGTTAGCACATGTGAGACCAAATGTCAAATTCATAGGGTCATGCATGCCACTTAAAATTAATAATCATCACAAAAGATGCATTTTTTCCCTAGAGATTCCTCTTGGTTTAATTGTATTCATCATGCATGCACTTACTTCATATATCCGTTGTAGATTATTTCAATAGTTTGACGGCAACTTTAATATCATTTAATTGTGATCATGGTCCTTTCAACTATTTGAACCATGGTTTGAATAAAAATAAATTTGATCAATTATTCTCATGATCAACAAAGCATGCGAAAATTGTTGACAATAGTAACAAAAAACAGATAAGTCTTTGACCTTAATTTTATCTCTTTGGTGTATAATTATTTAGGAAAAAAAACCAAGAACAAAAAATGAAAAAAATAAAAAAAGAAGAAAGGAGATTAGTTGCAGATGAAGAAATTTTAGTACACTTTGAATTTAGGAAAAATTTTAATGTTCTTTTGCGGGGTGGGGGGGGGGGGGGGGGGGAGTACTACTAATTTATGAAGGCAATTATGGTCTATTGTGGGAATATAGCCAAATTACTCTTATATATTAATTTACCTATTAAATTTAAATTTAAATCTGCTAAAAGAACTAGTTGTACTATGTGATTTTTGAACGCAAAATATAATCTCAAGTGCAATATAAATTGAATAAATCACTAAAATGTTTTTTTTTAATATCGTCAATGTGCGCTACAAATGTGAAAAGAAACTAAATATCATACCAACTTAAAGTAGTCATCAGCGAAATCCACAATCACAGTAAGGTCATAATGTATTTTATATTATCTAAATCTAATTATGTGACATATTTAAGTAATCAAGCTTTATAGTATACAAAATAAGCAACCCAATCTGCATTCAAGTATCAACTCATGATATGTTTACTCCAAAATAAATATATAAAAACAAATATATTTAGATTTAGATGTCCAATATATGTTTACCTCAAGAATAATGTCTAACACACTTCTCTTTTTTTTCTTGGGTAACATCTAAATCACTTCTTTGTTCTATATTTAAGTTTTTTAAGACAAAATTCAATTATTAACTAGTCATAACATATGAGAAAAGTTAACATTAAATTGAATTAAAATTGCATTAATAATCTACATCCATCTTAATTACAAGATAGAAGACTTTTATATTGTTATCCTACATGGAATTCTTATCCAAAGTTGCTATCCTACTTTGGTTCAATCCAACTTTTAATATATATATATATATATATATATATATATATATATATATATATATATATCTGTGTGTGTGTGTGTGTGTGTATATATATATATGATTGTAGTTAGGAGTTATACTCGTTACATTATCAAATCTTTCAAGGATTCCGTAAATGTTTTGTTTTTCTTGATTATGTTATGTAATACATCATGGTTGTGAGTGATAAAGAAAGTAGTTTACATTTTGAAGAGTTAGACCATCAAAGTGGTGAAGATGATGATAGTACTTCTTTGGATTTTGGGGTTACAATAATTAAGGATTTAGATTATGAAAATTTATGTGCGTTATTTGGCTAAAAAGACTTGAAGATTTTACCATGAGAGACAAGAAAAAATTAATATTCGAGTTTTTGGACTTATGCTGTGAATTTTATAAAATGTACACAAAATTAAAAGGTTTCGGAGTTCAAGAGAAAATGGCATACAAGAGTAGAACTGATGGGCATTCAACTTCCAAAATATTCAAATGTTCTGCAGCGAGTCTCCATCTTAAAAAGTATCTGGAAAATCATAATAGGAAAAGGAAACCAAAAATCCAACATGATGTGATTGCGTTGCTAAAAGTCGATTCAAATGGATTAAAGATGTAGATCATTAGATTGTGAGAAGATTTGTAGCTAAACATACACATTCCCTTCCAAAACCCAAACAAACAATGTACTTTAGGTTACGACTTTGCAATTCATTTTTAATGTTTTGATACCTTATCTTATATATCATCTTCTTAAAGTGTGCTGTTATTAACATAAGAGTTTTTTTTTTAAACAATAGATCTCATAGGGGAATTCCGGAGGAAGATAAGAAGGAGATGGAACAAATGCATGATGTTGTTATTCCCCCACGCAATATAATATAGTCTTTGGCGAATTAAGTTGGAGCACTTGATGAACTTCCTTAATTAAAAGATGACATGGAATATCATCTTTAGAAGTGTAGAAAGAAGCAAACTACAGATGGTGATGTTGATGCTCTTTTGGCATATTAATGCGAAAAGCAAGCAGTTGACGCTACATATTTCTTGAGATGTACTGAGGATGTAAAGCAAAAGTTAGAGAACTTATTTTGGTGTTATAAAAAGTCACGCATAGATTATAAAACTTTTTTGCACGTTCTTACATTTGACAAAACATACAAATGTGATGCATATAATAAACCACTTGTGGTGCTTGTTCATATCAACCATAACAGAAAGACAGCGACATTTGGCTATTCTCTAGTTGTCCATGAGAAGGAATGTTCTTTTTTTTTGGGTTTTGGAATAGCTGCTTGAAGTAGGGATGGACCAAAGCTTGTTGGTATCAACCATAATAGAAAGATAGTGGCATTTGGTTGTTTTCTAGTTGTTAATGGCAAGGAATATTCTTTTATTTGGGTTTTGGAATAGCTGCTTGAAGTAGGGGATTGACCAAAGCTAGAGACAATTGTGACAAGTGGTGATAAGGCAATGGCTAATCCAATTAAGGTCATATTTCTGAAGGGAGGACATAGATTATGTTTGTGGCATCCGATGAAAAATGTGCAGTCAAATGAGGGCAATGAGTTTGCAAGTGGTTTTATTAAGTGGATTAATAAATATCGAACTCCTAAAAATTTTAAAGTTGGTTGGCAAGAACTTGTGTCGCATCATGGTGTTCTACAATGATAAGGAAAAGTGGGCAGAAGCATATCTACGAAGATATGTTTTTGGAGGTAGAAAAATAATTAACTTAACTAATTAATCATGTGGGGTATATTTTTCAAGAATTATCTTAAATATAATTTTTCCCTTATTGCAGGAATAAGGAGTACACAAAGAGTTGAGGACATGCTTAGAATAAATAAAATAGGGATCGATCCAATGATAAAGTTATATAGACTAGGAACAAGTAATTGTAGAACAAAGAAGAGCAGTTGGACATAGTGATCATACAACAGTTCATACCTTTCCTATTAGAAAAGGATTGCTTTACAACCTCAAGGCACATGTTGCACAGGTACATATGAGGAATTGCTATTACCGTTTTTGTAAGGAGATGTGCTTTGAGTCATTTTATGTTGTTTAAGGTGAAAAACAACACATTGATGTACGCGATGAACCTATTTGGTATTGGTTGCAAGTCATTGAACGTGAAGACATTTGGTATATAGTAATTAAGGATGAGGCACATGAGATGATGAATTGTTGTTGCATGAAGTGGGAATCGGTAGGATTTTCATTTCACCACATGTTTGCAGTTATGAAATATGCAAATATGAAAGAAATTCTAATTGGTTGCATTCTTCGACAAAGGACTATTGCGGCATACTACATGCACTTGTCCCAAAAATGCCAATTGTAAGTCTGTTAGGAAAAACCCATAGGATGATTTGCAGTTGAATGAAGTTTGTAGTACAAGCTTTCAATATTCATCGACTAACTCTCCTGAAGATATTGGCTACAATGACACAAAATTAGTTTATGAAAAACTCATTAGTGTCATGCCTAATTTTTACATTGATGGTGAAATATCAAAGGTAAACGTCAATATTCAAATAATGTTTACAAGCTTATCAAATTCCTTCATTAGAAATATTTTAGTATCAAATAATCGCTTTATTGAACATGCAGGTATATAATGAAGAAGTGGAAAACCTTGACTAGAATCGTGAAATTGTTGATTGGTTTTCAAACGAAGATTGGTGAACATTGTCGTATCATTGTTTTCAGTTGTGATCGTATTCCACATTAATTTGATTTGGAAACTTAGAACTAGGTTTAAAATTTGCTTTCTCCTTTGATTTGGAAACTCAGATCTAAGGAATATTGGTGAACCTGTTTATCATATTCTGTTTACAATTTGTTTCTTTATTTAATTTCATTCCACTAGATTCAAATCACCCAGGCAAGTAATTTGGTCATCTTATTAATATAATTAAATGTTGCAGTTTATAATTTAATTAATATAGTTCTCTAAAAAAATTAATTAAAACAAAGCTATGCATAATATAAACCATAATGAAATTTGTCAAAAAATGTAATTAACATATCACTAACAAAGTCCTAATTTAAATTCCGTTGTGTTGAACTTGCTCGTCACAAGTTTCTCCACATATTTCAATTGCTCCACTCGCATTTCATCGGACTGTATCAAGAGCAAATAAAATAATTATACTAGGGCCAGTTTCTCCACATGTTTTGTGCTTTTAAATTCTTGCTGAAAACTTCATTTCACTCCTTGATGAATCATTAGATGCTTCAATATACTTCAGAGCATACATTCCACAATCATACTTAAAACATAAACATGCATTTTATGATTTGAAAGAATGTAGATGACTTATACTTAATTAGTACTTAAAAACGCTACTTATGTATTTGGTTGCTTGTGCGTTATTTGGATTTAAAAATTAAGAAAAGGCCAGAAACACCTTCAAAAAACCGACACAATCGATGATGCTTTTCAAAGAATTTTGATGCTTTACTGACTACAATAAAATGGCATTAGTATTAAAAAATCTTTATACACAAATAAATTAGTAATTTTATATGATCAATAGAAGGAATACACATATTTATGAAGTTCATATGTTTTCATTTACACACCTGCTCGATATGATTAGTGTCATAAGGGATATATGACTCAAGAGCATTAAAATAACACATGCATTTCTTTGAAGATGTTGTTTCGACACTGTTGTCTACAAATGACATAATTACCCGCATATATGATTTTATAAATTTCATAACAATTCAAATAATTACATACAAATAGAAAAAAATGAAATACTTATAAAGTCCATTACTCGCAACATTACAGGCATATATAGCCTATTCATTAATCCCTCATTCTGCGCCCTCAAATGTAAATCATATAAATATGCATCAATACCCTATTCAATACAAATTGTGTTAGTTGACAAAAGAAGTAAAGTATTGCATTACAAATTTTGGAATAATCTATTTCTTCCTGCATATTCATAAAATGATAATTTTAAACATGTTTGTACCTAATTTGATAGTCACTCGTTTGAGAAAAACAATAACAAGTGAAATGCATTGAAAGCCAGTCACTTTAAAACATTCTCGTAAGCAGCCTCGTCCTTGTCTTCCAAGTTAAACAACTTGCTACATATTCTAGGTTCTTCTAAAGTTGCAAATTGCAAATAAGCTTTGTATAAATCAGTTATGTCATGTGAGGCAACATCCTCCAATTTATACAGGATATTTTGGATGTCATCTACATCTATAACCTGCAAATAAAAAGGGCAAAAATATAATTAAAATCAAACTTAAAATGGGAAAACAATCACAATAACAAAAGGCTATACTTGATCTACTACACCATTTTTGTTATCTTTATTATTGTCGATGACACTTTGTGACACACTCACATCATGTAAACCAGTAAAATCCAAGTCCTACATAAAATGAAAAAAACAAAACTATTATAATAAATTTGTTTCATATTTTTTATTATGTGACCTCAATTGCAGGGAAAAATATATTAGCTATTACTAACTTACCATTGTATGTTCACTCCCCTGATGTATCAATGTTTGAAAAAGGAAGTTCATCTTCTACTCGTTTTTGTGCAGCCCTTGATCTGAATGAAAATGCATTTACAAAGCTAAAATTTAGCTTTTTAGAAAGCTAATGAAGTCTACTTTTGGGTCATATAATTTATTTCAAGCTAAGTCAAGTTTCAATTGTCAAAATAAGGCATAGAAGCTGAAGTGTTAGTGTTGTCCATGTGTCCAGTTTGCTATATCAATTTTGGTGTAAATATTTTCCTTAGCTAAGATGCTTCACTTTGGGTGTATGAGTAGTAAAATGAAAGCTTAGGAAGTCTATTTTATTCTCATGTAATTCCATTCAGTAAATTCAAGTGTTGGTAGGAGGAAAGGACTGTTGTTCCCATGCTGCCAGTTTTAGTACTAGAAAAGACCACCTCAAGTCAAATAGATGGTTCTCCCTCGTCACAAAGGGTTTTGATTTGACTCAAATTGTAGGATAAAAGAGACATATCAAAGTTTAATGTGACTTTTAACTCATCCATTTTAAGCAAGCATGTAGAAAGTTACAGCTTTTAGAAGTTCAAGGTTCTGCAGATCAACCTAGCAGCACATGAGGGTGAACTTTAATGGCTTGCAACAAGAAGAAGAGAAAGTGCGGGATACTACAAATTGACCCCACGACAAATTTTAAAATTTCTTGTTTTTAAGAATCAAGAATCACTCAAATTGGACACCATTTGATCGTCCAAAACCCCTTTTAAAGTCAAACTGTCCAGATTGCTATTTGGGGCAGTTTTAACCCAGTTCGTTTTCCCCAGCCTAAACCCCACCTACAACCTGAAATTTTCAATTTTAGATCCCTTTGTGAATTGACTTTAAGGTGGGAAAAGAAACCAGGGTTAAACTGTAATAGCCCACCCTAAATCTTATTTATTTATTTAATTAATCCATATTATTAATTTTTCACATTTAGTTATCTCAATTAATCATCCCAGTTGGGAGAATTTTTTTTGGGTCCCATTTTGCAATTCGAGTTTCATTTATGTTAATAATTTCGGATGAATTGATCTTAGGCCTCGGTAAATAAGATTGGGTGACAAATTATTTTCTTATAATGTCACAAAAATTTAATTTTTAACCATGCAAAAATATGGGCCCAAATTTACTAAGTTTGGCCCAATTCATTTGGGCCTGAATTGCAACCTGATTCATTTTGGGCTCAAATTGGCCCGAACATTTTGGTGTAATTAAATTAAGTTAATCACCATTATTTGCCCTAAATTTTAATTAACAAAAAGCTACTTTTTTTTTATGTTAAATACTAGCCAAGTATCAAAGATAATTATCCAAGTCATTTCCACCAAGATAAGTTCTAGGCTTCTTCTTCCTTTCTCCTCCACACCTCCATGGCAGCCCTCCTCTTTGCTGGAGTTGCTATTGTTAAGCCCTGTTGCCCCACTCCAGCCACCAGCAGGCCACCCTTGCTGCCACCAACCAACACCCACACCTCCCCCAACACCAAACACCACCTCTATATTCACATGTTCAAGCTTAAGTGAGGTAACGTCTTATCCTAATCATGTTCACTTTTGGGTTTTCACTTGGATTTGATTATGGATCATGTTATCTTGATATAAACAAGTGTTGGTTTGATATTTTATTGAGTTGGTTAAGTATGGAAATATGTAAGAATGGAGATCAGATATGATCATGCAAGCTTGGTGGTAATAATGATGAACTTTGAGTTTTGATTTAATTTTTGTAACTTTGGCATGAAAAGTGATTATGATGTTGTGAAAAGTGGTTTTGCATGACTTTGAATGTAAATATGAAATTGACATAACCTAGGGTTTTATGACCATGCGTGATTTAATTTGATTTTTGAATCAAGTATGTTATTTGAATTTAATTAGGTGGTAATTGGAGGTTAGATGGGTTATGGACTTAAAGGAATGATTGTAAAACTAGTAAATATGATCATGTAGTGATTTTGAGTAACATGGCCATTTAAGGTGCTGAGAAGGAATAAGGCTTTGTTAATTATTTTAAGGAATGATTTTAGATAGGGATTTATGTGAAAAGAAATGAGAAAGCAAAAGCAGTGTGGCTATGAACTGGCAGAAAACAAGGGTCACTTTGTCAATAAATTGGTAATGATAGGCCCAGTCAAAAATTATGATCTTTACTGGGTAAATGGATCAATGAGTTATCTTGCAAATGCCTTTTGAATCACTTTATTCTGAATTGTGTGGAAAACATTATGGCCGTTTTTCCAAGACTGCGCAGGATGGACCCAAGCTGTGCACAGTTGTGTTCTAACCCAATTTTAAGAACCCTATTGTGGTAGTTATATCTTACACTATGAATGAAAGTTTTGAGGGAGTTTTAAAGATCTTTATATTGGGGTTTTATATCTCAATTGGAGGTCAGGGGTGAAAGATATCAATTTTGTAAAGTAGACCTTCAAATGGTAATATAAGGGAAGAAAGAAATCATGGCATTTGGAAATATTATCAGGATTTTCTACATAATTATGGATATTGCAAAGAAATTACAAAGTTTAGTGAATTCAACAACTTTTATTTTGTATAGAAGCATACTTGGGTTAGAAAACTGAGTTAAATGGACATGAGAATGAAATTGGAGAAGTAAAGAGGGTAATGACACAAGTTATGGTTATATGAGCTTTCCTAAACCCTACAGCACCCATCTTGTCATTAAACCTTCTATTATTCATTGCAGAAATATCAAAAACCCATATTCCATTTGTATCCATTAAAATACTTCCATTATCACCTCAATTATTTCATTTTGGTCTATTTTGCTTCAATTTGTTTTACTTCGAGTCAATGACCCTAACTTATTTATTTTTCAAAATCATTTTAGTGTCACATATCTTATGCTGAATTGTTTGAATTGTGGATTTCCTTTTTATTAATCAATTTCCATAAATTTACAAATTATGTGAGTGAAAGTTATTTACTAACTGTATTTACCTATAACTACATTTCTTAAGCAGAAACGGGGCCTAATCTGTCGTCGTTTTCCATTGTGCATAAGTATTATCAAGTGAGATTGAGATACGTTCATTGCCTGTATCTTTACAAATCAACACGTAATTATCAAAATGATAATGTTTTGGTAAGTACATCAAGGAATCAGTTTAATCAGTGATCTATCACATAATTAGTGACACCATCAGTTATCAGTTACAGGGCATTGCCTTGCAGTTACTCACGCAGCTTCAGGCCAGGTCCCTCAATCTGCTTGGTAAGTGTAGACCTATCCATAGATCGTAGCAGTATCAAAGGGTTCACTATCAGATAATAACTAGCAATTGCATTTATATTCATCTCATTCACTGTTTTAATTTAAAATGAATTGCAACACGAGCGCCCAACCAATTTATGCAGATATCATTTAACAATATAGGAATGCATGTACTGAGCTTCGACTCACATTTCAAAATAATTTTCATGTTTTGTTTTAGGGAAATGCTCAGTGAATCGCCCTCATGCTAGCAAACCAGCTGAAGAGAATAAGTTGAGTAAGGGAATCTAGAAGGGTCAATCAATGATATAGTACAAGCATATTTTGGAGCCATATTTTGAAATCTTTAGTGGATGGAGGTGTAGATTATGAGGTGAGTTACTTTACTATGGTGTCTAAACCATATTTGGGATTAACAATTGATTATATAGGGTTTGATAATGTTTGAATGTGTGTGGTTGAAGTTATGCCTAACTATATTATTTTTAGTATACACACTTCAAGCCTTGTCCTTTTGGACGGTGGTAACGCCCCTGTCATCGAGTTCATTAGTCCTAATTCAAGGATTTATTAAGGTGAATGCATATAGTGGAGCACATTTAATTTGGGGGCATTACATAAACACCCAAGAAGGAGCCTCTGGGAATGTATGAAGGCAGCTTGAAGATATATGAAAAACCGAATTGAGTTTTTTGCTCTCTCAAATTCCTAGTTGCTTTAGCTTGGGTTGGCTAGCTCAAGTGGTGTTCTACCAGGTTTCTTTTCTTGCTTTTGGTGGTGATTCAATTCTGTATCCTTAAGCATGAAAGAAATAGTCCAACTACCTCTCTATCTGGTGCCCTTGGCTTATCCTAGTCGAGTGAGTTGCCTTTATCTTGTTAGACCAGTTTGAGGTATTATGTTCTTTGAGTTCTTTCCTTATTTGTTTTCAGATTCTCTACTCCTTCTTGAACTCCACTTGACTTTCCTAGGTTACACACATCACCCTTTGATCTTTTTATAAGTTTAAAATTACAAAAAAATTCTATCCAAGTTCTCTCCTTCAAGACCAAAATAGATTGAGGCTCTTTCACCCTCATTTGGATGTGTTTGAGGTTCGAATTCATACATCATCCCTAGTGACAAGCATCTCTGGTTATTCGATGTAAAATTAACACATCTATATCTCCCCAACTGTTGGTCTGTCGGGATGCACATTGCAATAGATCTTTAATTTCACCACATCTTCTTTCTCGAAGCACGACACTTCCCATTGTTACCTTATCAGTTGCTAACTTTGAACCCATATTTTGCACCAATGACCTCAAATTTGTATCTTTTCTTTTTATGAATATATTGTTTTTTAATATTTTCATTAGATTGTTTATGCATTTTTTGTGTGTAAGGCTGTTGTTGTTTTTCATTATTTAGAGGAAGAGGACTGTCTCTAATTGTGAGTAATCCATTGCTAAAGTCAGTTTTATTAAAGTTTATGTCCTTTAAGGTTTCAGGAATCTCAAATTCAATTATCAGTGATTTTTCATTATGTTTGATATTAAAATCTAGTTCTCTCTTAGGATTTTTAGCATTTAGTTGACCAAGGTCTTCACTACTAACATGCATAAATGGTGAATTGTGTGGTGGTTTTGATTTTTTTGGATGCTTCATTGTTTTGTGTGGTCATGCGAGTGGTGAATGGAATGTCAAATTTGTCTTTCAATTTACCGTGCAAGTTACTATGTTGATTAAACTAACCATTACAAATTCAATGCATAGCAAACACCATGTTCTTAATAGTATCAAGTTTGATAGATTTTTTACCATGTTTTTAAAAGTATCAAGCTCTTAATATATTTTCAAAATTTTTGGTGCAATTACAAGGAAGATTTGAATTCTTACTTGAAATCTTCTCATTAATCTACAAGAAAAAATTAACAAAATTAATAATAGACTAATTTTACACCACATCCAAGAAATGGGGATACACTAAGCTCCTAATTCTAAGCAGTCTAAACTATAAACTTGTAATTTTTAACCCTTGAAAAGTTCAATTGCAAAAGAAATTTTGGATAGTAACTACCTTTTAATTTTTCATTCAAGACCAAATAAATTTCAAACAAAAAAACTATATATAAATATTAACAAAAATCAAGCAAAGATACTCAATTAATAAAAATTTTAAAATAAGCACAATTACAACTAGAGTCTTTGAACTCACCCTGATCAACCTTTCTTTCATCATGCTCACCAAAGCTCTTTAATGAAGTATCCAATTGATGGAGCATAGAATACTTCACAAATTTACAAAACTCATGCACTAGGGTTTATAAAAGGAGTTCTATAACAAATAAAGTTGTCATTAGATATTATTTAAGGAAAAAAATCAAATAACTGAATAAAATATTATCTTATGATTGGATTACAAATTTGTTTTATGATATGACAAATTCCGTTTCCCAAAATAAAAATGGAATGCCGTAAAAATATACAAATTTTGTTTCCAAAATAAAAAATGGAATAACATTCTTCTCACTCAAAAACTACGCTAACAATGAGATTCAAACTTGGGCCGTGGTAATCAAACGACTGCAGCCTAGCCACCCAGCTCAACATGCTTGTGTTAGTGTTTCCACGAACATTAGTATAACTAATACATTCTTCATGGTCAAAGACTTAAAAAAAAACCCCAAACAACAAACCCTAGATTCTCGGCGTTGAGGCCAACGCTAATGGCTAGAACATTGGCTGACACCAACCGGGACAAAGTAAAGGAGAGAAGGGATGTCGGATTATGGCCAATAGCTTGCTAGACATATGCGAATGAGGTGAGGGAGGATGAATCGGCAACGACTATTGGCCACCGTGGATAGCTTCATGTCGAAAACGATGGTAGACGTTCGGAATCACGCCGGAAGAAAGCGATTTTTCGAGAGGGTAGTTGCCGAAAGCCTTGGTTGTCGTCGGAACCTCAGTTGAGCAAAACCTTCGGAATATTCGTCGCTGGAAAACTAGTTATCGCGCGGAAATGCGTAATTGGAGGGCAACCAAACAATGTCATGTAGAAATTAATTTTATCAACATTTAGATATATTTTGTGATTTTTACAATAAATTTTTTAATATTCAAAAACTAAAATAAAGTCAACGGTTAAGGTCAATTTATTCCAAATGTATGCTCTAGATTTAAGAAACTATGGTGGTTGTTGTATGGTGACAACCACTATAACATTTTGCTTCTTACAAACAAGAATTGTACCTCAAGATCATCTCTCTCAACCAAGAGAATCTAAAGGTAGAATAGTACATTAGGGAGTTTGAATAACTGCAAATGAGGATTGGCTTGGATGAAGAATTCGAACTGAAGATTGCTAGGTATATAAAGGGGTTATCTCTTAGCATTGCTAACAAAGTGGATCTACAACCTTACTTATCCTTTGATGATGTGTGTCACCTAGCCATCAAGATTGAGAAGAAACTTAAGGATCAAAAACCCTTTCAAATCACCTCCACTATTCGCCCTCAAAGTACCCCCTAGGTTTACTATTTCCCCAACAAAGTTGAGGCCACCCTACACTCGTCAATGTCCTTGATGAGGGTAAAGGGATTGTTAGTGAACCACGAAAAAAATTAGAGGATTAAAAGTGATCAAATGCTAAGGATATGGATACTTCCAAGCGGATTGTCCAACTAGAGAACTCTCACCATTAAAGAAGTGGAAGAAATTCAAGCTATTGAGGAAGCAACTAGTGACCAAGGTTAAGGATCAAACCATGATCAGTCCGGATGTGGGTGAACTCTTGCTAATTCGAAGAGCACTCCATGTCCAAGAGGGACCATGTGAACCAAGTTCAAGGGAGCAAATCTTTCATACCCAATGCACTATTAGAGGCAAGGTGTGTGAGCGCATTATTAATGGAGGAAGTTGCACCAATGTAGCTTCCACAACCCTTATTCATAAGCTTTAGTTACCCACCAGGGTGGACTCCCCCTCTTATTGTCTTCAATAGCTAAAGCAAGGAAGCTAGGAAACCATTTCTACGCAATTTTTATTGCATTTTTGGTAGGAGCACATTGTGGAGAGGTATTATGTGATGTCCTTCCTATGGATGTATTATTACTTGGTAGGCCTTCATTGCTTGGTAATCATGTGATTCATGATGGGCATGCTAATACCTATGCATTTAAACACAAAGGTCGTAAGATGACTTTGACCCCACTACCTCCACCTAAACCCCACAAATCTAGACCAGGCAAGGGAAGGGAGAAAAGCCTATTTATGAGTGAAACACCAATGGAGAGAGCCATTAGTAAGAGCAACCCTTTATTTGCCTTAGTTATGGTAGAATCAAACATATGTGAGGGAGTGAAACCTGTGCATCCCCTAGCTCTATCTCTCGTCAGAGAGTTTGAGGACGTATTTCCCAGTGATTTACTCTCGGGGCTCCCTCTTTTGAGAGGAATTGAGCACCAAATTGATCTCCATTCTGGTGGTCCTTTAGAAAACAAGTCGGCCTAAAGGTGAAATCCTAATGGGCCAAAAGAGCTTCAATGACAAGTCTAAGAGTTACTTGACAGTGCCTACATGTGTCCATATTCGGTTCCCTCCTTTGTAGTACCTAAGAAGGATGACACTTGATGTATGTGTGTTAGTCCTAGGGCCATAAACGACATCACCATCAAGTATTGTTTTCTTATTCCTCAATTGGACGATATGTTTGATAAGTTATATGGATCTACGGTATTTTCCATAATTGACATTCGGAGTGGCTATCACTAAATTAGAATGAAAGAAGGAGATAAATGAAAATCGATTTTAAGACCAAGTATGCATTGTATGTGTGGCTTGTGATGCCTTTTGGTCTATCTAATGCTCCTAGTCCTTTCATGAGACTCTTTAATAAGGTATTAAGATCATTAATTGGGAAGTTTGTTGTGGTGTACTGTAATGATATTTTGGTGTATAGTCCTGATAAGGCGTCTCATGTGGAATACCTTTCTCAAGTGTTCTAAGTGTTAAGGCAACAAAAAGTTATATGCCAAGCTTGAGAAGTGTAAACTATTCACTCCTCATGTTGTCTTTCTTGGCTATGTTGTGTCCAGTGAGGGACTTCAAGTTGAAGAATATAAAGTTAAGGCTATCAAGAGTTGTCATACTCCCACCTCCATCACAAAAATATAAAAGTATCCATGGGTTGGCCTCTTTCTACTATCGGTTCATTAAAGACTTTAGCTCCATTGTGTCTCCCTTGACTGATTGTATGAAGAAAGGAAGCTTTGAGTGGACAAAGGCCACCTAAAGGGCCTTTGAAACCATTAAGGATAGGCTTTATTCAGCTCCTATCTTAGGTCTTTGCAACTTCAATCTCCTTTTTGAATTTGAGTGTAATGCTAGTGGCGTTGGAATTGGTGCAGTTGTTACTCAAGCCAAATGGCCTCTAACTTTCTTCACTAAGAAGTTGAATGGTTCGAGGCTTAATTTTACTCAAGTTATGACAAGAAATTCTACGTCATTCTTACACCCTTGGAACATTGGATTCATTACCTTAAGCCCTAACTCTTTGTGCTCTATTCGGATCACAAAGCATTGTCTTACATCAATGGCCAAGACAAGTTGAACACAAGGCATGCCAAGTGGGTTGAGTTGCTTCAATTTTTCACCTTCTCTTGTAAGCAATAAGAGTGGGAAAGAAAATATTGCGGCTGATGTCTTTTCAAGAAATGCTCTCTTTTGATCCTAGGCACCAAGGTTCTTGGATTTCATTCCATCAAAGCTCTATGTACTGAAGATGAAGACTTCAAGGAAATGGTGGAGAATTCTTCTATCGTTTACTCTTTCACTCTAAAAGATGGTTTCCTCTTCAAGGGAAACAAGCTTTGCATCCCCAAAAGTCCTCTAAGGAACTTGATTGCCAAGGAGGCTCACAGAGGAGCTTTAGTCGGCCATTTTGGTATTAACAAGACCCTTGAAATACTTAAGGAGCATTTTTATTGGCCAAAGATAAGAGGGCATGTTCATAGGTTGATCAAAAGGCGCAACATTTATCACATGGCCAAAAATCACTTCTATGAAGGCCTCTGCACTTCTTGCTTGGTTCCTATAAGGCCTTAGGATGACATTAGCATGTACTTCAATCTGGCCCTCCAAACAACACCATGGGGAATAGATGCTATCATGGTACTAGTGGATCAATTCTTCATGATGGATCACTTCATTGCGTGTCATAAAAGTGACGATGCTACCTTCATTGTGGATCTCTTCTTCCAAGAAATTGTGAGGCTCTGTGGTATTCCAAGAACCATAGTTTCGAATAGGGATGCCAAATTTCTGTCTCACTTTTGGAGATCCTTATGGAGGAGACTCATGGGGACTAAGTTTCCCTTTAGCACTACTTTCCACCCTCAAACTGATGGGCAAATGGATGTGACAAATAGAATTCTCACAATCTTACTAAGGGGTTTGGTGGGCAAGAGTTTGAGGGATTGGGATGCCAAGCGTTTGTTTATGTCAAATTCGTCAATAATAGGGATAATTCCTATTCTATGTCTCATTCCCCCTTTAAGTGTTATATAGCCTTAACCCTCTTACTCCTATTGATCGTGTTCGTATTCCTCAATAATCAAAGGTGAGTTTTGAGGCCGAAGCAAGAGCTAAGGAGATAAAGAGGCTACATGAGCAAGTGAGGGCATAAATTGAGAAAGTGAATGAGCAATACAAGCATAAAGCCAACAAGAAAGGTGGTACACTTGAGAAAAGAAAGATGATCTTGTGTGATTACACTTGAGAAAAGAAAGGTTCCCTTCAAGAAGGAAGAACAAGCGTATGGCTACAGGATATGCTCCATACAAGGTGGTACAAAAGATGGGGGAGAATGTTTACAAAATAGAGTTTCCGGGAGACATGCAAATATCCGCCACCTTTACTATTTGGGATCTCACTCGTTACCTTGGAGGTGATGAATGACACCATGTAGATTTGAGGGAAAAAGCGTAAGGGGTTGATGCGAAGCACACCTCAAGCTTAGATATACTTTTACAAATAAGGATCCTGAACCAAGTAGGCTCAATATTGACTCTAGGTCAAGGGTTAGGTCCCCGTAGGTCAATGTTAACTTGGAACCCTTGAGGATGTCTAAGTAAGCTGAGGAGAGGTGGTTAGGTAATTAGCAACCTCAACTAAGGAGCTTACCTACTTGACCCTCCCAAATCCACCTTATTGGCTCGTTTTCAGTTTTATGGGCAGAACACTTCACCTCACTTCTAGCTCCATTTTGACCAGGAATATGGGCTCCATTTTTTGCAAATTATATATGGATGGATATCCCCATATGTGTTTTTTTAAACATGCCTTGAATCAAGTTTAAATTTCTAGTATTGAGAAATTTATGGAGTGATAACCAAGCAAGGGTTGGTCAAAGGTTGGAAAATGCACGATTTTAATTATGGGCTTAATGAAGGAGGATGCAGCTGCGATCGTGTGATTAATCAGCATAGGATGATTTTATACACACAAAGGAAGATTTTTCGAGTGGCGAAACCTCCATTGGTGGAGTGGAGCCTTCTTAAAGCTCTTTGGAAGATGGATGATGAATCGTAGAAAATACAACTCATCTTTGGTGTAACTGTCTTATCATCTTAACTTATTTTTCTAGGACATTTTGTAAGCCCCCTACTAGCCCACTTGCCTCACAAATGAAACTGCTAACCCCCTCCAATTGGGTATTTATTAACCCAATTGCCTCCAAGAAATCCAGACTTATCAAATGATATGAGAGCTTAAAGCTTGGTATTTCCTCAAAAATCCCAAATTACATATCTCTCTAATGCGAGTGGTGATTTGAGTTAATCCCTTTAATCTAATCCTTGGTCTGAACGCTTTAAAGGGTTAGGAGATGGGTTGATTTACCTCCTGGTTACCTAGCTTAACTATTGATTCATCTCTATCAGAGGATTTGTTCTATTTGAGGATTCTCTCTCTCTCGGTTCATCCTTGGGAAGATTGATCTTCAACATCCTTTGGGCACATCTCTATATATTTCTCACCACTATTTCGTCAAATTTAATTCAACATGCATCATATATATATATATATATATATA
>JACYFF010031954.1:43248679-43290123 GCA_017589665.1 Selenicereus undatus
TATATATATATATATATATATATATATATATATATATGTATGTATGTATATATCTTGAAACATTGTGGTATGTCGCATACTATGATTGGATGTTCGCAATGATAGGCCTTTCGCATATGGTGCAAATCTCGGGATGATCGTGCATTGAAAACCCTAAACCTTGAATGGTGGGTTGGAATCCCTGTCCTGAACCGTTAACCCTAAGTAATACGGATTTGTAGTTGAATTTTGTTTTCAAATTGTAACACGTATAGTTTTATATCATCTTTTACTCATTGAGTTTTAGAAGGAAAAAAATTGATGTGCAATATTGATGAACATAAAGAGTAAAAGTTTTCATCCATTTTGCCGTGACTCCAACAATTATAATCATTAATAATAGGAGCAAAAATTACTAATAATTTACCGTACCCTTTGAAAATTGCTTGCAAATTTTTACAGTCTCTTCAATATTTAAGTAAACAGTTTTGCCAAGCACACGTTGTCAACTTACAATATGGGCTAGCAAGTAGGGGTCATCCCACGAAGACGGTAATATTCATTTGTCCCATATTGTTAGCTTAATTATTAGTCTTACTCGACACTCTAGCTCTAAGTTAAACAACAATTATAGACCAGCAAAACAAAAAAGATTGAAGAACAATAAACACACTAAACTAACTCAACAATTACTACCAAATATAAGCTAAATAAAATAAAATAAAGTAAAATAAAGTAAAATAAAATAAAATAAAAATGAAATAAGATCAAATAAATTAATGAATAGCACCTACGTGGTGGAATCATAAGAAAAACTGATAAAATTCTGAGGATTTGTACAAATTAAAGCTAGAATATGATAAGGTAAATTAAAGCAAGTTGGTGGCTAACGGCAAAAAGCATAGAGCAATATAAAAGAAAAGACCCTGAGACAACCACTGCAGGGAGTCGGACAAAAGCAAGAAAATGAAAGAACAAGGGGTTATTGGGAACGAAACTGAACAAAGAAAAGAAACAAAACAAAGTAAGTTAATGTGAGTTAATCAACAAATGAAGAAGACACGAAAGGCAGTGGTGCAAAACGGAGCACTATTAAAACGGAAAAAGAACAGAGCATGAGAATGGAGGAAATAGAGTATTCGGACGGTTGAAAATTGGATGCAATCTGCAAATCAATTCAACTCCATAACCTAAATCTAGAATGAAATTCCTATTTAACTGTTCAAATTTTTCAACAATGGCTTTCAATGCCCTTTAGTGAACAGTGGAAAGGAACCTAGAAATTGCTACAATTTGAAACAGAGGACTGAAAATAGATGAAGGGCTAATTACAAGTGAACTAAGGCTACTGAAATGATACCCACACCTCCTATTCCACCCCCATTCATACCAAAATTTACAACCCTAATCGCCTGCTTAACTCCCACAAAATCCAGTTAGAATTTGAACCGACTGAACATGCCGCTTGATACTCACTCATAGTTCTGCTGCAAATTTGACTCAATCTTGGGTCGTATCTTCGCTTAATGGTCATATCCATAATAAGTAACTGTGAGAATAAGGAGGAGAAAATTGGGGGCTTATAGTGAGCTTTAACGAAAAAGAAGGAGGTGAAGTAGGGAATTGTGATTTTGTGCGGTGATCTATTCTGAGAAAAGGAGGAACAATATAAAAAAAAGGAAAGGGAGGAAAGGGGGGGCGGGGGGGTATGGTTTGAAAGGTAAAAGGGCGGGAGCAGCATGAGGTTTGGCTAACTCAACAGCCATGCCGTAATTCAGTACAGGCAATCTCTTTTTTAATTTTCTTTGTTCTATCCTCGTCTTCAGATATCAGAATGTTGCATTTTTTAACCAATTTTGCCAATCTTATTAATTCTTACAAAACAAAATAAGACGTAATGTAAAAACACAAAAAATAATATTTCGTTGCAAGCAAAAATATACTCTAAAGGATATAAAATTATCAAATTCTCGGGCTCAACAAAAGCCCTAACTCTTTATTTTTGCTCATGCACGAGTCTAAGAAATCAAAAATGTTAGAAAAAGTAAGAAAAATAAAATAAAAATTCTAACTCACTTTCATTGGAATTACAGTTGCATTTAGTGCAGGCAACAAGCCATTTCAACCGCTAGGTTCCCCCTAGTGGACAAGTAAGGCTTCCTGAGGGTTTATATAAGATGTACACACAAAATCTTTAAAAGGAAAAAGAAAAGAATGGAAAGAAAATAGAAGAAATAAAATCTTTTTGATTTTTTTTTGCTTTCACTATAAAAAAAAGTTGGTTTTACCAACAGATGTCTGCTGACATAAAATAACTTCTGTTGGTAAAAATAAGCTTTAGCCACAGACTAAAGTTTTTGTTGGTATTAAAATTTTAAGTTTAGGTGCGAAGTAACAATCCCCGTATTCCCAACAGGTGACAATTAATGTGCTGGTATTATTAATATATTACCAACAATCTAATATGTTGTTGGTAGTTTGATTACAATACAACATTAACAACTTAAAACAAATCATTTGTTGGTAAAAAAACTTGAATAATTATTAGAATTTTAATTTTTTTGCCATTATCCCAGTGCCCCCTTCCCCCACTCCCCCTCAAACCTAGAACACGAATGGTGTACTAGAGAGGCAGAGAAGTATGAACGTTGTACCAGAGGCACGAATAACCCCTTCCCCCACCCCCCTTAAACCCAGGAGCACGAACACTTATGCCAATTTGATTAATTTTCGATCTTTGCTATTGTTGTTCGTATCTCTCGATTTCGCAGGTATTCCCATCTTCATCTTCTTGGTTACTCTCTTTAATTTTCGGGGTTCTCACACTTCCCACATCGCAGAAATCATCAACAGCAGGTTCTTTCATCACAAGCTGTATTCACACTTTCAATGCCCATTTTTCAAAAATTTAAAGTTTCTTATCTGGGTCAAAACATATGGCCAGCACTGGTGGTGGGAGGATTAGGTGGCAGTTTGGGATTAGTTTTGCAAAGGATTCAGTTTGGTTCTTAGCCTTTTGAACCCCATTTCATTTGGGTCTTCTTGTTCTATCTTAGGTACGCTTCGTTTCTAAGTTACACACCATATGCTTGTTAAATTTCCTCTGTGAGATTTTCTTGTATGGTTAACATGTAAGCTAGCTGGTGGGTAGTGGGTAGTCGGTAGAGTTGTTCATTTTGGGATCCACTTGGTCATCCCCAAATGCTAGCATCAACTACTTTTGTGTTTTGGATTTAGAATTTGTTATCAAGGCATAGTTTTTGTGCTCAGTAACTATGCTTTCTGGAATGAATAAATAAGGACAACATGAACTTCCTAAATTGTAGAAGCATATCAGAACTAACAAGGCTGAAAGAAACAAATGATTCCTTTTTTATGCTACTAATTTGTTTTCGTTGTTTTATTATATGTTATGTTGTGGCTAGCTACTCAGTGCTCAAGCGTGCTTTAGCCTTTGTATTTGATTTTGGTCATTGTGATTGCTTTTATTCATGTTAACTATTGCAAAGTTAACTTCTTATTCTATTTCTTGCATACTTTTGCTGCTTGTCTGATTATTCTAATCTCCTTTTGAGTTGCCTAATTTGTATGTGTCAACCCATTATGATTTATTGTATCAGAAAAATGATTTCTATGGGATATATGTGAGAAAGGTGTTTTGCTTGATGTTGGCAACAACATAGAATCATTATGGGCACCAAAATTGCTCCAAACGTGGGCCACAGTCTTTTTGGTGTAATTGTCCAAAACTAGGTAGTATATTACATGTGCATGCTTTATTTGTTGTGAGATTGTCTCCTCATGTCCATGGTATTTTACCTTAGGCTCGCATAATTTTTATTCGGCGTTCACATTGCTTTCACTTAATCACTCCATTTACTTATGTGGTTGTAGTCCATTTAGTTCCCACACACTTTAAAACTTACGTAGTTATATAGTTCATTATTTATGTTATGTATGTGTGGTTATGTCATCTAACTAAAGCCTCATGTAATAATTTATAAATTTCATCACCACATGTTGGATATTATCATTGTGGATGTGTTTAAGGATAAAAGTGGGTTAAATTGAGGAGACTGAGTGACGAGTATAAGGAATGTTTAGATGCATTTCTCGATCATGCATTTGCAACTTCAGCCATTGATAACAAAATTGCATGCCCATGTGCACTTTGGTGCAACCGTTTCTACTATGACAGAGACACGGTGAGAGGTCATCTCTTTACAAAAAGCGATGGGTGTTGATTATCATAATGGTGGTTTTGCACAGGAAGCAAAGCATTGCCGATAATGATAGTGAAGATGAAATGGTACATGATGAATTTACTTATAAAAATCATGAATCATTTTAGCATGATATAGATGCGATGATTGATGAGGCTTTTGAACATCATGAGCATACTAATACTTCATCAGGCCCAAACAAAGAAGCAAAGACATTTCTTAAGTTAATTCAAGACGCTGGACAACCCCTCTATCCTGGCTATGAAGAATTCAGTAAACTCTCATTCATTATGGAAATGTATCATCTTAAATGTTTGTATGGGGTGAGTGATAGAGCATATGATGCCTTTTTAAAACTCATCAAAAGAGCTCTTCCTAAAGATTCAACAATACTGGACTGTTTTAAAAAGGTGCAAACCATCATTAAGCAATTTAATCTTGGCTATAAAAAGATTGACGCATGCGCCAAGGATTGCGTTTTTGTTTTGGAAGGAAGAATTCAAACTTAGCAGATGTCGTAAGTGTAATGCTTTAATGTACAAAACAATAGATGGCAGAAAGGTGATGCAATTGGCTCCTGGTGATTCGAGTGAAGATTTTGCATTAATTTCCATTGATACCTAGGCTTAAAAGACTCTATATGTCATCTAAGACAGCTCAATTAATGAGATGGAATGGAAATGGTTGCATAAAGGATGACAAATTAAGGCATCCAGCAAATGCTGAAGCTTGGAAAGTATTTAATGACAAACACTTAGGATTTGCTAATGATATATGAAATGTTAGGCTTTGCTTGAGGAGCGATGGGTTTAATCCATTTCGGAATATGAGCACCCAATACAGCATATGGTCAGTTGTGTTAGTGACTTATAACTTGCCTCCATGGTTGTGCATGAAGCAACCTTATTCCTTTATTACATTGCTTATACCTGGTCCAAAGGCACCTGGAAATGATATTGACATGTATTTGGAACCTTGGGTTAATGAATTAATGCAATTATGGGAGCTAGGTTGCAACACCTCAAGACTTCGAAAATTTGTAAGGTCATGTGATTATTACACTATGTGGATTAGAGATCATTTTCTTGCCTTCGTTTTTTGACATAATGGTGCACCTAATTGTCCATCTATAATATGAAGCGAGTAACTGGTCCTGTTATTTATCATTGCATGTATCCCACATAAAGTTATATGGTCAACCCTTCCCTTTCCCCCCTTTTTAAGCATGCATTAAGAATCATAAAAGTCACTTTTTGTCATCTTAATTATTGTAGGGATTTGAGAACTTATAGTGGATGTGTTCGGAATAAAAACCGTCCAGAGGGATGCATTTCTAAGGGTTATACAACAACTGAATGTTTAACTTCTGTGCAAGATATTTACATGGTATTGAGACGAGGGAGAACAAGTCCTCAAGAAATAGTAATGACGTTGATGGAGGGAAAAAAGGACTTTCTATTTTCTCTCTTAAATTTCATGCATCATCTAAAAAGAAAGACATTCAAGCTAATTATTCGATAATTGAACAAGCACATAGCTATGTGTTGTTTAATTGTAATAAAGTTCAAGTTTATATGCACTAAGTAAGCTTCAATTTCTTCTTTATCATTAGAAAACTTTTTAAAATGAATTTCACTATTTTAAAATCATCTCTACTTTCAGAGAGTACTATCAGATTGTCAGCATTGAATGTGAATATATGAACAGAAACAGTTACGAAATTCATAAAGTAGGATTTCCAAAGTGGTTTGAGGAAAACATAAGTGTCCTTCCATATGAACTGCATTTGAGTATGTAAAATTTAATCACACTTAGGCTAACACATTATGTGAATTATTAGGTTTCTAGACATCTTCCTGCTGACTCTCAGGTGGCGAACAAAGAAGATTGACAAGAGGTGTGAGACTCAAAATTCTAGTGTTCTTGTGAATTCTGTTATAGATGAAGGGGATAATATAGCTTATTATGGCATTCTCAATAAAATAATTGAGTTCTCTTGGATGACGAAGTGTGATCTTGTTAGAATGTGATTGGGTGGACACAATCAGAGGTATCCAATTAACAAGATGAACATGGTTTACCCTTGTTAAAGTCAAATCACGTCGGAGGACAAATGAACCTTATGTCCTAACATCTCAAGCAATACAAGTGTTTTATACATTAGAATCGAAAGAGAGAAATTGGCTTGTGGTCATTGCTACTACTAAGCCAAGAGATTTATTTGAAATGGGGGAAGATACTACGCCAGAAGCACATTTCTTATAAGCAAACAATTCTTCTACAGTGTGTGAAGAGGGATTCAACGACGTTAGGAAGATATAGCAGGAGTCACATTCGATGAGCCGTTCGCTCATACCATTGCAGGGAATAATGTCGTAGAGATGGAATCTGATTTCAGTGGTGGTGAAAGTGATGAAGAAGATGACACACTATATGATTCTGATTCTGATTAATTTGAGTCTTATATGTCTTTTTTGTTATAACGTTAGCTTTTGAGTTTCATTGTTAAACAATTTATCGATTGTTTTACCATCTTTATTATAGTCTTATATGTCTTTTTTGTTAAATGTTTGTATTTTTTTAATTTGGTATACATTGTTAGTGTTTCATGTGCTTTTTCACCTCATTTATAAACTTACACTCACTTATGTCAGATTATTATAACAATATCACTCGGACATATTTAGAGACAATCGCTATTGGGACATCCATCGACAAGAAGAAAAAGATTTCAAGGGATCAATTGGTAGTAGGTTGTTAATTAAAGCCCATATACAACCTACTTATGTTTGTATTTTCCTATTAACAATGATTTATTTTGTTGTTGTATATGCTAACTTCTGGGAGAACTTTATCAACAAGTCAAGGATTACAGCGTAGCCCAAGATCTAATGTAATATTTGGTTAGATGTAATCAACCATATAATGAAAATAAGTTGGTAATTGTGTTTTCATTACCTTGTTTGGTTATATAAGAGTATTGTATTAAAAGAACTATCTTGTAATTATGATTACCACAAACTACGTAATCATGACTGCATTGCAAATTGGATTGCATTACATTATCATTATATTACATCCAACCAAACATTACATAAGCAAGTAGCTACGTCTAGTCTAGATAATGGTGCATCAATTCGACACTCTTTATTCTCCTAGAGAACTTCAATGGGTAATTTTCTTCATGTGTCATATTTAGGCGTCTTTGATGTAGTGCCCATACATTTGACTGAACTGTTTTCTAGCTTCTCTTGTTAGCGGGAGGCTCACAAAGAAAACATATGGAGATTCAAAACAAGGATGTGTCCAACAGGTGCGCGATGATGGGAAATGTTCCGATTATTACATGTTCTATGGATAAGTTAAATGTAAATTATGTTCATATTCACACACAATTTGCTGATTAATTAATACGATTTCTTATATTTGTTACGGTCACGACGTAGTCTAACGCATATAAATCCATCGAGTGAGCCTCAAGAAAAACATATTGCAGCCCTAGAAACTTGATACCATCCATTAGTTTTGAGCGGTAAGTTTGAAACCTTACTTAAATTATAGTGTTTTTTTTATTTCAAGTTATTTATACTTAGAATTGAAGAGTTGATAGCTCATTGCTTTACTTCACCTAAGGTGGAAGTAATTCGAACACACTAGAGCTTGAGCAAAATCATGGGAATCATCAAACTCCTGAAGCAATGCAAGGTGGTTACGACGCCACAAATTAGAGGGGATTGCGAACAAGCAAGCCCAAAAATGGCAGGGGACGTGGACCTAACAAGTTGAAGGTTAGCAAGAATCCCATGTTGGTTGATGGCAACGAAAATCTTCAACCTATGCATGCTTCTTCAAGGCAAATTTCTATTTTAATTGGTGTACTTGCACGGGACCCTAGAAGATTGTCACTTGATTGTTTTGGATTGGAGAAAAATGGAACAATGGAAAAAAGTGTGGCAAGTGGTGAAGGGATGTGTGCATATCGCATTATTTTTGCATTGAGGTGCAAAGATAGTTATTTATGAGTTTGACTTATCATTTGTGGTCTATTTGTATGTTTTTCCCTGTAGCGTTCATTTTGCTTTCCTAAAGGAAAACAACCTTATGAATCGGCGATGGAGAAAATGCATGCTTCTTGGAGAGGCTATAAATCTAAGTTGAAAGTGGAACATTTTGATGGGAAAAGTCATGATGACGCAATAGAAGCTAGGCCTAATCATATACCCTCTTAGACGTGGAATAATTTAGTAGCGTTCCGGGAATCTAACAAGGGGAATGTAATTGTCTCTAAATTTACTTAAAGCTTTTTATTTTTATACAATGCTTTCTTGTTTGGGGGGGGGGGATAAAATGCCTCAGTGGCATAATAGGGTCCTTTCATCAAAGTATCTCATTGAAGATCATGTCTTGCCATATCATAATTTTTAAACAATATTAGTTTCATTTAATTGCATTTGTTATTTAGGAAAGAAGAGAGGTATTGAAAATTGCAAGAGCAATAAAATGTGTCATCATGCAGAAACAAAGAGCTTTGCACATATGCGTGCCGAGGAGGAGGTATTATACATATGTTTTAGGTTGTGTTGCTTGATGTGAATTTAAGTAGGCTAGCTTAATTCGCATATGTTTTTTTAGGAGAAAGGGACTAAGACTGACAAGCTTTGAATATGGGTGAAACTCATAAGCTAAAGAAAGGCTCCAAGCTGGATGATGCTTCAAGTATGGCAAGGGTAATTCTAACAGTTGAGCCTTCGACACTACCCTCCTACGCAAATCACATTGGATTGCCATTTATGGGATTGCCTTCATCTATTCTTTTCCGCCTTCTCCATTCAATTGTTTAAAGCAATAATTCCTGTGTTTATGTGTACCTTCAGCAAACAATTGAGATAGAGTTGACCCAAATTGAAGAACATTCATGTGATACTCTTGCTCAAGATGAAATTTAAAAAAAGTCGTAGGAGATGGCAAATATGGCTGTGCGCAGACATATGAAATAGGCATCAAAGTTCCTCGCTCAAGCGCCAAGAGATGTTCCCTTCAGGAAGAGAAAGCTAAAAGAGTCAAAATCAAGCAGGAATATAAACAAAGTCAAGAGAAAGTTAGAAATTAGAGAAGAAAGTTGGTGATATCACTCATTTAGTGAAATTACTTTTGAAACAACAGGTATTTATTTTTGGCTCAAACTTTGCTTACTTTAGCGACATCACTTATGCTTTCTTGGAATGACACAATTCTTGGAACTTGCCCCAAGCGATAGAGAACTTCATCCATGCATTGGTGTGGTTTTGGAACATTGAGTGTATGATGTCGGAATTGTTTTTCGTAAGTTGGTTCTCACGTTAGTGTGTTTCGGGACCACCTTTGGTGGGGTTGGATTCTATATGCATGTTAGTGGCTTGTTTTCTTTTGAGTGGGATTAATTCTTGGTGAACATGGTTCCTTGTATTCATATTTTGTTGGATTTCTTATTTAAGTTTTTAATTGTATCAATTGCATAGGGATATCGAGCAGTCTTCTTGATTCAATTGAGGAGGAGGATGATGCTGATGATGTTGATTCTAAGAATGCAAATGCAAACAATAATGAAAATGAAGAGGAAGCCATTGAAGAAAATGAAGATAGCGAAGAACATTATGAATGAAGTATAGATTGACTCTTAATATTTTGTTGACTTTGTTTTTTCTATGAATGTTAGCAAATATTTTGCTAAAAATTAACACAGGTTCAGGTTTTAGTGCTTTGAACATTATGCAAACATGTTTAGGGGTCATGTATCTTTTTAATGATGAACATCCAATGAATTTAGGACTAAGCCAAAGGTATATGGTTTGTTATAGCAGGCATAGCAGATTGTCAATTTATTTTACCTACTGGTTTATTTTTCACAATATTAATGAATTTTGTTACCGACAAAAAAAAAAGAATTGGGTACATATTATGATTTTTGCTAATAGAGGGCAAGAATCCTATTACCAACAGATTATTCTATTGGATAACATTCATTGAAAAAGAAGGGAAGAACAATACCAATAGAGAGTTTACGTTCTAGATACTTGTAGCGCGGGGACAACAAAAAATACAACACCGACAATGTTTTTTTGTTGGTAAAGTAGGTTTTTAATAGCCAATCACTAACTGTTGGTATAAGTGGAACGGTACCTACATAATGTTATTTCTTGGTATTACAGCTCAATAGCAATAGATGCTTATATCTGTTGGTAAAAATTTTACCAACAGGTTTTTCACCAACAGTTTAGTGACAGATACTTATCTATTGGTATTAAGCTTTACCAATAGAAAAAGCACTAACACCCACATATAAGCCCAGTTGGTAAAAACTTCTTTTTTTTGTAGTGAATTTCTTCATTTGAACAAATGCATAAGAGCGGACAATATAAAATTCGAACCAAACCTTATAGCGCATATATTAGCTTGTATATAAACAAGTTGTACACTTAAGACTTTAAGTCCTCACTGATGACATCTATGCTCTAACTTTTCAACCCATAAACTAACATAATAATGTATTCATCCTTGTGCACGGTGTGCTAGTGTACCACCACCCTAGGAAATAAGCTAACTAGAGTTTGCCTTAGTCCCACTTGATAAGGCATAAGCTACTTTATTGACTCACTAACATGACAAGTAAGCTTTCCCAGTAGCAATATTGCCTCAAAGAGTTGCACCCAGTACCACTTGCCTCAAAGGGATACTTGTCATTTCCAACTTTGACTTTTTTTCTTTTTGTTCTTTTTTTTTAATTTGAATTGAAAGCAAACACAAAGACAAGTGGGAGAATCAACCCTGAAAGCCTAGGGCCCTAAGACAGTAGTGATGTACAAAGTAAGGATTGGACTCATAGTTATAATGGAATTATGGGGTTAGAACTAGGGCATAGATTGTCACACTTAGGAGTAAGTTTTTTCTATCATGTACATCCTACCTACATACAGCCTAATACTAAGTTACAAGGGGTCAACCTAGTCAAATAGTAAACACTCCCCACAACAAAGTAAAACAAAGGAGGAGAAAGAAGGGGGAAGAACTTTTCGGTATTTTCAATTTTATTTAAAAAACAAAAATTTAAAAAAATTCTACAAAGGCCCTCGCCGCCACTCTTAAACAATGCAATGTCTCTATTGCATGTAAAAGTATTAGAATGAAAAGCACAAAAATAACAAACAAAGAAAATAAAATAAAATAAAATATATACACAAAATCAGATCTATACAAAGAACAATAGTGTCAAGTTGAATGCTCTACAACGCATAGATGTCAAATGAGTACTTTTTCAACAACGCATCAAAAGAACAATTGTCAAATGAGTACCCTGATCACTAATGATGGCTCTTGGCGTGCCATACCTAGAGAAAATGTTTTCTCTAAAGAAATTGACAATGATTCCAGCCTTAGTAGTCCTAGTTGGCACTACCTCTACTCACTTAGACACAGAGTCTACAATAAGGAGAATATACTCATTCTCAAATGAATATGGAAATGGCCTCATAAAATCAATGCCCGAAACATCAAAGATCTCAACAATAATAATCGGGTTAAGGGACATCATATCTCCTTTTTCCTAAACTGTTGACACCTAGGGCAACTTTTGTAATATAAATGGGTGTCTTTAAACAAGGTAGGCTAACACAAATCACATTGAAGGACTTTAGCAGTTGTTTTTTTCCCACTAAAATGCCCCTCCACAAGCTTGGTCGTGACAAAAAAAAGGACGATTCTAATCTCGTTGTCAAGGACACACCTCCTAAAAATCTGATCAGAACAATATTTAAACAGGTGGCGGTCATTCCAATAGAAGCATTTCACCATATAAATTGGTCCTTATCATGCTTACTCCAACTTAGGGGTACCTCACCAGTCACTAGGTAGTTGACAATGTCAACATGCCATGGTTCAGATTGGACTATAGGTAGCTGCTTATCACGAAAGCACTCACATATGGGAGATACACTCTCTTTTTGCACGATGATCTGGGATAGATGGTCAGCAATGAGGTTCTCAGAACCCTTTCTATCCTGAATCTCACAATCAAACTCCTTCAAGAGCAAAATCCACCTAAGCAGTCTATGTTTTGTATCTTTCTTGGAGAACAGATACTTAAGTGCAGCGTGGTCAGTATGGACAATCACATGAGAGCCAATCAAGGCAGGTTAAAATTTTTCAAAATCAAACACAACTGCTAAAAACTCTTTTTCAGTCACACTATTGTTCAATTGGGCCTCATTCAAAGTGTGACCCACATAATATATGATATGAGATTTCGTACCTACACGTTGTCCTAAGACAACCCCTATAACATAGTCAGAATCATCACACATTAGCTCAATGGCCGCTCCCTAGATGGGGGTGTAGGATAGGTGCATAAGACAAGGCTTCCTTTAACTTATTAAATGCCTTTAAATACTCATTTGAGAAGTGGAAAGACACATCTTTAGTTCAAATGTTGGTCAAGGGCTTAGCAATTTTATTAAAATCCTAGATAAATAAGGGTTTATAAAATCTTGCATGCCCTAAATATGACCTAACATCTTTGACACAGAAGGGGGGGGGGAGATTAGCAATCAAGTTAATTTTTACTTTAACAACTTCAATCCCTTCATGTGAAATTACATGCCCTTAAACAATTCCCTTCTTCACCATGAAATGGCCAGTTAAGAGTTAAATTCTTCCCCTACGTCTTTGTAAAACTTTAGTTATATTGGCCAAATAGTTATCAAATGAGGAACCAAACATAGAAAAATCATTCGTAAACACCTTGATGCATTGTTTATTCATATCAGAAAATATAGAAATCATGCAACATTGAAAAGTGGCAGGAGCATTACAAAGACCAAACGACATTCTCCTAAAGTCAAAGTACTAAAAAGGCATGTGAAACTAGTCTTGTCATGGTCCTCAAGTGCTATAGAGATTTTGGTGTAGCCAAAATACCCAACTAAAAAGCAATGGTAACTATATCCAGCTAGCCTCTCAAGCATTTGGTCCATAAAAGGAAAAGGGAGGTGGTCTTTCCTAGTGGCTACATTAAGTTTCTTAGTCATACAAACAAGCTACCCAGACTTGACTGTAGTAGGAATTAACTCATTCTTATCATTCTTAATCACAATAATACCAGTCTTCCTAGGAACGACTTTATCTGGGCTGACCCACTCGTTATCAAAAATTGGATAGATTATCCCATGGTCGAACCACTTAATGACCTCTTTGTTGACGACTTCTTGTAAGGTAGGGTTCAGACGTCTTTGGTGGTTTCTATAAGGTTTAGCATTCTCCTCAAGTTGAATTCTATGTTACACAAAGGATGAGCTAATACCTTTTATGTCACCTAAAGTCCACCATATGGCCTCTTTGTTTTCCCCTAAGTACTTTCAACAGTTTACCTTCTTGGTCCTCATTCAGGTCAGATGCAATAATCAAAGAAAAGGTCTCATTATGTCCCAAAAATACATATTTAAGGTAATTAGGTAAAGGTTTCAAATCTAATGTGGGATTACAAGCATGTGCAATAAAAGAACGGGGAGTAAGGAGAATTAGGAGAGAAGGAATCAATCTCATCACAAAGATTTTTTCCATCAAACCGTTATCATGAGTCATCACAAATATACACATCTAACCAATTAACACTATCAATCTCATAAAAAATAGCAGGTTGTCTTCGTAGATTAAAAATATTCAAATCAATGGTCATGTTTCCGAAAGACAACTTCATCATACCATTCCTACAATTGATTAAGGCATTTGAAGTAGCTAGGCACGGCTGACAAAGAATAACAGGTATTTAGGCCTCAGGGTTAGCAACAAGCCCTGTTTCCAATACCATAAAATCCATATGAAATATAAACTCACCCACTTCAATTAACACGTCCTCAGTTACACCCCT
This sequence comes from Selenicereus undatus, assembly GCA_017589665.1. Taxonomy (NCBI): domain Eukaryota; kingdom Viridiplantae; phylum Streptophyta; class Magnoliopsida; order Caryophyllales; family Cactaceae; genus Selenicereus; species Selenicereus undatus. The sequence goes on from JACYFF010031954.1 coordinate 43,262,780, forward strand.
CAGGGTTCTAGTGGAGCGGTGAAAAAACTAGAGGATAGTCCTAGTGGGTTTTAACTCTCCCAATCCCAACCTCCTAGACACTAAGTAGGGAATCAAAATTGACACTAGCCCCTAAGTCCAGCAATGCCCTATGAATGGTCTGGTCCCCTATAACTGTGGAAATGGTAGGGTAGCCAGGGCCATCATACTTAGCTAGAATGTGAGATAATGGAGCTCACATTTGAGGCGTCATTCTCTTAATGGTGCACAACTCTTTTAAGAACTTAGTGCCGGGAGGCATATATTGGATAGCATTTAGAAGGAGAATGTTCATTTGACTTGAGAAAAGATCTCCATAAACTTACCAACATGGGTCTAGTTCTTCTTGTTCCTTGGCCTATTTGGAAAGGATGTGATAGGTTTATGGATTCGCTCAACAGTCGAAGGAGGAGATGTATCATCTCCCTCCTCAGACTAATCTTTCTTAGTCTCTTTAGGGTCAACTAAGTTAGTACATTGGATCAAGATCAATTAGGGTGCCATTAGTAGCATCCGTATGAACAGAATCATTCTCAAGGGTAATTGGTGGAGACAGAGGTGGAGAAAACTGGATAGGAACATCCACAATTAAACTACCTCACGTCAGGGAAGTTATTACCCTTTTCACATTATCTTAGACTGGTGTACACATCAAGGATGGACCTACATTTAGTTTAGGTTCTATCTGACTAGGAAATGTTCCTTTTTCCCTATTAGCAATGACTAGCTGAGACAACTGCTCCGCCATTATCCTCATTACCTTCTCAAGGCTATTCTGTAGTTTCTCTAAATTGTTAAATTTTTTATCAATCTCATTATGGCTAGGAGGTGATTGTGTGTTGGAAATAGGGGGAGGAGGTAACCTATGTGCTTGGTAAGGTTGGATAGAAGTGTTTCCGTGAAGCATTCCAGTCTGTGTGGTAGGTTCTACTAAGTTCTGGCCTTGACTCGATGAAAAGTTTCGTCAATTCCACCACCTTGGATTGTAGGTTAGTGTTGGTGCAAAAGGGTCATTTCCTGGCCTTTAGGAGGTCATATTCACTTTCTCAGTTCCAATTGACAATTGGCAAGCATAATAGGGGCATCCAGTCAAGGTATGGTCTGGGGATTAATGGTGAAAACATGACATAAAAGCACTTTGAATAACTTGTGGCTGTTGAATAGTCAACTCCTTCAACTAGTTGTCTAAAGCTGTAAACCTATATCCTAGATGGCTAAAGTTTGACACTAAATCCTTACCCCCATACCACAGGTGATTCTAGAACTCGGACCATCATCTGTAGGGGTCTCCCACTGCATTGCCTTTTCAGCTAAGTTTTCTAAGAATTCCCAAGCTGCGGTTGGATTTTTGGATATGAATCCACCTTGACACATAGACTCTAGCATAGTCCTAGTCTATTGGTCCAAACCCTCATACACAGTTTGGCAAAGAAGCCACTGTTCAAGACCATGGTAGAGACACTAAGCTAATAGGTTCTTAAATCTTTCTATATATCTTCGAAAAGATTCTTTTTAAAATTAAATAACCAATTAATTTCGTTCCTTAATTTAACAGGTTTGCTATTAGGAAAATGTTTTCACAAGAAGACCGTAACAAAATCATTCCAACTAGAAATACACTTAGCAGGCCAACTATACATCCATCTCTTAGCATTATCTTTTAGATTGATAGTAACATATCACAGTATAATCACATCAATTTGCACACTATGAAAACGTATTTTATTATACACTTCTTCAGATTCACTAAGAAATAAATAAGCTCTTCAAGTCCAATGAATTTAGAAACCATTTGAATGTAATATGGTTCCAATTTTAGATTCACATTGGCATCTAGGGCGGGCAGATTAAAACGTGAAGGTATGGCTAAATTTGGAGGGTGAAAGATCTCATTCAAAGTCCTTTCATTTCTATCTTGTCCAGCCTTTTTTCAAGTTCAAGTGCAGGTTTAGGTTTGATCCTAGTGAGTTTTCTTCTTTTAGGCTCCCTAACCCAAATAATCATGCAAGTCCACATCAAGAATCGTATTTTTGGTCTTTTTTTGACAATAGGGAAAATAAATAACTAAAAAATGATCTAACTATAGCCACTCAAATAAAAGTAAAACAAATGAGAAGACTGATAAAAGATTCAAAAATAAGCTAAGATAGTAAAGTAGAAAGTGGTTAATTGAATACTTACCATTCTCAGCAATAGCGCCAAAAACTTATTGAAGTAAAAAGTTACCGAAAATGCACGGTGTCAACTTATAATATGAGCCAGCAAGTATAGGTCGTCCCACGAAGATGATAGTATTAATTTACTCCACATTGTTAGCTTAATTAGCAACCTTACTTAGGACTCTACCCCTAAGTTAAACAAAGTTTGTAGACAAGTCAAACGAAAAAATTAAACAATAATAAACCCATTAAACTAAATCAAGAGTAGAGGTGGCAATGGGGTGGGTATGAGGTGGGTTTAGTCGTGCCCACACCTTTAACCATTTTCAAAATTACCCACACCCACCGCGTGTTGTAAAGCTATACACATACCTATACCCTCTAGACATATCAGTTATGCGGGTTTTATTCGGGTACATATAGACAAAAAATAATTCAACCCATTTTGTACTTATATTCGACATCAAATAACCAATATGTTACATTAACATGAGTCTTCCAACAACACATCATATCAGGTCGAACACAACTAAAAGTTTGCTAATCAAAGCAATAAACTACCACTTTACAATTGCAGTTTCTAAAAAATGTCTCACCAAAGTCTTGAATATCATATAACTCAAGGCAACTAGGAAAATATCCAAGTACAAATAAAAAATTAGAACATTAAACAAATAGTTACAGGTTTTATATGGGATACACATAGGGCAGGTACGGGATGGATATTGATAAAACGAGTATTGGGTGGGTAGAACCTATACCTATACCCTTACCTATACTCGTACCCATTTTAGCAATACTTGCCCGTTTTTTCCCATTTTCACCACCCATACCCATACCCATTGGGGCGAAATTTGCAAGTTTTAGACCGGTGCGAGCTTTTCTGCTGACCCTACTCAAGAGTTCCTGCTAAATATTAACCAAAAAAACAAAATAAAATAAAATGAAATGAAATAAAAATAAAATAAAAATAAACACAAGATGAAATGAATTAATGAATAGCACCTACTAGGTGAGAGCATAAAAAACTGATAAAATGCTAAGGATTTGTGCCAATTAAAGCTATAATATGATAAGGTACATTAATCCAAGTTGGTGGCTAATGGACAAAAGCATAAAGCAATATAAAAGAAAAGGCCCCAAACCTTGAGACAACTACTGTAAGAAGTCAAATAAAAGTGAGAAAATGAAAGGAAACGAAGGGTTATTGGGAACGAAAATGAACAAAGAAAAAAAAAACAAAACAAAGTAAGTTAGTTAAACAAAGAAGAAGACCAGCAAGGCAACGGTGCAATACAAAGCATTGTTGAAATAGAAAAAGAACAGAGCTTGAGAATAGAAGAAACAAAGTATTCAAACGAGTGAAAATGGGAGAAAATCTACAAATACATTCAACTACATAACCAAAATCTAGAATGAAATTGCTATTCAACTGTTCGAATCTTTTCAACAATGGCTTTCTATGGCCTTGAACGAACAATGAAAAGGAACTCAAAATGCGAAAATGTGAAGCAATGGACTAAAAACATATAAAGAGCTAATTACAAGTGAACTAAGGCTATTGAACTGATACCTACATCTTCCATTCCACCCCTATTTATACATGAATTTTCAACCCTAATCCCCTCGCTTAATTCCCACGAAAATCGTACTAGAATATGAACCGATTGAACCTGCCGCTTAATACTCGCCTATATTCCTGCTGCAAATTTGACTCAATTTGGGGTCTCATCTTCACTTAACAGTCATATCTGGCCTAAATAAGTAACTGTGAGAATAAGAAGGAGAAAATTGACTGCTTCTGGTGAGCTTAAACAAAAAAAAGGGGGAGAAGCATGGAATTGTGACTCTATGGGGTGATTTAGTCTGAGAAGAGGAGGAACAATAAAAAAAACAAAGAAAGGAAAAGTAGGGGGTATGGTTTAGGACATAACGGGGGGAGGAGTATGAACTTTGGCTAACTTGATAGCTTACTGCATATTTCAATACATGTATTTTTGAACCAATTTTTCTAATTTTGTTAACTCCTACTTAACAAAATAATACATAATATAAAAACACTAAAAATAATATTTATTTGCAAGCAAAAATAAAGTCTAAAAGGTGTTAATATTATCAAAATTTTGAACTCACCATCTAACATTAACAAACTCCATTTGACTATGTCAAATGTGTACTATATCGAAAAATAGAGATCACACGATATGTATTGGAAAGTGAAACATAGAATGAACTTCTACTTAATTAACTTGGTAGCAATTAGGCTGCATTTAACAAACACAACGACATACACAAAATGGTTCATATTCTTATAATTATAAACTGATATCTCGAGATGTGGTTCATGTTCATATCGAATAACATGTACATTACCTAGGTTGTCATTTCACAGTACCACGCATATTATTAGCACCTACACGTCCCACAACAGTACAAAATATGAAGCATAGGTCCACAAGTTCTATGATCATATACAATACATACATACCTCACAATATTCATTACAATCATCTAGCCATATAGACGGGATAAACAAAACATACCACTCCGACCATACATCACAACTGTCTAAAAGTATAACACAATTAATTTCCCCATAATATAACATTACCTATATAGGTGTTCATCTCCTAAGACACACAATGGGTGATCTTTCAAGACATACATACTTTTTTCAGGACTACATTAGCTTGCGTGATATCCACGAAACAACTCATCCATAGCCACAACATCACCGACATAACCAGCATCGAAGTACGCACGATGATTCCCACATATGTTCTTGGAGTGGCTGACCTCACCGTACTTTGAACATCTCCTAGCATTTTTTCCATGTCTTTGAGACTCTCTCCTATATTTTGCAGTTGTACAATATACCGTTTATAGTCTTCATCTAGCTCATGGTCCTCACAACTCGCCCAATCCTATCATCCACATTTGCCAAATAATGTGTTTACATAGGTTGGACACTATTCATTTATAGTGTTCTCTGTGTGGGGACCTTGTAACAAGGACTAACACAGTCATGTGCCCACATTTTTTCTTATCAATAACTGTTGTTGTATAAGGGTAGGGGAGTCCCCGTAACTGTCACCACTAGCATGTACAAGTTCGATTGCAGATTGACAACTAACTTTCTCCTATTAGCTAATTGCACATTGTACTCACCCATGCTGTGACATATTTCACCACTTCAATAACATATGTTAACCTTTCATGATTGGTCTTTAGCTTTTCTACAATCCTCTCCTCACACTGTTCTTTCATTCTTACATCTCCAATTTCCTCTTGTCTATTTCAGTCCAACTTCTGAATATGACCCTGAAGAAGACATGGGGCAGAGAACTCCTTAGGCTTCCATATCCATTTATTCCAATTCTTGTTGGTTAACTATCCCCACCTTTCCTTCTTGAACTTTGATTGCATTCACCGATCAGGATCATTATCCTCAATCCATGCAGCCAACCCAATTTTTAACTTCGTCAACTCATCTAATGCACCAGTGTTTCTCCGTTAGTAGGAGCAGATACCATGCTATTAAACATCTCCTTTAACATTCCTTCGATGCATCATGCTTGAAAACTATCTTCGCAACTGTTGTGATAAATTCTTTCTTAAATGTCTCTTACAACATATATGGCTCTCCAGCCCAAACACCTTTAGCACAGCAATAGTAGACTTTAGTTCCCATCTAACATTATCACACGCTTCAAGGCACCCAAACTATGACACAAGTTAATCATAAACCCCAACCATTCTTCATTATTCTCCATTGTCACTATTTCATATGCAATGCTAACAAGTGATTGTTTGTGTCCAATGCAACGGCACGAGCATTGTCCTCTCGTACAGACCTCCCAGGTGAGTGCCGTCAACAAATAACATCTTACTACATCCTAACATGAAGCCATTTAGTGAAGCCCTGAATGCAATAAACATACTCTTGAACCTTGATCTACCTAGCTCATACCAGGCTCTTCAAGCCCGAATTGGACCCCATAATAGAAGCACATATATAGGGAAGAACATTGTAGTGATCCTCCAGTTGACCTCCATGAAACACCCCTCCCCCTAGGGCTAGTGATGTTAATGATCTCTAAAATTCTAGAACAAAATGGCTAGAAAAAAAAGATACAACTCAACGGATCACTCGCCTGAAGCACTGGTTACATTCCGAAAGCAAACCTCAACTCCTACCAACAAAAGGACTGACTAGTTAGATGGTTGGGACATAGTGCCACTCAGAGCGACATCTAGTCAATATGCATTACATGAACTATAGTAATTGACTTACATATGCTCAAGAACATATGAATGCATCACATTACATAATTTACTCATAAATCTAGGTATATATACACATATGACTCCTTTTCAAGAAAAAAAGGAGATTTTGACTCGATGTATGTGAACCAAGAACTTCTACCTGTCTTTTCAAGTTCCTATGGGAAAAGGAAAATAGAGAGAGGGTAAGCTACCACATTCTCAATGAATAATTCTCATCCCAAAAAACAAACAATTGCATACATACTTTTAAGTAGTAATCACATAGAAATTGGTATTTAATACCAACATATTAAACATACAAGCGTATCCACATCCATTAACACCTTAATACCACCCCAAAACTCAAATGGAATCCCTTCCCATTTTTTGTTCAATGCTCAGAAGCTTTGACCTTGACTAAACCACAAACCTTATACCTTAAGACTGATAACCACACATTACTCTTACTTAATGTCAATATATTAAGCATACGCAACTCTGATAGCAAGTTAGCTCCCACTAAGACCTAGGCATTGAGGATAGTAGGTCTTTTGGTTCTCAGTTAACACTTAACATCAAAAGAATTCATTCAGATACCAACTTGAATTCTTTTAGCAAGAAAACGGAACTTAGCGCATCAAAAAGCAAGAAGCTTCACATAACCCAAATTAAGCACTTATAAAAATAATTTCTCCCCAGGAAAGTCATTTGGAATTCAACAACAACCTTTTTAAAGAGTATATGCGCTTTTCCAAACATTTGCACCAACATAGTCCTCAAACGAGAAGTTTTCAACTCATAATAGGTAAGAAATCACTTTTTGGGCTTCGGATTCACATGTTAGTACTCTTTTCAAGTGAGTCTCATAACTCATGACTCATGGTATCCTCGAGGCATCCCATAGTTAGTGGAATTTTACCCTCATCAGGGTCTACTAGGGCTCCCATTTCTTGGTCTACTCCCCAAGAATTGGGGTGCCCTCTTACCAGGTTTGCTCCCTAAACTGTGTTTATACAATTAATCAGCACTATCCTCCTAGCCCAAAATATTTTCAACATGAAAGTCTCAATTTCTTCTGGGCATGTAAAATGGGTGTTGTTCGCAAAAATCAAATTTACAAAAACCACAATGGTCACAGAAAGTTAGTGACCAATGTCCTCACGAAAACAACTGAATCATGCTTTTTTAAAAAACTTGGTTCAGTCATTTTGAAGAGCACTTTAACATCTCAAGTGTGACTTGTTTTCACAATGTATGAACATTTCAAGTAACTAAGTTTTACTTAACCCTTAAAACAGTATGAATCCTTATTTATAAAAGGAAGTGACAACTTCATTTTAAGAATTGTGTGCTATTCACCTCCTTTGAATTCAGGCTTATCCATTTAAACGAGAAAGAAAGATTTTGGTCGTTAAGGTCTCTATCAAGTTCCACTTAACTCATTCAAAACTAGCACATTTAAAATGCCAATCTTTTAAACCAGAATCATAAATTCACTTTTAGAAATTATACTAGCTAAGAACATTCCCACAGCTACATGCATTATGTACAACAATCACTTACGTAGACATTTAGTAAAGGAAATCAGTAAAGGAAATTGACCAACACAGTTTTAGGTTCAAGTTTGCCTAACTCCGTAGCGATTTATGGTTATGCTTGTCAAAAGTGAGAACAAGGCAGTGACTAGCGTAATTCAAGTTCAATTCAAGTTTAGTTTAATTCAGTTCAGCACAGATTCAGTTCAAGACAGGTTTAGTTCTATTCAGGTTCATCTCCGGCTCAGTTCAGGTTCAGTAAGATATACGACTCTTTTGTCACAAAGTAACTCAAGACGTCCCATCAGTTTTTAAATGATAAACATAACACAATGAAAGCAACAAACGTAATGACCCAACTTAGAATGGAAACATCATTCACATAATCCGACAATAACAAACTAATTGAGCAAAAGCGGCAATTACAACAATTAAACACTTTACAACATCATCCACCCCATACTCATAAACCGGAGCTCCCTTTTCACAACACTGTTCGGCATTAATTTGTCATATTTTACGTGCCTCTTTCACCTAATTCTTAGCTCGTGTAACAACTTAATCTTTAGGATTTTTATTTGTTTTATTTACTTTTGTAAGTAATAAGTTTAATAAAGAAAGTACCTCAAAAAGGAGTAAAAAGGGTCAAAAAAGGGAAAAAAACAAAGCATCGCACGATGGCCACCTATCGCCTGCATGACGGCCGTGGCACAACTGTAGGGTGGCCAACAAGGGTTGGCGACGCCTAGGCCGTCGGGATTATGACAAGCCATCGGGGGCCACAACAACTCCGCATCAGGATTAAGACAGGCATCACCAAAACCCAGTTCGCGTGTTTCGTAGTCCTGTTTCGATCCCTTCTTAAGGCTTTTTCTTAGGACTTCTTGGGGGACCTTTGGAGATTTTCTAGAGGATTCTTATCCTAAGATTTTGTTTCAAAAGATCTTATTAGAGGGAAATAATGTAGGTAGTTTAGGATTATTTTGGGATTCAAGCTCGTAGATTTCAAGTTCATTCAATCAATTCAACCCTAAGTTTCCCTTTTCTCTCTCTCTTTATTTCGTGTTTTTGTTCTTGGTTAAGTTTTGTTGGTTTAGTTCTTGTATTTGATTTGTTTAGTTTAAATTTTTAGTTAGATTGATTAGATTATATTAGTTTCATTCTCTTTCCTCTCTATTTCATGTTTGCTTTCATATTTGCTAGTTTAGGTTTAGTTTGGGGTTTTGTGGTTTGTTGATGATTAGTTGTTAATTTTGGTTGGCCTGGATTGTGATTAGTCTCTTGATTGCTAATTAGTCTAGGATTAGGCCTAACGACACCTAATTTATGCCTAGAACTTAGAGTTTTCTCTTATGCCCGCCAAGTGTTCGATGAAATACTTGAGAGAGCTTTCATGTATATTTTTGGGTGATTGATTTATGCCAACAGGTGAGGTCAATTAGCTAGGGTGAGCAATGGGGTTGCCGGGTTTGTGACATGAAAATAGTCCCAATCCTAGCTAGGTCCGAGGGTTGCTAATTTTGTGGTCTAATAGGGTTAACCCCATGAAAATAGGTGGTTAGACTAATTTGAATAGCTCATGACCCTCGAGAGAGGGCTTGGGTGGTCTTCAATGATGCAATCGACCATCTCTTGTTTTTAGTAGAAGTTGGGTAGGTTAGGATTCACCTCGATTACTTGGTTCGTCAATTGGCCCGATTACAATTACAGGCCCCTTTTTGGATGTTTGTTAGCTTAGCTTAGTTTATCCTTCTTTCCCTTTCACTTGGCCTAGATTGAACACTTAAGCTAATCCTGGTACCTGAAACCCAACTCCTTGTGGACGACACCCCGAGTACTAGACGATACACCTTGCACTTGGGGTTATACATATTAAAACTCGATTTTTTCCTATCAAACACCGCCCACAAATTCACCTCAAAATCAAATCATTTTCAACCTAAATAGCTCATTCGAACCTCTTCCTTCTACCAAACTCCACAATCACATAAAATTTGTGAATAATTCTCAAACTCATATACGGCCAAACCTAGAAGAAATTTTTTTCGAAGTTAATTACTAATTTGAAGGATTATGAATTACGCACCTTAAATCCAAGCTTTTGAACCCAATTTTAGGGTTAGTTTCGCAAATTAAAGCTGGCTTGAACTTCCTTTCTCCTCTCTCAATGTTGTCTCAACCATCTCTTACCGTTCTTCCATGCTCCGTCATTCCATCCACGATTCCTCATCCTATTCTTGGCCAAGCTAATCACCAACAATGGAGGTGGTGGTGTTGGTGTCTTGCTATGGTAGGGGATGGGTTAGGGTTTCACCCACAACCCCTTCATCTTCTCCACTCTAAGTGCACGCATCGCGGGCACCAGGAAAGCGAGTTCAGTAACCTACTGCACCCGTTCGCATCTTCGCTGATGACCACCGGCATCCGCTGCGACCTCCACCACTCTGGTCTCTCTCTCTCTCCCCTTACTCCTGTCGTTTTAATTGCTGTGTGAAGTTGGGTGACAAGGTGCGATAGAGGCCGACACACCAGCTGTCGGTGTGGGAGCGGCACACCGCCACCTTCATATCTCTCCCCCCTTCAGTTATGGTTGAGCAGCAAGAAAGAATGAGGTCCCCCCTGCTGCATGAAATCGTAGGCTCTTGCCCCTTTTTTTCTCTCTTCTTTTTTTTTTCCTCTCCCTTAAGCATATGTGTTTTGGACTAAGTTAGCCAACTCCAACTTAGTTTGTCACATATTAAGGCTAATTCTAACCAAGTGACTAATTTCACATAATTAGACAACAACTTGAGGAAATCCGAAAGTCAGCTCACATAAATTAATACACTCCATTATCATGCAAAAGTTTAGTTTGATATAACTAATATAATAAAGCATGGTTAATCAAAATATTACTGCAAACTATTAGTTAGAGTTTAAAAATCAACCCTCTTATAAAGTCCCCATAAAAGAATTTCATCCCCGAAATTCAAAATTCTATGGTACAATAAAACACGAAGCCCACATACATGTGACACAGACCATACAAACTCAACAATAGAATCCAAAATCTTACTCTACAATTAAATTACTTTCAAATAAAAAAGAAAGAAGTTTAGGCTATCCCGTCTCCTCCTTACCAATCCTCTTCAAGCATCTACTCACTCTTTTAAGGCGCTAATTGCAAATCACGTAGAAGAGGGGCGAATGAGTTGGTGTGGATAACCATATCAAAACTTATTTTAAAATGAACACAAACCTTCAATCGTATATTTAAGCACTACTCACACAGCGACCAACAGCTCTATGTATATGCATCGCTATGAGTTCGCGTCTAAGGGGTTTTCATATATGACGACTATGCCATAACAAATCAAGGTCATATCTAAGTAGTTAACTAAGTCAAATTTATTCGTAAGCATGAAGAAGTCGAATTATTCCATAATTAAGTCAATCAACCAAGGATTTCGTATCACAATAGTATCGTATAACATCACATAGCATTATATCAATAACCAAACATGTAAAAAGACTCACGTTGTAACAACATCAAGTCCCCCCGAAAATCAAGCATCATCAACATTATCAATCAACATTGCATGTATATATTTGGGGATAACAAATGGAATTATTAAGTAGTATGTAAAGAAATAACATGGGAAACATGGCATAATAGAAGAACAAAATGATGAATAAGGAAGGTTACACGCTGATTTTTTTTTTTATAGACAAGTTGCTGAAAGGAGGTGGTAAGGTTGCCCTGAATGGAGCTTAGAATGTCAAAAGGTCTCTACTTCCAACAGTGCATTTGTGGCTTGGCCACTGATTCAACCGCCCCAGATAGATTATCATAGAGGGGGGGGGGATCCTCACCAAGGAGGCTTCTAGTTTTAGTGGTTTATAGAATACATCATGTCGAGTAGCATAAGGTTAGCAGGGCAGTTACTTAGAGTTTCTAGGCCAATACCTTGCATTATACTTACGTCTATAATTAAGGGACAATTAAAAGGACAACCAAATAAACAAGATAATCACATCAACTTGACTGGTGAAAATTTTTCTCCTAGGGTGTCCGCATGAAACTAAATATTGAATCTGGACTATTAATTATACCTTTATAAGCACAAAACATTCAAGCGCCTATGGACATACACCTTTCAACATATCACTTGTAGTATTCACAACATATAGGATATAAAACATACAATCCATAACAAGTTATTGTACACAATCAATCTTACCAATGAAGTTGCACATCTTGTGGCTAGAGTAACAATCATAAGCTAAGCATGTGGTTGTACGAATGCAACAACAGTTGACAAAAGCATAGCTCTAAGGTTTTCAAGTAAAGTTTATGGTGTAACGTATAATATGCGATAACCTACTCAATTCGTGTCATGGCATGTCAATAACTATGCGATATACTTATTTATCAAGTGTAGCATTAGGAGTCTAATCATATTTGTGAGTAGACCCGCACACCATATTAATGTACTAATAAATATAGAATGTAGAATGTAACACATGAGGGAAAGCTCCTAAGGCCATGAGATCGTGTTATTACACATAACAACAACGACCATTAAAATTTACAACATGAGAGGATATAGGGTGAACAACTCAAATAGCAACTCAATAACCATACCATGTGACCAATCCACATAAGTCAACTGGCTCGATGAACTCAACTATATCCCAAGCTAAGAGAACAATCAAGTTCATTTACTCAGCCATTCATTGGCAAACACATTAATGGTCGCTTATAACAAATCTATATGGCCATATAAGCTCTCATATGCTTTATGCCTCATGCCATGGTATGTTGACATTTTAGAGCATGTAGTAACTGGTAGGTTGGGGATAGGGAGCATATTCCCCATCCCCACCCCGTTTCCCATTGTGGGGAAAAGACTTCCCCCGTCCTTATCCCCAGTGAGGATCTAATCCCTTATGGGGCCCTAATTAGGATTTTTACCCACTTTTTTCGCTCTTTTGTGATAGGTATATTATAAGTCTTGGATAAAAGCACAATTTTCCGTCCTTAAACCCTAGCCCAATTAATTGTACAATAAGCTCTTGTAGACCCCATGCAACGTAAGTGTAATAAAGTTCATCAAAGTTTACAATCAACCCAAATTGAAGTTTAACAAGTTGTGCAATATAAGTCTAACAATGCACAAATTACACAAAAGAATTCAGCAAAAGTCTAAGAAGTCAAACATAGCCATAATTCAAGAACTAAAAGTCTAAAACACAACGAAAGTTCAATAATCCTTCACCACAAAATACAACAATGTCTATAATTTAACAAAGAAACCCAAGTGAAAGTCATCTAGGCGTCGGGTTCATCTTCAACCTCACCATCATCACAATCAGCCAAAGAAGTATGATGATAAGATGTAACTTCACCAACATGTAAAATACATAGAATAAACAAATTAGTGAAAAAGATAAAAATGTTATTTTATGTTAACTAAAAATATATCAAAGAGAGAATGCATACCTTCCGACTCTATGGAAGCCCAAATCCAATCTCTAGCACACATCAAAGCTTCTATTGTCTTCAGATATAGGCCGGTTACGATAAGAACTTACAAATCTTCCTCCTGTACTAAACGGAGACTCGAATGCTACTATCGAAACAAGTATAGTGTAAATATCTTTAGCAATTGTAACTAAACTAGGGCACCTCAACTTACATCCCTTCCAATAAGCTAAGACATCAAAGGTATCCACACCTGTAGTGGTAGGTTCTTCCAAGTATAAATGTGACTCATATTTTTATTGAGTTGGTGGATCCTTCTTAAACTTTGTGTTATATATGTGCTCCACTGTTCTCCTTCTACCACCATATTCACTACCCTTAGAAATCACTGAAGATGTATTTGTAGAATCACTAGAAACATTATGACCATGGCCATGACTATGACTTTCACTCATACGCACGAAGTTTCCTTGATATTCATTACAATGTATATAAAGTATTCTTGATCCTAACAAATTTTGTCTCCACATCAAAATCATAAATCATAGAATAGTAACAATTCAACATTTCCAATTTATATTTAGGATCCAAAACATAAGCAACTCTCATTATTCCATGAATTGCATCCCAATATTTCTGCCATTTGTCAAGCATCTTTCTTCCCATGGAATTGATTGTCACATTAGGATAAAAAAAGCCTCTCATCCAAAGCCATTCTAACATCAAACACTTTAGGGAGATAATTGTTGGCGGTGGGGAACTTGGTGCTTGAAATAATATATTCACTTCATAAAAATCATCCATCTTGTCACAAAACTCTCTAACTTTGTCCCACTCATCCTCATCAGGAAAACATTTATAATTTTTTTCCCTTTTAGCCAACTTTGGAAAAGTTTTCCTATACATCAAGGTCATTTGAAGCATCAAAAATGTAGAATTCCATTTCATTTTGCAATCAATTTTCAATTTTTTTTGAATAAACAAATACTCAAACTATATTAAAGTTGTTAAAACATTTCCTTCCTTTTCGGTAGTATTGGCTAAGATGCTACACCATCACAAATCTTTCTTTTCAATTAGCTATCAATGACTCCTAATCCATCCTATTCAATTAAGTTAAGAATGCTTGCACAACAACGCATATGGAAGAACTTACCCTGTAAAGGGAGTGCTTTTATATCCAATTTATTTTTAAGAATGACAATTTTAGCATCACTGGAAGAACAATTGTCGACCGTGAGAGAAGATATCTTTCTACCAAGATTCCAATCCAAAAAGCATTCCATTAATTTTTTAGAAATAGCCTCCGCAGTGTGGGGACATGGAACATATGCAAACCTGACGACATAAGATAATGAAATGGTTTTCATTAAAAAGTATAAGACATAAAGATAATAATGACCATTTTAATCTTAAAAATTACGTAAAGAAAAAATACCTCAAAATTTGACTTTAAGGCCTACGAATTATCAACCCAATGAATGGTTATGGACATATGTCCACGTATCTGTGGTGATAGCCACCTTACTTTTGATACTTCCTAATTTCATTGCTTTGCTTTTCTCATATTCAAAAATTTTAATGATATCTTTCTTGAGAGTGTTCCTTGATATCATCTTAAAAGTAAGGCCAATAAAATATTTTAAGCTATTTACAGGAAAAATGACCAAAACCCATAAAAGATTGATAGATAAACCATGCGGTTATGCTCTAATGAAGGCCATTGTGCATTTCTCTACGTCCAAATAATTCCAATGTTAGAACCTAAATTACAATAATTAGCACTTAAAAGTTTAAAAACTTAAACATGAACAAAGGAAGAGGACTACATGATAGAATAGGCAATTTAACACCAATCAAACCAGAATTTAACCAGTAAATTCACAGCAAATGAAAGCAAATGATGACATTTCAGTACCTTGGAGATAATTTGCAGCAGTGAGTAGAGATCGAGAGAGCATAAGTTGGGTTTCAGAGGTCATGCAGCCGCCAGACCAAGGTCACTTGATCAGAAAGAGCAGATTGAGCCACCGAGAGGAAGGGTCAAGTGAGAGGAGAGGGTCACCATAGAGGACTCGGGCACGACTACACGACACACTACAGACGACACAACGGGAATCTAATTTATAAGCACCAAGCAAGGAGATGATGGTCAAACTGGAGAAGGGTAGCAACCGAATAACCGAGGAGGGAGGTAGCCAGGGAAGGAGTCTCAGAGCCTGTCAGTCTCCGTGGTCAGTGGGCTAGTGGAAGAAAAGAACAAGTGAAGAAGGGGGGGGTGAAGGATTTTTTGCATTTATGTCTACGGGTTTTTCAAATTAATTTACCTATATAACATTGGCATTATGTTCACAAATAAAGGGCTCATTGTTTTAAAAAAACAAATAAAGGGCTTATATGTAATTTTAAATTAATATATGGGGACAGAGATGGGGATTCTTCCCCAACCAGGGATGAGGAAGCATAGATTGGGACAGGATTTTTCCCCAATGCGAGATGGGGCCCCTACAACCACTGCCATCCCTAATTCATACATAGGAAAGCCCTAAGGCATATGTATTTCAATGCTATTCTCAAGAGGCAACCTATGATTAAAGGTAAGCCTCCCAACTTCTCTAGAAGGGTTAAAAGCTAGTTTCCAGTACGACTTTAGACACTCATGGAGTAACTCGCATTTTATTCACTATGTAAAATAATTTTAAGTTTGAAGAGTGGCCTTTAGACAACTATAAAGGATAGAAAACCTAAGGTTTACTTGACTGCTTATCGTGTCAACACTTAACTCGTTGAGAAAGTAGGTCTCCACTACTAGCAATTCAAGTTAAGGATATCAACATCAATGGCCTTACAAGTATTCCTACATGTCTTATAGACACTTCTATCCTATAGGTGATTGTAAAAATTTTAAGGGCTCATAGTATGGAAGGAAATATTCAACCTCATGTAGAGAGTTTTGGCTTCTGAACTTTGTGTTAATGTTTAAGATGGTGTTAGTAAGGTATGGATCATTCAAGTTCAGTTCAATTCAGGTTTAGCTCATGTTCAGTTCGATTCAAGTTCAGCCAGAATCAAGTTCTCCTCAAGCTCAGTTCAGGTTCAATTAGATTAAGTAACATGCTTTCGTCACAAAGTAACTCAAAAGTCTCAATAGTTTTAAATGATAAACCCCACACAATGAAAGTCATAAACGTAATGACCTAACTCAGAATAGAAACATCATTCACATAATCCGACAATAACTAATTAACTAAACAAAAGCGATAATTACATCAATTAAACACTTCACAACTTCATCAACTCAACACTCACAAACCTAGGCTCCTCCGTCACAACACTGCCTATAAAGTTCACCTCAAAATCACATCATTATCAACCCAATTAGGTCATTCAAGCCTCTTCCTTCTACCAAACTCCACAGTCATAGAAAATTCATGAATAATTTTAAAACTCATCTATGGCCAAACCTGGAAAAAAACACTTTGAAATTAATTACGAATTTGAAGGATTACGAACTACCCACCTTAAGTCTAAGCTTTTGGATGCAATTTTAAGTTTAGTTTGGCGAATTAGAATTGGCTTGAACTTCCTTTCCCCCCGTCTTGGTGTTGTTTCATCCCTTCCTGCCATTCTTCATTGCTGTCTCAACTTGTCTACGCTTCCTCATCCTGTTCTCGGCCCAGCTAACCACGAACTATGGAGGTGGTGGTGTTGGTGTCATGCTGTGGTGTGGGACGAGTTAGGGTTTCATGGGAAGAGTTAGGGTTTCACCCGCTACCCCTTTATCTCGTCCACTCTATGTGCATGCCTCACAGCCACTAGCAGAGCAAGTTCAGTAACCTGCTCCACCTGTTCCATCCTTATCATTGACCACCAGCACCCGTCGCGACCTTCACCACTCTGGTCTCTCTCTCTCTGTCTCTCTTGTCATTGTAGTTGTTGTGTAAAGCAAGGCAGCAAGGTGTGACGGTGATGGCACACCGCCAACCTCACTCTCTCTCCTTCGGTCATGCCTGAGCAGCGAAAAAGAATGAGGCCCCCCCCCTTGCTGTTTGAAATCATGGGGTTTTGGCCCCCTTTCTTTCTCTTTTTTTTTTTCCCGCTTACTTAAGCATATGTGTTTTTGATCAAGGAAATTAGATAACTCCAACTTACTGTAGCGTCAGATATTAAGGCTAATTCTAACCAAGTGACTAATTTCATATAATTACACAATGCCCCAAGAAAATACGACCATCAGCTCACATAAATTAATAAACTCCGTTACCATGCGAAAGTTTAGTCTAATATAACCAATATAATAAAGCATGGTTAATCAAAATGTCATTCCAAATAGTTAGCCTAAGTTTAAAAATCCTTAGCTATTACACTCTACTAAAAGCCGCACATACTCAGGAGCCCTCTACACCTGCATGTACAACAGTGACATCCTAAACTCCAACTTCAACTCCTTTATGATCTTTGTTGGCAAGTAGTCATAAGATTTTCTTTCCTTTCCCTCAATCAGGTGAGATGCCAACTTTGCTCTTCCCTTTGTCTTCCCCCATTGACCCATCTTGCATTGGTCCCTTACACTGTAATTGTGTTCCCCTCCAAACTATGTCACAACTACCACATCACCTTTTTATGCCCTCTAACACAAATGAAAAACCAACAACCCTCATCCTTGCACCTAACCACAGCTCCCTATCAACAGGTCCACACAAATGCATAATTAAAAATGGTGTGCAATAGCATATTTCCACATATACCTAAATGCATTGGCACAACAAAACATCTGCCGTTTCCCTTTACTTTCATTCTTCCAAATCAATATCCTGCTTACATAAGCCTCTGATTGAAGTCTTGATCTAGGCCAAGTAACCCCATCAATAGATTCACCCATATCAGAGTCTGAGTTGGGATCACTTGAATCATCATTTGGTGTGTCATTCCCTTTGCCATCGAGAACCACTCCTCCTCTCCCCCAGCACTGCTATAGCCCCTACTGTTACTGTAACTTCTTATTCTTCTGTGGCTTCTTCTTCAACTCTGCACCATTGACATTTAAGAAATACACATTATTAAATAATAACGTATATACAACACCCAAAACTCAATCCACTTCCATAATAACAACAACCATTTACACCACCTTGCAATTGCAACACATTACCTTCTGCTATTTCCGCCTTTTCTTCCAGTATGTCCATCACCCATTGCCACTACATCTACAGCATCGCGATTCAAACATCCAGCACCTTCACCTCCCTTCATTGAAACAGATAATGGGATTCCTTCATGGCGTACTTACAAGAGTGCATGACTAGCCCTATTCTTCCCTTCCACGTACATATATCCATATTCATCATTACCCTTCGCTAACTTCAGCAAATCACAATCTCTTCCAAACAAGTATCTTGCTATGAAACTTCATACTAAACTATAGCTTACATTCCCCCATAGAGTCCCCAAGTACCTCCTCAACCAACTTCAAAGTCTCTGCCTCATCCATATTCTCCCACATCCACACACACTTAGTCCTCCCACCCATATATGACACCACTCCATTAACTCCCTCCTCTATGTATCGCCCAAAGCATACATAAACATCAACCTTCTTACTAGTTATAACCCAACCTCCTCTGCCCTCCATTTACACCATCAACAAGTTTACATCTCAACTAAGGACTAGCTTACACATTGCATAGCCTAACACACCTGAAGTACAACACCAAATACTACACATTAAAAATTCAGGGTAGATTATAATCTCAACCTTATAACAACCCAATTACCTTGAATAACTCGAGTTTTCTTCCACTATATACATGGACAACAACATCATGCATGTCAAAATTAACCAAGGATTATAATTATTGCAATTCCCCAACACTTCTCAGTGTGAGGCAACTCTTTAACGAATGCCCTACATCAATAAAATCTTCTTCCTATGACAATCAGTTTAATATAATTCCAACCAACAAAGCCATTTTCTACATTATGTTCATTATTTGACGACCAAAATCAATCACCTCACTGGATTAATATGCCTAAGCACACCCAACACATTAACAAATTAAAACAACTCTAATTACTTACGCAATCCTAATTCCCCCTTCCCACCAATTTCACAAAGTGCAAACAAAACTCCCAAATACAACTTTCTATAACCACAACAACAAACTAAACTGACCTTCAAGAAGCTAATTCAATTCCAAGACAAGTATCATCAACATAGCTTTTCTAAACCACTTTTAAAATTATCACATAATCACTAAACAAACCATAAATATTACTTACCATACAAAAGGCTCAATAGCATTAAGATGACCATGCACTCCTCCTAAACTTGCAGATTTTGCAGAGGTTGCCATCTCGTTCATTCCACCATATCCTTAACATCCACCGCTTGAAACAAAGCTAAGGTTCACCTTTTTCACCCTCCTACTACAAATACAGCTATTGCATCATCAAAACCTCTTCATCACCCCCCTTATTTTGCACCCACCTTTTCCCTGCTTCCACCATTACAAGATGACTTAGTAGAGAGAGAAATATTAGGTTTGTGTTCCTTGGAATGAATTTCTAGAAGTTCACTGCTCGCACCCCCAAAATTTCTCTCTAAATTAAGTCTCTTTAAAAAGGCTTTGTTTTGAAAGCTACTTAGAAATTTCATCCAAACAACTTTCGCCAGCTTAACACACTTATCAGCCTCGTATCCATATAAAATCCTTAGGTGCAAAAACAACACATTTGAGTTGTGTACACTTTTAGAGTAACACTTTGATGTAAATTTTACATTTAGTTACATTGCTGCTTCTATTAGTCAGATCATGATGACCTGTTTTTTCTTTTTCTTTTATTTAAAAATTCATGGTAGGTAGATCCTTCCTCTTCTGTCGCCCTAGCTAAGGTTATCTAAAGGGACTTGTAGGCAACTATATTAAGGATAAATTTAGGCCTAATCCTATGATTAGTCATCCAAAATGTCATGATACCGCTAATATTCAAAGCATTGATGAAGCCAACAACCAATAAAAAGTATGCTAGTATATAACGAAAATTTCTATCGCAAATGGCTATTCAAATGTACACAGTTTACCTCTGGACAGCTCATTATAAAATAAAAAAACCAAGCACCAATAATAAAATCTTGTTCATATATATGAATGCACACGAAGAGGAAATTCGATTCATTGTCATGGCCTTCATAGGCGCAAACAAACGTGATTATAAAATGACCTTTTTGGCTTATGTAATTATATGATCAAATATGCAATGTTTTCAACTTCCTAAAGAAAGTAATCGCCAAATTGATAAGATTAGCAGAGATTTTTTTTTTGAAAAAAATTCATTAAGAAGAAAGGCTTGCCTATGGTGTCTTGGGACAAGGTATGCCGACCCACGAAGGTTAGGGGGCTTGGAATAAGAAAAATGAAAGCAGTAAATAGTACTTTTCTTAGCAAGCTCACTTGGAAACTGTTCCATGGTCAGAACCTCTGGGTGGAACAAATGCAAGGAAAATATCCAATTGATGAGAATTTTTTTATTCCACAAAACCAAAAGAAATTGGATTCTTGGGCTTGGAAGTGCATACTCTAGAATCGCCAACAATTTTGAAAAGGAATTCAATGGAAAGTGGTAACTTTTTGCTTGATAATTGGTGTGCTAATGATAGTTTAGCCAATATGCATAATATTACAAATAGCTCCCTTATTGATACTTCTTTGAAGGTATCACATTTCATAACAGGAAATAAAGAATGGTATGATGCTACACTCCAGCCACTTGTGGATCCAGACTAACTACAATTAATTCTCGTAATACCTATTCCTTTTAATCCAATCCCCGACTCAGTATATTGGGGATTGTCGGATACTGGTGAGTTCTTTACAAAATCTACGACTTGGGCAGCACATAGATTGAATTTTGAAAGTCCATTAGTGTGGAAATATAATTGGATTTGGAAACTTGACATCATGCCAAAGTTGAAAATTTTTCTATGGCAACTTTATCATGCATCGCTTCCTACTAAAGGAACCCTATTTAAATGAGGTATAAATATTGATCCTCTTTACCCTTTTTGTTAAGCTGAGATTGACGATGCGAACTATCCTTTTTTGCAGTGTCAAGGTACATAGGAGTGTTGGAGACTAGCAGTCTCCCATAACTAGATAGATTCTAGCTTCGTATCTAGCCAACAAAATAATATTTTACAAAGGCTATCGAGTGTTAGAACTACTACCCGTGCATTAACCTAGATAGAGTAACTGTGCTACTTTGGAGTATATGGAGAACAAGAAATAATATGTTTTTTCGCAACGAAACATCTAGTCCAGGTAGTACATTAATAAGAGCAAAAAACGCAAACACCGAGTGGCGTATTCGACTTAAACTCGCAAAAACATTACGTCCAACAACCTCACACCAATCAACCATGAACCGCAAAAAGACGCATTGGGTAGCCTGGAGAAGACCACAAGACAAAATCATCAAAATCAACTTTGATGGATCCAAAACTTCACAACGAGCAGCAGGAGGCTTCATTCTTCGTAATTGGGAAGGAAAAATTATTGAATCATCAACATTCTACTTGAGAGCAGCGTTAGTTTTTGTAGCAGAAGCAACAGCTATGAGAAACGACATCAAAGCAGCAATACAAGCAGGTTTTACTGATATTAATATTGAGGGAGACAATAAAATTCTCATCCAAGCAGTACAAGGTCTCATCCAAGCTCCACGGGAGATCCAAGTTTTGATACAAGATATTCACACTTACATTCAACTATCCCACAATGTTTATATTACTCATTTTTTTAGCCAAGGGAATTGTGCAGCCGACTGGCTGATAAAGTATGGTCTGTCATTACATTCCACAGTAGTGTGGAATGAGGTTCTGTATAAGGACCTTCTTCGTATCCTCTATGACGATAATTTAGGAAAAACCTTTGAGATAAGGGCTACCTAGATTGTATTTTTATCTTTCTTACAAAATAAAAAAATTATACAATCAAATAAAAGTATATGCTTTCGTAAGTGTGGTCAAGCGAGTGCGCATGAAAAGCATGTTATAAAAATTCCCATGAGGCTTGCATTGACATTCTTAATTAGATTGATTTCAACTCATTTAGCGTTTTGGGATTTTTGTATTAATCTAAGGCCTTGTTCTTTTCACGGGTAAATCACTCCTCTCCATTCCTTTCCACTCTTCCCCATTCCTTTCCACTGCTACCTACTCTTTCTCACTTCTTAAAATAAATCTCACTTCTTCCCACTCCTAGCCACTTCCACCTATTTTTATTATAAGTTTCCTATTAATATCAATAACCATTACCATTGGAGTTATTGCTAATTATTATTAGTGTAATTAACATTGTATATTATTATTATGACTAATTATTATCTTTATTACTAAATAATCATTATTATTAATTAATTATTTTTATTATTAATTATTTATTAAATAATATTTATTAATATCAATTATTATTTTCATTAACTATTATTAATGATATTAACAATTATTTTTATTATTAAAATTATTAATTATAATTTTTATTAAAAATTCTTAATATTAATTTGCAATTTTTTTATTATTAATATTAATATTAATGATAGTTATTATAATTATTTGCAGCAATAATAATACTTATTATTATAAATAGTGATTATTATTGTAATTATTACTAATTTTTGTTAACAATAATAGTTATAATAATATTTTTTATTAATTATTATTCATTAGTAATAATAATAAAATTAATAATTATTATTAATCTTAATAATTATTGTGATCATTAATATTATTATTAATACGAATTATTGTTGTACTTATTATTGTTAATTATTGTTAATACTAATAATTGTTTATGATTTATTACTGTTTTTACTATTAGTTAATAACTTGCATTATAATAAAATTATTCATAATCGTCATGAAAATTATTATTAATTAGTAAAAATAATATTAAGAATAAGTATTACTAATAGTAACATTAATAATTATTGTTATTATTAACAACAACAATAATAAGTATCATTAATATTAATATTAATTATTATTGTAATTATTTATAATATTCTTTAATAATAATTATTACTATTATAGTAATTATAATTTTAATAACACTTGTGATTATTAAAATTGATATTAATAATAATAATAATTAGTATTATTATTAATTTGAATTTAATTTTAAAAGGTTGTTAGGATTATTGATATTACTATCATTATTAAGTCGAATAGGTGTGGCAATTATTATTATTATTAATTAGTGTTATTAATCAGTAAATATTAAATTTATCATTAATTAATAGTTATTATTATAATAATTATTATTTTTAATTATCAATTATTTTTATTAATAATTAATATCAATTATTAATAACTTTAAGTCTAGGTATTTTGAATATTAAAAAAGATATTTAATTATTATTATTTAATTAATTTCAAAATAAGAATTATGAATATTAATTATTATTCTTAATAATTTTAATAAATACTGTCGTTTTTCTTCATAGTGTTATTGTTAATAATATTATTAATTACCATTGTGACTATAACTAACATTCATTAATAATAGTTATCATAAGAACAATTGCAAATATAATAGTAATTACTATTACTATTAATATTAATTTTAATATTAATGATCATTGTTACCAATATAAACAATTATTATGAATATTATTATTAATTGTAATTACTGTTGTAATTATTATTAATTATTATTAATGACTAATTATTCTTTTTGGTATTAATTTATAATTTTTGTTATTGTAATAATTATTACTAATTAATGATAAGACCGATAGTAAATATTTTTTTATATTTAGAACAATAACTATTATTAATAATTAATATTAATTAATTAATTTTGAAATAATTAATATTAATATCAGTCATTATTAATATTAATTATTATGAATAATGTGAATTAGAATTTGTATTAGTCTTCTAGATAGCAATTTTTAGTATTATTGATATTAATATTAATTTTTTTTTGCTATTAGAAGTAATGATAATAATTAATATTAATTTTAATTATTATTGTACTTATTACTAATATTCATTAATACTAGTGATAATCATTACAATAATAATTATCATAATAATTATTAGTAATATTAATAATTGATAAAAATCATTACCATTAACATTAGTGTTAATACTATTAATAATTGTTATTATTATTAATTAAAAAATTTTATTATTATAATAATTTATTAATTATTGTTAATTGTTAAAAGGAATAACAGTAATTGTTTTTTTAATAATTATTATTATTATGAATAATTAATTAGTTAGTTACTAATTAAAATTTATCGATATTTATTGTTATTATTAATAACAATTAGAATAATAATTGTTGTCCTTAATATTATTAATTATTAACTTTATTAGAGTTAATTACAATTAATATTAGTAATTACTATTTTTTTAACATCAATATTAGTATTAGTAATTATTATTTACAGTAATAATAATTATTATTACTTATATCATTAGTAATTATTATTATAACTATTACTAATATTCAGTAATAATAATAACTGTTATTATAATAATAATATTCACTACTATTAATGTTTATAATTAGTTATTAATAATAATAATTATTATTTTTGTAATGTTAGTATTAGTTATTAATATTAATAGCAATGATCATGGTTATTGTTGTTGATATTAATAAAAATTGTTATTGTAGTTATTATTTTCAATTATTATTAATGGTTATTATTATGATTAATTATTATTGTTATTATTAATTATTAATATGTTACACAAATTGTTAACATTACTAATATTAATACTCTCATTCCTTCTCGCTTCTTCCCACTCCTACATCCAACAAACCACTCCGATCCATTCCTGCCCATTTTTACCCACTCCTACCTAGTTTTTCACACTCCTTTCCACTCTTACTTATTCCACACCTATAATATACCCACAAAAAGAGTAGAGCTTAAATGTGAATGCGATTATGCTTTTTGTAGAAAGGTACTGTAAACACAAATTTCGAGCCTAAAATAAATTAGACAAGAAATTGATGAACAAATTGAATTTTTGTATTGATATTGTATATGGGTGCAATCTCTGTATAATTGTTACAAGAAACAAGTATAATAAATCCTCTGATTCGATCTCCTTGAAGAATCTTAAATAGTTTGTCTCGAGAGAGGCCTAAGAGGCTTGATCTCTATCGAGGATTTGATCTCTGTAAGTAGACGGCATGTATTTGGAGTGCTTGTTGTTTTTTTCCAGAGAGAGTTTCTAAGCTCTTGTGAATTCTTCTCCAAAAATGCCGACCCTTGAAAGAGGGGGTTCACTCCCTTTTTATAGAGAAGTCGGAGTTGGGGTTTTCCTTCTCGTCTTCATTAAAAGGAATAATCACTTATTTTCTGCATCATTTATGCCACGTGGGGCTTTTTGATTGGCCGTCATAATTATTCATCAAATATTTAATTTAACACGTGGCAACACATAATTAGGCAAAATAAAAACATTGGATTTTCCACGTGGCAGGTCTTGATTGGATGGATAATTTTTTACCTCCTACAAATGCCCCCTTCGAGACCTAGCTGCGTAAACAGAGTCTGAATGTTTCCACTCCTTTCTTTTCCTTTTTTTTTTTTAAGCAGTTGGGTCTCGAACACTTGACAGAAGCAAATAGTCGGAAATTTGAAGGGTTTTTTTTTTGCCCTCGGTTTTTTTTTGTTTTTTTTTTGTTTTTTTGGGAGGCTCCTATCCAAGCAACTTCTTGTCAAACTTTCCAATACTTGCTGCGGATGTAGCTGCTGTGCCAGCAACCTCCTTTGGTTCACTCTTGCCGAGTTTCTTGGGAGCTGCGTGGAACATTAAGGAAAATATGACAGAATATGATTTTTATCAAATAATCTTGGAATATATTTCTTTCATAAATCATTTGAATGGTAAACGGCTAGGGCAAGAGTTTCTTGGTGAAGCTCTTCATATATATATATACTCTCACACAATGACTGCATAGAACCATCCATCAAAACTAAGAACATTCCCAGTCACAAGTTTTGTGAGTTGATTTGGGTTGGCTATGTGAGATTTCTTCTTCTCTCCCTGCTCTATTCGCTGCCCTGTTCTTCCCTCTGTTTTTTTTTTTTTTTGGAAAACTCCATGGTTGAATGCTGAAAGCAGAGGGAGGGGAGAGAAACAAAGGGAAGAGAGGAGCATATGGTTGCATTCTCGGGGTTCTCTCTCTCTCTCTCTCTTTATTTGGCAAATCTCCATGGCCATGGAGCAGCGTCTGTGCAAATCGTCCCGAGGAAGACGATCGGAAAAAAAAGGCAAATTACGTTTGAGTGTTGGCCTGATAACACCTCATTGAAATTAGTTCTTTTCTTTTTTGGGCTTACGGAAAAGCCGTTCAATTTGCTTTCTTTTTCTTTTTTTTTCTTTTTTTTGCTTACGGAGAAGCCGTCCAATTTGCTTTTTTTTTAGGGGGCTTACAGAGAAGCCGTCCAATTTGCCCTCTTTTTTTTTTGTGGACCGGTTGAACGATGCAATTGTGTTGGTTTTTTTTTTTGCACATAAATTAACACCTCCCTTTTTTTTCGTGTGTGTAGATCAAATATTCGCAGTGTAGCATACTTCGAGCGCCAGACTGAAGAGATTATTCATGCCACAATTTGCACAAAGAGTATGGGCACCTATTATTAATTTTCGACCTTTTGATTGTTTTACCCGCAAGGGCCCATCGAAGTCGCTTTTGAACTATAAATTTTCGACCTTTGGATGACTTTGCCTGCAAGAGCCCTCCAAAGTTGCCTTCGATAATAAGATTTTTCGACCTTTGGATGGCTTGCCCGTAAGGGTCCTCTAAAGTCGCATTTGATTATAAATTTTCGGCCTTTGGATGGTTTGCCCCCAGGGATCCACCAAAGTCGCAT
>JACYFF010031954.1:43290133-43359259 GCA_017589665.1 Selenicereus undatus
TTTCGGCCTTTGGATGGTTTGCCCCCAGGGATCCACCAAAGTCGCATTTGACTATAAATTTTCGACTTTTGGATGGCTTGTCCGTGAGGGTCCTCCAAAGTCGTCTTTGATTATAAATTGTCGGCCTTTGGATGGTTTGCCCCCAGGGATTCACCAAAGTCGCATTTGACCATAAATTTTCGACTTTTGGATAGTTTTACCAGTAAGGGTCCACCAGATTCCGCTTTGATTATAATTAATTCCCCCCTTTTTTCTTTTTTTTTTCAAGCTTGCTCTGCACATGGCTGTCTTTTCAGATGAGTCGTATAACAGGCGTCAATATTTGTGCATTCGACTGGACAGCAGAGATATGAAGGAGGCGAAGCTGCAAATTCGCAGACCCATAGCTCACTTTTCCAAATCCAAATGTCCTGAAGGTCCATCGAGCCTCACTTCTTGGTCGGAAGAAAATCTGAAAACAGGAGAAATATTTTTACTGTCAAGTCACCCTAATCTCTAGAAAAGCGTCCCGTCGTATCAGTTATTGCACCATGACATACATGCCGGGCAGAGATCGTGGGAGAAGCTTCCATGCCAAGGAGAATTTCCTTACACGCCTCTATATTGGGAATGGTTCGAAGACGTCCTCACCCGTTACAAAGACTCACTAGTCGCCAATCATTTATTTGATGCCCTTTACGCATCGCTCTTTATTTATGACAAGTGTCCAAATATTGTTCGAGCGATATGCGAGTACTGGTGCCCTGAGACGAACTCTTTGCATACCTCGAAAGGCGAAGTATCGATTTCTCTATTGGACATCTATGGCTTCCTTGGGCTTCCATTGTCAGGCTTTCTCTATGATGAAGTTGTCCCTCCATCTAAAGAGCTCAAATCTGGCATGGGGAGGAGTTGCACTCATTTGTTTAAAGCATATCATATTCTTTGACAACGTTTTGACCACAAACCGACTATAGAGGAATGGATCGCATTCTGGTTCTGTGGACCAGTCAAATATTATGCTCCCACGAAATCAGACCGTCGCAGCCGAGTTCCTTTCCCAAACATTATATCTTCCGTTACTGAAGTTCATGGGTGGAACGAATCTCATGCTGTCTTTGACGAGCTATGCGTACCTAAAGGCGAGCGCACGGAGACATCCATCGCAACCTTTCTTTCATGTTGGTTGTGCTTGTTTGCACTTCCAGTCAGGGATGTTGGCTGCATTCGTCCTGGGACTTTCTCAGTGGCATCAAGCATGGAAGGTGGTCAAGCATATTGTCTTTCTTCGGCCATCCTTGCGAGCATTTATAGAGGCCTTGGTGAAATTTGCCGCTCTGCTCATCCAGGCAGAAAAGGAGGTCATATCCCCTAGCATTTTCTTTATGCTTGGGTGGATAAATATTTCCGAACATATGACTTTGATGATAACGTCTCCAATAACCTCAGGATGCCGAAGTTCAGTGGCTTTGGTCGAGCTAAAACATTTGACCTTGACGAGGCCCGTGAGCTCATCAGTTCTGGGAGGGGTTTCTGCTAGAATTCTGCTATAAGGCATCGACTCAAAGCGACTCTCGTCGATAACGGCCAATTATCGCGGGCAGATTTTGCTTATTTTGCCAGCATCCGTTCGAGTTATGTCTGTTGCCGTTGTGAGGATAGTTTTGTTATGGAGCACTATTGCCCCCATAGGTTCAGCAGACAATTTGGCTTCCATCAGAACATTCCTGCGGACATAGATTTCTCCATCCTCCCGAGTTCAAAAATTATGCTTCGACTCCATCAAGCTTGTATACGCTATGGGACCAATTCTCATGTGTTTTTTCCTGGTCAATGCCCTTCTTTGGAGAAGAAATTCACTTGTCGCTTCCAAGAGTGGTGGTCCAAAATGTTCCTCACTTCATCAGATTCTCATTCTGGAGGGAGCTCAAAGAGGAAGAGAGCCAGTTTGCCTGTCCAAAATAGTCAGAGAAATGAGGCTCCTTCTGGCTCGAGGCCTAAGTTCAAGATCATTCGTTTCCAAAAGCCTTTAAGGTCTCCAACTCTTGAAACAGAAGACAATGCTCCTCAAACAGAAATTCCAGGGGTGGGTGCTGCTTTTTTGGCAACACCTATCTCCGCAGTTCCTATTCAGAGCGTCCCGATGGCACTAGAGGCCCCTAACGAGGTTAGACTTACTTCTGAGCCTTTACCTGTTACAGCATGTAGACGAAAGCTGAAGTCTACCATCGTTTGTCTTCTTGATGGGCAGGTCATGTCCAATGTTGGAGGAAGTAAATTGGACTATGGGAAAACCGTTTTCCCGCCTCCCGACGGCGCGAAAAATATCATGGACATTTTGGATTGCGATCCTAGCCCCACCGCATGCATGGTAATACATACATACATTTTCTCTCTTTTTTCTTTTCTTTTTTTTGGGTCGCCTCCATAATCCCTCATTTTAATCCTTCCCCCCTTTTTTTTATTATTATTATTATTTAATTATTTTTTTTTCTTTTTTTTCTTTTTTTTTCATTTAGGGAGAAAGCGGTGACATGAATTTCAAGGAGAACCTGGCATATGTTCCTCTACCATCGGGAAGTCACTGTTTCCCTTCAATTGAGCACTTGTCATCCCTTGGGCAGGATTTTCTTAGTGATGATGATGAAGTTGAATCTACACCTAAAGTCGATGCTCCACAAGTGCTCCCTCCACCGCGTCTTTCAAGAGCAACACGAGATGTTTCGGTTTTCAATGCCGTCATAAGAGAAGTGAACAAGAGTGGAGCTCGTATGACAGGTCAAGTTATTCTTGACAAAGTGCTCCGTACCCCTTTCGAAAGGCTTCATTGCCTTAAGGGCGAGTTTGACAGCCTTTATGACCTCATCCATGAGAGAGGAGGCGATGCTACTCCTTTAAAGAACAAAGTTGAAAGACTGGTCCACCAGGCATGCGACCTTAAAGATTTGCAAGAGAGCTACTTCGACCGAATGACCATCGAGGTGAGAGAAAGTCGTCGTGTAGAAGTCGGTAGTAAGCTCGACGCGGCTTTCCATCAGTTGGATACAGAAATTGCTCGTTATAATGCGCTCAAGGCTAAGCTGGGGGAAGTGGATTCGAGGCATGAGGAACTACTGAAAGAGTTGCAATCCTTAGATGATCAAAAGAAAGACCTTTATTGTCAAGTGACGGCTAGTGAAGATTCCCTTCAAGAAGCTGAGCAGGCAGTCACCGACTTGAAGGGTCAAATTGACACCCTTAATGCCATTGAGGTGATAGACCCGGCCACCAAAGCTAGCTTGGAGAAAACCGAAGCTTATGTAAAGGAATCTTTCGAAGATTTGAAGACCTTCCACTGGACACCGTAGCCTTTTTGATATGAATTCATTGTGTATTTTTTTTATTATTTTTTTTGAAATAAACTTGATGTCGGTCCAATGAAATTTGAATGAGAAACTCCAATTCCCTTTTCTTATTGGTGCACGAATGTCTTGGTCAATTTGCCTTGCACGAATGAGAAATTCCAAGATTTTTTTATTTTTTTTTTGGTTGACCGTTCACAATTTATGCTCTTGCGGGTTAGGAGTAGTACAAATTTTTTTTTTTTTGGGCACAGTGAGCAGTTTAGGCTCTTGCTTAGGAGCCTACATGCATTAACATACTAAGGATGATAAAGTTTTAGGAACTTTCCATTTATCGGCCCAACTCGTACTCCGTCGGTACCGACAATCTTATAGGCGCCATTGGTGTAAACTTCTCGAACCACGTAGGGGCCATCCCACTTGGAAGTGAACTTACTTCCAGTCTTGTGTGGGATAATGATTGGTCTTCTCACTGCGAGCACTTGATCTCCAACTTGAAATGAACGGGGTCGTATTTTCTTGTTGAAAGCTTGTGATAAGCGAGCTTGATAGCATTCCAACTTTTGTTGTGCCATAAGTCTTTTTTCATGCAGGGCCTCGAGTTCGGCCAAACGAAGCTTGTGATTTTCATCTTTGGTTAAGCCTTCCTGAACGGCAACACGGAGCGAAGGGATTTGAAGTTCCAAACGTAACACCGCTTCAACCCCATACACCAGAGCGAAAGGGGTTGATTGGGTCGGTGTTTTGTGCGTGGTCCTGTATGCCCAAAGAGCCTCCCCTAACCTTTCATGCCAATCACGTTTTGACTTTGCCACCACTTTGCTTAATAAGTTACAAAGCGTCTTATTGAAAGCTTCTGCCAACCCATTTGCAGGTGCGTTGTACATCGAGGATTTGCGTTGGGCGAACTTCAACTTTTGGCAAAGTGCGGTCACCAGCTTGTTGACAAATGGTTTTCCATTGTCAGTGATGATATATCGAGGCACGCCATATCGGTAGATGATATGGGTCCGAATAAAATCAACAACATTTTCTTTTTTAACTTCTCTCAGTGGGATTGCTTCTGCCCATTTGGAAAAGTAGTCAGTTGCTGCCAAGATGTATCAGTGACCTGCGGAGGATTTTGGAGTGATAGGCCCTACGACATCCAGTCCCCAAGCTTCAAATGGCCAAGATGCCACGGTTGGGTGAAGCGGCTCAGGAGGTTGATGAATAAAATTGGCATGAAACTGGCAAGGCTCGCACCTCTTCGCGTAGTCCATGCAGTCTTGTACCATGGTAGGCCAGTAATAACCCATCCTCTTGATTCGATCATATAATTTGGGTCCTGGATGGTGCGCACCACATATTCCTGAGTGTGCTTCCTCCATTGTTTGTCCTGCTTCTTCGTCTCCCAAGCATCGTAACCAAATGCCAAGGAAGGAACGCCGATAAAGAGTCCCATTGAAATAAAAGAAGCGGGGAGCTCTTCGTTGGATTTCTGTCCTATGCCTTGGATCGTTAGGGAGCTTCCCATGATGCAAGTAGTCAATGAGTGGTTGACGCCAATCTTCTCCATCTATTTCTTGGGTGCTAACCACATTGACCTCTTCCCCAGACTCTTCAGTGAGAGGTGCAACAACCCACCGGTTGCAAACGGGGACATTCATGCCTTCTTCTGCCCCCAGTGCCAAAGTGGCTGCAAGGTTTGCGAGTGCGTCAGCCATCTTGTTGGCACTCCTAGGAACGTGCTGTAGTTTGACGGTTTCAAGCTTGTCGAGCAGTCGTAAGGCATATTTATGATAGGACATGATGTCGTCCTTTTTGACTTCATATTCCTCGAGAAGCTGCTTGATGACTAATTGTGAATCACCGTAGATGTCAAGGTCTTTGATTCCCATTTCGGTAGCCATTTGAAGGCCCAAGATCAATGCCTGGTACTCAGTCGTGTTATTTGAGCATAACTGGGTTAACACAAACGAATAGGTGAGGACATGCCTTTCAGGGGAGATAAACACTACACCAGCACCAGCCCCATCACTTCTTGAAGCTCCGTCAAAGTACATTTCCCAAGGTGGGAGGAATTCAACAAAGAGCACATCTTCACCTGGTAAGTCATCGTTTAGCTCCCACTCATCAGGAATTGGGTGATCGGCTAGGAAGTCTGCTAGTGCTTGGCCCTTGACTGTTTTTTGTGGCACATAGACAAGATCATGCTGCTTCAAGATCATAGCCCACTTCGCAAGCCGCCCACTGAGGGCCGGCCTTGACAGAATGTACTTGATGGGATCGGCTTTAGAGACCACGTGCACCGTATATGCTTGCATGTAATGTTTGAGTTTTTGAACGGCAAATATAAGTGACAAGCATATCTTTTCCATGGGTGAATACTTCAATTCAGCCCCCACCAATGTACGGCTTAAATAGTACAGAGCTATGTCTTTTCCTTCCTCATTCTTTTGAGCACATAGTGCTCCCAACGACTGTTCTTGAGCCGCGACGTAGAGTATAAGAGGTTGCAAGGGATTGGTGCTCCCAATACTGGAGGGTTCGACAAGTATTTCTTGATTTTCACGAAGGCTTCGCGGCATGACTCGTCCCAATCAAAAGGTGCTTCCTTTTTCATGAGGTGGCTAAAAGGATGACAACGACCAGCTAGATTCGATATGAACCTTCGAATATAGGCCAGGCGACCTTGAAGGCCACGAAGCTCTTTGAGATTCTTAGGCTCAGGCATTTCTTGGATTGCTTTGATCTTGGATTGGTTAATCTCGATCCCTTTATGGCGGACGACAAAGCCCAAGAATTTCCCAGAAGTGACTCCAAACGCACACTTGAGTGGGTTCATCTTCAACTGACATTTTCGCAGACGTTCGAAGACGCTGCGAAGATTTGGAATATGGTCGCATTTCTTTTTAGATTTGACTACCAAGTCATCGACGTAACACTCAATTGTCTTGTGGAGCATATCATCAAAAATGTTTTGCATTGCCCTTTGATATGTCGCCCCCGCATTTTTTAAGCCAAAAGGCATCACCTTGTAATAGAAAATGCCTTTGGGTGTGCGAAAAGCTGTGGCCTCCTGGTCTTCTGGCGCCATTTGGATTTGATTATACCTTGCAGTGCAATCCATGAATGATAAAGCCTCGTGCCCTGTGGTCGAATCAACCATGAGTTCGGTGACGGGGAGCGGGAAATCGTCCTTTGGACATGCACCGTTGAGATCCCGAAAGTCTACGCAAATGCGAAGTTGTCCATTTTTCTTCCTTACGCAGACAATGTTTGCGATCCAAGTTGGATATTTTACCTCCCGAATGAACCCTGCTTCAATGAGTTTATTGACTTCTATTTCAATTTCAGGCACCAACTCTGGACGGAAACGTTGCTGGGGCTGCTTTTTTGGCGACACTCCCCTTTTGATGGACAGGCGATGGACAGCAATCTTGGGATTAAGTCCTGGCATTTCTTTATAGCTCCATGCGAATACGTCCTTATATTCGGAGAGGAGATCAAAGTACTGACTTTCTTCCTCGGACGTCAGCAACGAACTTATATAAATAGGGCGAGGTTCGTCTGTAGTACCAAGATTCAGTTCTTTCAGATCATCGATTGTAGCTTGCTCCCCGTCCTCAAGGGTTTTAGGAGTCTCTGCAAGCTTCGTCTCTGAGTCTGAATCCTCGCATTCTCGACCTGTGATGTGATTCGAAGAAGTAACTTCTTCTTGCTCATCTCCTTTGTCGCTATCAAAACTTCTTGGCTGACCAGTGAAGACCACAATGCGTCTCTTCACCCTTAGAGGACCATCCGTCTTTACATCCAGAATTGAAAACCGCTTCATTCGCGAAGGGATGGAGCTTTGCACTTCGTTTCCATCACCAAGCCGATTGAACACTGAATCCTTTTGTTCCTGGGGTAAGGAATTTGATGGTTCTTCTACTTTTGTGATTCTGCTGAACACCGAAGGTCTTGGTTGTGCATGATTCTTTATTCTCCAGGGAACAGAAGACTCAAGGCTTTGACCGCTCTTGATTCTAGTAAAGACGGACGGACGCTTCCTTGAGGCAGATGGTTGCAACCTATCGAATACAAAAGGCTTTACAAGAGGTTGAGCATTTTCTTCTTCACTCTCATCTACTTCTTCAGCAGAGACATATTGAGTCGCATTGGACCTGACCTTGCGTCGCCCTGAGATTTTGATTGGCTGCAGCGGTGTGTAACCAAGTCCGACTTTAGATACATCGACTGAACCTCCTTGCTCTTGAATCATTTTTTGGATTTCATTGAGACCGTGAGGCTTGACTTCGATCACCTTCCCCAAGGTAGCGGGGTTTTGGAAGTCGTAACCAGCTCTTTCCATAAGCTTGTATGCATTCGGATCGAATCCCTCCTTGGTCCGTGTATGCGGCAAGTCATTCTCCTCTTTCAACAAAGCCTCAGAAGAAGAAATGAACCCAGGGAGAGGTTGTCTGCTCACCTTTGGTCGGTACACCTTTTGCATTGGCAATGTGACATTTCCTTTAAGGGCACCCAAGCTTGCCTCGTCAGCGTTCCTAATAATCTTACCTTCATCCTCTCCATTTACAACTCCACCGAAGGGTGATTCTCCTTTCCTGCGACGGGATTTCGGAACATACCTCAAAATTGGTGTCATGGGGTTTGGTGAAGTAGCGACCTATCCCGCGACCTGTTTAGCGGGTTGCGTTTCGCTAACTTCTTTATCATCCTCTCTGTTCTTTTGTTGTTGTTTCGCATCATCGCGCCCTGTGGTCGCCTGCGCACCCTTGGTAACTTTCGATTCACCTGTGGAGGCAATGGTCGATATCATCATCTCTTTAGGTGCCGCAGCTTCTTCAAAGAATTTGGCATCAGCAAAATGCGACTCTGCTTTGGTAAATGGCCTAGCATCCCCATTAACCTTTCTTTCTCCTCCACGATAGTACTTGAGGCATTGATGGAGAGTTGAGACTACTATTCCATGCTCATGAATCCATGGGCGTCCGAGCAACAGTTTGTAGGAAGTATTAGAGTCAATTACATGGAAGATCGAAGATGTTGATAGGTCTCCCATTATCAGTTCCAAGCGGATCATACCAATCGTGCACTGACTCTCTAGGCTAAATCCTTGGATCACCATCCGGCTCTTAGAAAGCTCTTCCACTGTGATCCCTAAGTCATTCATCGTGGACTTAGGCAGGATGTTAACAGCTGACCCTCCATCCACAAGGGTCCGTCTGACTTTTTGCTCCCTGATGTATCCAGTGACGAACAGGGGGCGGTTGTGAGGCTTGGAGCCCAACAACAAGTCATCATCAGTAAAAGTGATGGCGGTGTTGCAAGCAGTATAATGAGCAACATCTTCCACTAGTTGACCCGCACTTTTCAGCTTGCCAACATAAAGCTTTGGGTGCTGCAGGGGAGCAACAATCTGTTGACGTATCTCTTTTGGCAAGCTGAAGATTTGTCTCCAATCGTCACAGGTCGGTAAGGTCTCTAAAATAGTTAGAACCTCACCATCATTTTCGGCAGATTTTTCTAACTTTGCTTCCTCCTCATCTTCCTCATTCTCCAGCTCATAACACGAAGTCATGTTAACAGTGATCTTCTCAAAAAATCTCACTGGGAAAAATTCCTTCAGTGTGATAGGAACGAGCGGCTCTTGCTCGAGTAAGTCAATAGGTTGGACTTCGTGTCTCTTGCGAGCCTTTGACTTTTTCTTGCTCTTCGCACACCAAGGAGTCTTCCTCCTGCCTTGTCTCTTCCTTTGGCGAAGGGGCGGTGGCTGAGCTTGTTTTAGATTCCTTGGCCTCCTTCGAGTAACAAGCGTCCACCCTTCTTCGTCTTCGGCCGGATTGGAATTTGTCTCCATCACTGGTCCCCTAACCGTCAAGGGAACGACGACAGGTTCCAAGCTTCCGAACTGAATAGTGAATAGTCCTTGAGAGCGGAGTGCGCTACTCTCCCCTTGCTGACAAGATCGAGCAGGCCTTTGTTGCCGTGATGAAGGAGAGTACTCCACATCAACAAAAATATGATTGGCCCCGGGGGAGTCATCCAAGTCCAATATGATCTTTCCATCCCTAGCTAGTTGCATAATGCGCTCTTTGAGAGTAATGCATTTCTCTAAAGGATGGCTAACAACCCTGTGATAGCGACAGTACTTCGGGTCACTGGTCCTTCCAACTTCGTCTGGTCGCTTAGGTTCAGGGAGTTCGATGATCCTATTTTCAAGTAGATCATCCAGCATTCCTGAGAAGTCTGAATCAGGAAATGGGTACTTCTTTTCTTGGAGCTCCTTTAACGTTGGTCGCTTCCGCCCAACGTCCCTCGAGGATGTTCCTTTCTTCTCTTCTGGCCTAGATTCGCCTGAAATTCGTACAGGCTCCTCAACAGAAGTGGCCATGGATTCCTTTGTGGGCGCCTTGGAAGGCTTTTAGGTCTTCTTGATCTCACCTTTGTCCTTCTTGAACTCATATGAGGAGGACAACTTGCTGCGACGATTTACTATCGTCATCTCCTTGTCATGCGCCTTCGTAGCTAGCTCTTGAAAGGTCCTAGGCTTGCTCATCTGCAAGACATAAAGCAGGTCCCACTCCATGCCCTAAGCGCACATCTCAACGGCGGAGGCCTCGGACAGACGGTCTTTGCATTCGAGGCTGAAAGATCTCCAGCGGTTGATGTAATCAAGGACCGGCTCATCCTTCCACTGCTTAGTATTTGTCAACTCCATCATACTAACAGTGCGCTGGGTACCATAGAACCTGTTAAGGAATTCATGCTCTATTTGTTCCCAACTGTTAATAGACTCAGGCTCCAGGTCCGTGTACCAATCGAAGGCGATTCCTTTGAGAGACCTGACAAACTGCTTCACCAATCTGTCCCCCTCGATGCCAGCATCGTTGCACGTCTCAATAAAATGGGCGATGTGCTATTTGGGATTGCCCTTACCATTAAATTGATTGAACTTAGGGGGCTGGTATCCATGAGGCATGCGAAGAGCATCCATCCTTTTTGTATAAGGTTTTGTGTACAGATGCGTCTTACGATATCCTCCCCCTAATTGGGCTTTAACAGCATTCGCGATCAAGCTTTGAATATGCTCGACAGACATCGACGCCAACGAGGACTCATTCTTCTTCATACGCTCGTCATCAGAGTCTTTGCTGCGGTTAGACTCCTTGTCAAACTCTTCTCCGTCTGAGCCTTTGTTAGAAGATTCGAATAATCGCTTCTCCAACTTCTTCATCAGAGTAGCGATCTGTTCACTTTGGCGCTTGATTTGAGCGTCTTTCTCTAGGTTCTCTTGAGCGAGCCTCTACAATGTTGCTTTCATATCCTCGAGCTGTTCTTCTACGTTGGTCGCCTCCGTCACCATGGCTGGCATAATAACAGAATCGGCGGATTCGGTCTCCGATTCGGCGACCAATTGTCTTGGCGATGTCGGTGAGGAGTCACTGCTAGTATAGCTATGATCTTCTTCACCGAAAGGTTCGAAGGTGAGACTTGCCTGAGTTTGGAGCTCGCCCACCTCTTGACATATTGTTGGGTGCATTTTGAAGCCTGCAACAGATTTTTGCTTCAAAGAATGCGAAAGGACTTTGCTGACTCCTTTAGGTAAGCTAGAGTCGAGGCTTGGGATCCCGCGAGACTGTGACGGGACTGTCCCAACTGATTGTTTTATGGCAATCACAGCAGCAGCTTTTGCCATACTTCGAGTCATGATCCCACTAGATGTAACGCTAGCGGCTGTTGATCCTTGAGATGTGAATCGGACAACCTTCTTTAAAGGCTGAGGGATGGCGTTCTTAGGGGCCATGTAGAGTTTGTGGTTTGGAGAAAGAGATGAGAGGCAGAGAATGGTCCCACCGAGCATGCCAAAAATTTGTAAACACAAATTTCGAGCCTAAAATAAATTAGACAAGAAATTGATGAACAAATTGAATTTTTGTATTGATATTGTATATGGGTGCAATCTCTGTATAATTGTTACAAGAAACAAGTATAATAAATCCTCTTATTCGATCTCCTTAAATAATCTTGAATAGTTTGTCTCGAGAGAGGGCCTAAGAGGCTTGATCTCTATCGAGGATTTGATCTCTGTAAGTAGACGGCACGTATTTGGAGTGCTTGTTGTCTTTTTCCAGAGAGAGCTTCTGAGCTCTTGTGAATTCTTCTCCAAAAATGCCGACCATTGAATGAGGGGGTTCACTCCCTTTTTATAGAGAAGTCGGAGTTGCGGTTTTCCTTTTCGTCTTCATTAAAAGGAATAATCACTTATTTTCTGCATCATTTATGCCACGTGGCGCTTTTTGATTGGCCGTCATAATTATTCATCAAAAATTTAATTTAACACGTGGCAGCGCATAATTATGCAAAATAAAAACATTGAATTTTCCACGTGGCAGGTTTTGATTGGATGGATAATTTTTTACCTCCTATAGGTACACAGGAAGCGAAGACACGACAATTTAAGATCCAAAATTGAAGATAAGGCTGTTGACGTTGAAACTCATTCAGTCTTGACTAGTGCCTATTTAACGATTATAAGTGACTATTCAAAAAAAATTTGAGGTTCGCTTACAAAACATGAGCGGTTTTCCTGGGCGCAACAATTGTTGAAAAAGGAAAATGATTGTTAGCAGAATGAAAAGCTGGTAAAACTGGGATGATCTCAACATCACCTAACCAACAATGGACTACTACTTGTTACATAGGGTGGACATGGACCTAATCCCCAAGGGAATCTATATTGATTAATTTTGATGAGGCATGGAGCAATTAGGAGAAAGTGATAATAGATACATCATCAAAGATTAGATTTTGAAGTAAATTATAGCAACTTGTATTAATTTTACGCATTTTTCTATTCTCGTGGTTGATGAAGCAAGATGACAATGCGGAATTCATGCAATAGAGGTGTGAAGATAAGGTCTTTAAATGCGCTAACTGAAGGAGACCATCTAGATCCAGATTCTACAGGGACAACTAGCCTTAAAGAACCACAAAATATATGGATTTGGCATTTGAATTCATTTGTTTTTAAAATTATAAAGGAAACCTTACTGCCAATTACCCATGCACGTTTTTTAAATAGTATTAATTGTATTTTATAGACATAGCTAGCGAAGGATCTAAAGCACACACTTTGAAAGATTTTTCCATAATTAATATAGACATAGGACATAAGATTGAAGTAAAAAACTAATGAATAGATATTGTCCGCGGTATGAACTTTTAAGATAATATTACAATAAGAACATGTTTTAGGTAAAATAATTGTACCACCTGAGAAATGGTAATACTTGTGCTCTTTTGCTGCGGAAATTGAAGTCAATTTCGTACCTTCGATGGTAATAGAAGACAGTATTGCCTTGCATGTAGAGGATCTTTAATCATCATTGTATTATATCTAACATCAATAATATTCCATTTCTACGTTTTAAAACAAGGAAAGACATAATAATATTAGTTACTTCATACTATTAGCCACCGAAACATTAACAATATTAGCTTTATATAACAACAAGCAAATCTGTCACCAACCATTAACAATATTAGCTTTATATAAGGACAGGAAAATCTTACTAATATTGTTTCATAATTATTAGATATGTTGCAGGACTTACATGTTTCGGAGATATTGAGACAATATAATGACAGGCAAATCTAAGGATATTCTTCTACGTAGTTATCACATAAATATATCGTACAATGACATACAAATCTAGATGATATTCTTCTTCGTATTTATTAGTGAAATATTTATTATTGTTATCTTTGAAACGATATTAATTCATTATAGCACTTAAAGAAATAAAACTGTTAATTATTTTAAAATTTCATCCAAATGATATGTGTTAAAGATTATAATGGTTTATTTTATTTTAGTGTACTTAATCATATGTATAGAATATAGTACAAGAGTATATTAAAATGTTAACCTAAGACACGCCTGAGATAATAAAAAGCTGCGATACTGTTTATATCAAGCACGAATGAACACGGATGAGGCAAACCAGACCCAGTACCCCCTGTATACCAACAATTTTTAGGCTCAATACAATGAAGTAAAAAGCTTAAGCTTAATCTAGTTGATGCACAACATTCTTTTTTTTGGAAGGGAGGAGGGTACGTCATGTATCTATCTATCTATATAAATATATCTAAAATTAAGTACTTCCATAAGCATTTGGCAAATGGTATATCTCCATTGGTTATATGATGATGAAGAGATTGTTGTGTGTAAATGGCATACTCTAGCCCCTTTGTTTTTCCATCTCCTTTTGTTCGACATTGGTAGCTTTGGGAGTTGGAGTGGGGTTTATGTTTACCTTCCTACTTTGGGCCTATTGAATAACATTGTGCTTGGTTTTGCTAAGGGTGTGGGGTGCGGGTAAACACCACATACGCGCGTGCCGTCCCCTGCACGATCTAGACCTAACAGCCGCGACACACCATGTGCGTGGGCTGTGGCCTCAGGCTTCTTCTGCTAATTTTTTTGAGAAAATTTCTTTTAATATTTTTGATCCATTCTGATTTTTCTCCTTAACGGCTAGTTGACCTATTTTTTAGTGGAAAGAGTGATGTTCCTGATTTGTCGCCAGGAACACACTCTGCACCACATAAGTTGAGTGATCATCCTGTTTTGTAGCTAGGAAAATACTCTGTGCCACACAAGCTCCTTCTTTTCCTCACCAATAGCAGCTCCACTTGCAGTATAAACAGCCACCTCCTCGGCGCCTTCAAAACACACCAGGTATCTCCTTTCTTCTCTTCTCTTTCTCTCCTTCCTACTATTCTCCTTTATGTTTTGGGCAAGTGCGGTCTTGTGTATTCCAAGCTTTTGGCCGTAAGTGCAAGCGTTCAGCAAGATAGTTGTGTAAACCTTAGGGAGCGAACGGTTGTTTTCGATTTCCATCGAGGTCGAGCCGGAATTGCTTTCAAGGCAGTAGTCCTCCCATGGCACAGCTCCGGTTCCCATTCCCCTATTTTTGCTACAATTTAAAGCGATTTCTCTATCATACACAAATCAATGGCTCTCTATATTAACAAAGCTCTCCCAGATCTCTCAAAACTCGAACCTCTAGACAAAACCAAATAAAAACATTGGTCCCAAAAGCTTCTAATTTTCTTTAAATGCATAGAAGTGGATTATGTGTTGTTCTCTGACCTACCTAAAGAGAACAATGCATCTGAAACCTCCGCTGCTTCCCCTGATGGATCAGTCAAAGATAAAAGCAAGACTGCTGATAAGGTTACTTTGACAAAAGTTTGAGAAAGACAACGAAACGGTCATGGGGCATCTATTGAATCATATGACTAACCCCATGTTCAATTTGTTTGTTACCTTCAAATATGCCAACATCATTTAGGAGAAATTAGCGACCAAGTATGGAGCTGACGACGTTGGAAAAAAGAAATATGTGGTCGGTGAATGGCTGGGTTTTCAGATTACTGGTGACCAACCAATCATGGAACAGGCTCATGTTTATAAGAACCGGTGTGCAGAAGTTCTAAGTGATAACATGAAGACGTGCGAGATTCTACAAGCCAATGTGCTGATCAAGAAATTTCCACCATCCTTGAGTGACTATAGGAACCAGCTAAAACATAAGAAAAAAGATCTTACTCTACAGGAACTGATCAACCACATGAGAACAGAAGAAGCTAATCGCCTGAAAGATAAGATGGACTCTC
The DNA here is from genome assembly GCA_017589665.1 of Selenicereus undatus. Classification (NCBI taxonomy): domain Eukaryota; kingdom Viridiplantae; phylum Streptophyta; class Magnoliopsida; order Caryophyllales; family Cactaceae; genus Selenicereus; species Selenicereus undatus. The sequence goes on from JACYFF010031954.1 coordinate 43,305,127, forward strand.
TCTCTTTAAATTGTTCTAAAGCTAACCTAGTTGAATATGACGTACCTACAAATTAAAGCTTGCAAAGGTAAGAAGAACCAAAAGCCGAACTATGCTAAGCAGCAGACCAAGTTCAGCAATAAGATCCAGAAGCCAAAGGGGTTGTGCTATGTTTGCGGCAAGTCGGGGCATAGAGTATGCCAGTGTCCACTTCGCAAAAGGCAGTCACAACTGAACCGAAAGCCTGTTGCCCAGGCCAACCTTGCCGACGATGTAGAAATCATTTGTGCAGTAGTCGAAGAGGCAAATCTAGTCGCAAATAATGTTTAATGGATCTACGATACTGGAGCTTCAAGGCACTTCTATGTAATAGTCCGACCCTAAATTATGCTTATTAATTTCATTTCATTAATCCCATTAATCCATGGGTTTAATATCATTTCATTTACATCATTTCTTTTATTATTCCAATGGACATTCCAGATAGGCCCTCACTTAGCAATTCGGGGTTTTGTTTTAGTCGAATTTGAAAATCGAGTTAGGCCTTGATATTTATGAATTTAATGTTTAAAATTCTTTTTCATGGCATCACAACCATTTAATGTTGAAAAAATAATATATCGCAAACGCACTCGGTTTCAGTTCTTTCTCTAAACCCGAGCTCGTTTAAGGCCGATTCCGACGTAACAAGACATGACCTTTATTTGTTTAGCTAAACCCTCTTAATTAAGCCTTAATCAAGCTTGATAATTTTGAATTTTCTACTTTTATTTGCAGCCAAGTAAAATCTAGTATAAATTGTAAAAATTTCATTTTATTTTCATTTCACACCAAGCTTTCAAGAGACTTTCTCTCTCTTCCCTCTCCTCCTTCTCTCTCTACTCGACAGCACAGCAGCAGCACACCACCTCCTAGCCACCTTTCAACCACCAAAAACCCTCAAAACATCCCCCACTCACCACCCCCAAACACCTCTTTCACTTCCATAAGCATCAAGAATCACATCTACCTCTTTTTCAAGCTCAAAGTGAGTGTTATTTTCACCCCTATGTTGATTTTTGTTTTTGATTCTTGATCTTGTTGGTTTTTGTTTCTTATTTTGGTTATTTTAGTGATGGATTATGATATTTTTTTATGGTATTAAGAATCACCTTGTTGATGAATTATGGTGGAGTTGAAATTGGATGAGGTTAGGGTTAGGGTTTCATCTTGGTCATGCAAGCTTCTTGTTCAAGTGATGTTTATTGCTTGTTTTATCCTTGTCTTTGCTTATCTCTTGATATATTGAAGTTTGTTATGTTATTTATGGTGTTTTGGAAAAGTTGGGAGTGAGTTCAAAGTGACCCAAAGTTAGGGTTTTGTCCAAAATGCAAGATTTGGACCAACTGATGTTAAATTTGAGGTGTGTGTGTTTATGTGACTAGAAAAGGAGTTTTATTTGATATGAATATGAAGAGGAATTATGTATGGTGTTTTTTTATGAGGTTGGGATGCACCAAAGTGTGTTTATATACTCTTAAGAAAGAGTTTAAGTTGAGGATTGGTGTAAAAAGTGAAGGAACAAACTAAAGCAGTGTTGCTGAAATTTTCATAAAAACAGGACGAACTTTGGAAAAACACTGGTAATAATCATCCAGGCCAAAAATTCTGCTTTTTGGTGGGTAGATAGGTATGGATGTTAGCTTTAAAATGGATTTTGAATCCCATTAATCCGAGGTCTGTGGACGAAGTTATGGCCATTTTACTGAACCTATGCAGAATGGATTTTCCAGCACTGAAACCTAGCATGTTGGTGTTCTAACCCCATTTTATGGAACCTGTCATGGGAATCATGTTTTGTGTCCTAAATGAAAGTTTTAGGGGACTTCCTAAGCTGTTTATATTGGGGTCTTAAGTCTCATTTTGAGGTTGGGAGTATAAGTTGTGGATTATTCATTCTATACCCTCGTCATATGCCCTTACCTTACCCCCCTTAAACTCGCCACCGTGCCTTAACTCAACATTTCTATACTTTATTTAACTTCAGCACTTTAGTTTAATCTATTAACTAGTTAGTACAAATTCTTTATAAGCCTTTTCTTTTTATTTAAAGGTATCCATTGTGCTAATTTTATATAAAGGTATTCATTATGAAAATAAGTTCATTTCTAACCTCATATGCCTATAATGATTTTTGAACATAATCAAGGCCTAAGCTCTCATTCTTTCCATTTTAGTGCATCTATTTACTATGTGAACTAGCTTTTAAAAACCCCAGGTACGTTCATTGACTGTATCTTTAGAAATCAGCACGTATTTATCGAAATTGTAATGTTTTGTTAAGTACATCAATGAATCAATTGAATCAGTGATTTGTCACATAATTAGTGACCCCATCAGTTATCAGTTACAGGGCATTGCCCTCTAGTTACTCGCGCGGCTTCAGGCCAGGTCTTTCGGTTGGCTTGGCAGGTGTACACCTATACATAGATCGTAACAGTTACTAAGGGGTGCACTAATAGATAATAATTGGCAATTTAGCTATATATACATCTCATTCCCTGTTTTAAAATCAAAATGAATTGCAAAGCGGGCCCTCATAATTTCTTTTTCAGTGAATCTTTATCAGTACAGGGATGCATGTACTGAGCTTTGGCTCACAGTTTGAAATGTTTTTATGTTTTGTTTTAGGAAAGCGTTCAGTAAACCGCTCGCAGGCGGGCAGGGACGCTTAAGGTGATAAATAAGTCAGGACCGCCCATGTGATTGGCGGATAGAAGTGCTAAGATGCTTTCATGCCTTATTGTGGTGCATTTTGGTGTTCTAGCTGTATATCTGAACTGCAATATGTATTTTGGTGTTACAACTGTATAATTAAAATGAGTTTTGTTTGTTGATGTAACCCTGGGAAGTTAAAATCATTCCTGTATGTAATTAAATGGTTTGAATGGTCGTGATTGCCCTTTGAGGTTAAACTTTGATTTTATGGATAAATTTTCATATTCAAGCGAAGCCTTCTCCTTGCGGACGGTGGTAACGCTGATTCATTGGTTTCTCGCTGTTAAGCTTAGGTAGGTAAATGCAGTTATGATTTATGTATCATTGGAGCGTTACATCTACGCCAACAAAGAGCTTATACAGTACTTCAAAGACGTGAAAGATAGCGAATGCATCTACATGGGAAACTCTACGATAGCTGGAGTTATGGGTAAAGGGAAGATTCTTCTCAAATTTACTTCTGGCAAATTACTTTCTTTAAGCAATGTGCTATATGTGCCTTCTCTTCGTAGAAACTTAGTTTCTGATATACTTCTCAACAATGCTGGATTGAAAACTATTGTTGGAGATGACAAAGTTGTTATCTCTCATAATGGAGTCTTTGTTGGGAAGGGATACCTAAATGGGTGCTTGTTTGTACTTAATCTTGCTTCTGAGACCATGAATGAAAATGCTTCAAGTTCTACTTATATTGCTGAGTTTGTTGATTTATGGCATGGCAGGCTAGGCCATGTTAATTTTTCATCCATTAAATGACTCAAAAATATGAAACGTATATATGCTGTGAATGTTGAAAATTTCACCAAATGCTCTATTTGCGTAGAAGCAAAATATGCCAAAGAGCCCTTTAAGTCGGTTACTAGCAGACAAACAACATTGTTAGAACTAGTACATTCAGACTTAGCTGACTTCAAAAACACAGGCAGCAAAGGAGGAAGAAGGTATTACATCACCTTTGTAGATGACTGCTCTAGATATACCAAAGTTTACCTCCTTAGGTTTAAACATGAGGCTGAGGAAATGTTTTTGAAATACAAAGCAGATGTAGAAAACCAACTAGACTGAAAGATTAAGAGACTTAGAATCGATAGGGGTGGAGAATATGAGACTAGCTCCCTGATAGGCTTTTGTGAGAAAAATAGCATAATACATGAGGCTAGTGCACCCCGTACTCCACAACAAAATGGTATAGTCGAATGTAAAAATAGAACTCTTAAAGAAATGATGAATGTCATGCTTTTGCATTCAGGACTTCCTAATAATATGGGGGGGGAGAAGTTGTTTTATCTGCTTGTTGTACCCTTAGTAGAGTACCCCATTAGAAGTTAGTCCAAGCACCTTATGAATTGTGGAAAGGCTACGCTCCTAATTTGAGCTTCTTAAGGGTGTGGGGGTGTTTGGCTAAAGTTCCCCTACCTGATTTCAAACGAGAAAACATGTCCTAAATCCTTCAAGTTTGTGCTTATAGGTTACGCCCAAAATAGTGCTACATATAGATTCATGTCATTGAATGACTTCTCTATCAGTGAGTCTAGGGATGCAGAATTTTTTGAGCGTGCATTTCCTTTGAAAAGGAATGATTCTACTACTGTGCATGAAACTATACATGTGCATGACAATGTGCCTTTGTCTGCCTCCAGTTATGGTGTTAGAATCTTAGTTGATGAACCTAAGAGGAGTAAGAGACCTAGAGTTGAGACTAGTTTCGGTCCTGACTTCCTGACTAATTTTTTGATTAAAGACTTCGATGTTAATTTCTTGTCTGATGAAATAGTATATGCTTTAATTTCTTCATTGAAGAAGATCCAAAACCCTATGAAAAGGCTATGAGATCTATAGATGTTAGTTTCTAGAAAGAAGTCATTAAAAGTGAATTAGATTCCATAGTATCCAATCAAACTTGGGAGTTGGTTGAGCTACCTAAAGGTTGTAAACCCATTAGTAGTAAATGGATCTTCAAAAAGAAGTTAAGACCTGATGGTTCTATTGACAAATATAAAGCCAAACTGCTGATGAGGGGATTTAACCGAAAAAGGGGCTTGGCTACTTCAACACATATTCTCCTGTGACTAAGATAGCCACCATTAGAACTCTAGTCGCCTTAGCTACCATCCTTGGTCTTGTTGTGCATCAGATGGATGTGAAAATAGCATTCCTTAATGGTGACCTAGAGGAAGAGATTTTTATGACTCAACCCGAGGGTTGTACAATTCCTAGACAAAAGAATAAAGTATGCACGCTTAGGAAATCTCTTTGCTACCTCAAGCAAGCTCCTAAATAGTGGTATGAAAAACTTGATAGCATAGTAGTATAAAATGGCTTTGTTGTGAACACCTCTTATTCCTATGTGTATTCAAAGATAATAGGTTCAGATTGTGTGATAGTATATCTATATGTGGATGACATGTTGATGTTTGCCACTAATATACATGTTGTTAATGAGACTAAAAAATTGTTGTCTTCTCATTTTGAAATGAAGAACATGGGTGAAGCTGATGTAATCCTAGAGATTAAGATCAAAAAGACTAATGATGCTTTTTCTTTATGTTAGTCTCATTACATTGAGAAAGTGTTGAAGAAATTTAACTGTTTTGATGTGCTTCCAGTGAGAACTCCTTATGACCCTAGCATACATCTTAAAAGAATAAAGGGCCTAGTGTATCCCAAAGTGAGTATGCTAAAATCATAGGGAGTGTTATGTTCCTCATGAACTATACTCGACCTGACATTGCTTATGCTATTAGTGGACTGAGTCATTATACTCATAACCCTATTAAAGAACACTGGGATGCATTATTTCGTTTGCTAAAGAACTTGAGAGGTACTATGAACTAGTGTTTGAATTTTAGTAAATTTCTTACTGTGTTAGAAGGATTTTATGATGCAAAATGGGTCTCTCATGAATATGAAGTTAGTTCTACTAGTGGTTATGTATTTACCTTAGGTGGAGGAGCAATTTCTTGGAAGTCTGCAAAGCAGACTTGTATAGCTCGCTACACCATGGAAGTTGAATTCATTGCTCTTGAGTTGGCAGGTCAAGAAGCAAAACGGCTGAAAAATCTACTAGTAGATATGCCACTATGGGGGAGGCAACCTATGGCTATTTCCTTTCACTGTGACTCACAGGCACCTAATGGAATTGCACATAACAACGTGTACAATGAAAAGAAGAGACACATTCCCATAAGACATAATGCTGCGAAATCTCTTTGGAATATGTGAGATCCGAGAGAAATTTAGCAGATCCACTAACCAAGGGCTTGACCAGGCGAATAGTTCTCTAGATGTCGAGGGGGATAGGACTGAAGGCCATGGATGAGATAATGTGGTGGATACCCACTTGTGGTAAAATGAAACCATATTGGTCTTAATATGCACTACATCACCATCCCTAGGGCGTATAGTAGTGCTTTTAAGAGGTTGAGCTCTTACATTGTTAATGGATCCATAGCCCATTGAGGTGGTACTATTGAAATGCACTTGATGGATTCACTGATTGATATGTGTGAGGTTGACAATGTTCTGCTCTTAATAATTCCATACCGTAATTATGGTAGTCCATGTTGAGATGAACATAATGGAATTACCTACGTAAGTGTGAAGATGTGGCCGCCTTCTATGAGAGGCTCTAGATTGTCTCTCTAGAGCACTTGTGAGTCCTGAGGTGTTCGCATGGCCTCAAAATACGCAAGTGAGTTATCGCTGAATACACAGTGACCATAAGGGGTGATACGTGTTGTAGGAGTCTGAGTTAGGGTCTATCAAGTTCAAGATTTGTTCACTTAATAAACACAGCTGTCGTGCTACTTCACTCCGTATCAATTCAATCGAAAGACATTGATGCTTAAGTGTCTAATCCTTCCTTTGTCCAGATCTTCTCTTCGCTAGTCTGTATGGCATTAGTGGGGGATTGTTGTATGTAAATGGCATACTGTAACTCCTTTGTTTTTCCATCTAATTTTGTCCCACATTGGTAGTTTTGGGAGTTGGAGTGGTTTATGTTTACCTTCCTACTTTGGGCCTATTGAATAACATTGGCCTTGGGTTTGGTGAGGGTGTGGGGTGTGGGTAAACACCACATACACATACGGGTGCGTGCTGCCCGCCCGCCTAGTATGGTCTGGTCCGGGGCGGGTAGGGCCTCATCTGCTAATTTTTTGGAGAAAATTTCTTTTAATGTCTTTGGTCTGTTATGATTTTTCTCCTTAACGGCTAGTTGACCTAGTTTTTAGTAGAAAGAGTGATGTTCTTGATTTGTAGCCAGGAATACACTCTGTACCACATAAGTTCAGTGATCATCCTATTTTGTAGCTAGGAAAATACTCTGCAACACACAAGCTCCTTCCTTTCCTCACCAGCAGCAGCCCCACCTACAGTATAAATAGCCACCTCCCCTGCACCTTCAAAACACACCAAGTATCTCCTCTCTTCTCTTCTCTTTCTCTCTTCATATTGTTCTCCTCTCTGTTATGGGCAAGTCCTATCTTGTGTATTCCAAGCTTTTTGCCGCAAGTGGACGCGTTTAGCAAGCTAGTTATGCAAACCTTGGGGAGCGAATGACTGTTTTGGATTTGCATCGAGGTCAAGCCGAAATCGCTTTTAAGGCAGTGGTGCTCCCACGGCACAACTCCAATTCCCATTCCCCTACCATTGATTTACACCAGTTTTTACTGTCGAGATTATTAATGATGGACACTATGATTTTTCATAATGCAAATGATAACATGAAAAAATATAAATATAACCAAAGCCTAAATCATACTCCTAATAGTACACACTCTCACAACCCACATTAACGTCTTGTATTAAAAGTTGTCCATATGACAAATACACATTAGAAAAATATATATACTTGGTAAGTAGGAGTATACACTCTTAGGTATGTGGTATATATTACCTATATAACCTACACCATTCCATTATTAACAATTAATTACCAATCACTTACGAAATTGATTAAGAAAACAATTACTAGTTGAATCGTTGAAGCTTTTTATTCTCCCCGTCTTAAATTTCATATGGAAAATTCATAAAAGAATATTAATTATGTAAAAAGTGTAAATATTAGGTTCTAATCTTATCCTTAAAATGAATTACAACCTAGAATTTAATATACATTTTTAATATAAAATATTGGGATGAGAATCTCCAAAGCTCTCCATAATCATTTATGCTGTACCTTTTTTATTGGATGACTAAATAGGAATTCATATGTGATAAATTTAACTATATGCTTAAATAAATACTAATATACTTAATTAACAAATGTCATCCTCTATTCTCATTCTAAAACCAAAAGAATCATCAAAATAAGTATGAATACTAAATTTTAAAATTAATTCTCATTAGGAATAACAACTCATAACTCAATAAACATGTAAAAGAATTAGAAAAAAATTAGATGTCGACTCGAAAGTCATTCCTTAGGTTTTTTATTAATCACAAATTCCTATATTGCAATTTTAAGAATTAACTACATAAGTCAATAGTGAGTTAAAAAAAGTATAAATGTCATTACCAATTTTTCAATCCACCCTCTATCATGCCCCCGAACAAATGTCCATATGAAAAAAATTTAAAAACTCATAATAATTCTCATTCCTTTTATTTACAATAACACATGCTACAATTTCATTTATTACATAAAAATTGTAGAGCTGTACACATATTTTTTTAACCTTAAATTTGATTTCTTTTCAAGTGCAAATAAGCAATTAAATTAAACCATTTGATGTTTAGAAGCCACTAGTTCTTAGGAATAATTCAATGTATCTAGTTTTGCTTTTAAGCCCCAAAATGAACATTGCAGCAAAAGAAAAGCATACTTCATACCGCAAGTCATGACTAGTCGGTGACTACATATGTTCTAAATGATACAAATGTTTGCGCTATGATGAAGAGGTAGAAGCAAGAGGAAATCTCATAACGTTACTCACATAAACATTCAGGCTTCATTTAGTCCTTGGAAAATTTGATGGAGAGAAAAAATTTAGAAAAGTTACTTTTTTTCTTGTATTTGATTTAGAGAAAATCATAAAGAAAAAATTTGGAGGAAAGTTATGTGGAAAAATTGTTAGAAATAAGTGATAAAATTTTCCTCATAAAATTGTGAGGAAAGTGTGAGGAAAATTCCCAACCTCCTCCAACCATACATTGCTTAGATGACATCAACATGATTCAAGTAGTTCATCAACATTCAAATTTCTCACCTAAAGTTTTGTATTTTTTCCTCAATCCAAACAAGAGAAAAAACAAATTTTCTCCCTACTTTTTTCCTTCACATTTTTTTTTCCCTTCAGTTTTTCTTTCCATCAAATTTTCTAAGGACCAAACGAAGTCTTAAGTCCATACTAGTATTTCTTTGGATAAAATAACTACTTAGTGTTTAAAGTATCTAGAATTTTTAATTTTAGTTGTCAATTTTTTATGGCCAAGATTTAATTTGGTTAACACAACTCTGTTAGAAGTTTAGCTGCATATTTTTATAATGCTATTATATCTCTTTTATATTTTTTTCTTCAATATAGTAATATAGTTAATTAAAGTCTTTCTAACATGTGAAAATATATGGAGTTGTGACCTCTGGGTCTATTTATTCTCAATAATCTAAACTAAAAGAAGTAAGTGAGCACTAAGTCGAAATTAGGGCAAAGACTGATGTTTTTGTTTGGGTGGAGATGAAATGGCAGGCAAAGCAATCACAATTTTTTTTTTTTTACCTGAAACTACAACTCTAACAGTAAATATGAACTATCAAACAGACAACTAACTTTCATTGAATTACATTATCGGGAGACTAAGGATATTCTATCGGCCATGTCATCTCCCTACTGTGACCATTCAGTTAAATTTGTTAAAAGTAAAACCGTTAGTGTTCAAGTTTACAATATGGATTATTATTGTCTAACCCAAAATATATATAGTGCATTATCATGTAAAACTCAAAACTAAAATAGTACCGTCAATCTGTACATTCAATTAGCTATTGAGTAATCTAATAGTAATAGAAGTAAAGGTTCCAAAAGTGACAAAAAAGAAACAAAGTGTCGTATCAAAGCAATAACAATAAATTTCTGCTTCAATTCATTGACGCCAAGAATCTTGCTTTTTCTACAAATCCTCTCTCTTATATTCACCAAATTTCTTTGTATAGAAATTCATCAATAGTAACAACAAGAACAACTAATAATGAAAAAGCCACCCCCCCCCCCCCCAAAAGAGATCTTCTTTCATCTCCTATCCCCATTTACTATCATTTCCTTTGCTCAATGGGTGCTACCTAAGAGCAGTCCAACAGCCTAGATTAACTAACCAGCCCTTTAGTTGTGCCCCTCTCTCAAAGTAACTCTGATTCTCCCTCTTCTGGCTTGGTCGATCATTACAACAAAAGTCTTGATTTGTGACAACTAGTTGTTGACAGTTATGACCAGCTGTGCCAAGTGTCATTCTTTTAATTACATAGGTAGATACTATTATTGAGAGGAGAATGTATCCTGATATTCAAATACCAACATTTAATAAATTTTTAACACTATTGTAGAATTGGATCCAACCCAAAATTATAGTTAGTTTTTTAAGAAAAGGAAAAAAGAAAAAAGAAAAAAAGGAGAATAAGAAAAGGAAATAAAAAATGGCTCTTGATTTTGTCCAAGTGCACAATGGAAGAGATCTTTTAAGGCCCATCATCAATTTGTTCGTGAAAAGTTTTGAAAAGTATGTGATTATTGAAGTACAATGCTCCTGCAAGGGTAAACCAATTTTCGGTTTGGCAATTTAAACCCTTGGATGTCAAAGATTGTCCACATTGTATATAAAAGAGGTTGCTTGGTATTGGTTAAAGTATCCTAAAAAGTGAGATATAAATTCTCTAGACTTAATGTACGGCAGTGGTGGGATCCGCTTGACTCAATGTGGGCTTTTGAGTGACTGTGTGAGGGTGGGTATTTGTGGGGTGTATGTTGGGTATCCCAAGCCCTGATTAGCTAGGGGAAGACTGTGTTGTCAAGGGTGATAGATTTGTGAGTGTGAGGGGTGACTCAAACACTAGATAGAGGAGACTGAGAGTGCGTAGTATTGTGAGTTTATCTAGTTAGAATCTTCCTTTTCTTATCATAGTGGATTTAATTGGTTGTTACTGATCATGGTTTTTTCCCTCAATGCATAGTTTCCACATTAAATTCTGGAGCCCTATTTCTTTATATGTGCATATGTTTGTATGTGCACATACACCTGATGGAATTAACATATCGAATTAAGCGTAAACAAAGTCACCTTAATCCTACAGCGAAAGACAATCGACCATTGGCTTTGAATCACTAGTTGAGGAAGGAACTCGCTGTTCAGAGAAGCTTCACGATCCCACAGCCTAAGATTCATATAACATTGTGCATGAAACTTTCTTTAGAAACCCCATGGTGTTTCTTGTCTATGTCTTTCCTCTAAAACTAGTGCCCTTTTATATTAGATGCACTAGTCGAGGAATTAGAGTTTCTTAGGTGGCTGAACCGTCAACTTATTATGTGGATTGGGCTCATGCCCTTATGACTGTAACATGCCATAAGTCCAACATCTCCCATCTCCCACTTACACATAAGGGGTGCTTATTTCCACCTTAAGAAAAATTTATTTTCCATTCATTTATGCACAATCTTCATAGTATGCAAATAGGATGTGCATCAACATAATTGTAAGAGATTTATGCTATACATCTATTAAGAATGTATAGCCTCTCATCGAGAAATGCACGTCAGTAGTTAGAAATATGCAAGTACCCTAGATCATTTTAATCTCATTAAGATGTCTTATTTTCATCTCATCAAATCATCATATTTCATATTCACACTTATGACCCATATGTCATAACTGGTGTACTGTTGAATAGAAGTTAATGAGATTCAGTGAATGATCTTCCTTTTCTCATGAGACCAAATCCAACTATTTTTTCTAGACATGTACCACCGGATCGAATCATTCATGAACTTTTGACAATGCACTAAGATAACGAACATTGAATTGAGTCTTATGCTACTGATTGGAGTGGTGAGGGTACAAATATAAGGTCATAAACCTTATAGGGTCTTACACAAATATAAGTGGAGATCTAACTTATATTAACTCGGTTAGTCATCTCTTGCACACATGATATAAAACATATGTTATAGCATTCTCTCATTTCTAATGCAGCGTATGTTTTTGGGTCCTTCAACCAAAATATAGTATAGAAGATATTTGGACATCTCATTATCCAAACTAAGTTCCCAAATTTACTCTTTAACTTGAACTCACATCTGGCCTCTTTAAGGCAAACTAGGTAAAGTTCATTTTTACCCATATGTTGTAATGACCTTCTCCCATTATCAAGGCAACATTCATGATTTTAAGTTAAGAGGTTCTCAAAATTATCTTTGTGATAACTTTACGTAAAATCCTATTTCGTGTCCCATCTATACTCAAATTAATGGAGACGGTTACCCGTGTGAGATGGCTAACCTCAAGTCTATCCAACATACTTTTCGCATTTAAGAATGCATAACAAAGCATCCATGAATAAGAATGCATATTCAATCATTCTAATAACAAGTATGTGAAAAATAACTTATTTTAATTTTGTAACATTAAACAAGTCTACAAAGATTCTTAAGCTTTTATATGTTTAACAACCCAACCCCTTACTAAGGTTAGCTCAATTGTTCTGTAATCTTTTCCTTCATAGGAAAATGCAAAACTTGCACTCTCTTTATGTGCCATCATGCCATTCACAAAATCAAACTCCATGTCCAATCTGTTTGATCTTATGACAATACTTCGTGGTACATGTGATCATAACTTGTCCCAGTAAATCATTATTATATAGTACTATTTAGTCCATCAACCAAATAATTGAAGTACTTCTTTAACCAAATAGAATCTTATGTTTCTAAGGAGACAATCATAAACTCTTCTTATAACAAGGCAACATAAGAATGGTTCTTACCACTTTAGCACCATTGTTTAGTAAGAAGACGCATCTATGGTTTCATTTCTCATCTAAACCTGCACAGTCAAGACCATTGCACCCTTTTTGATGCAAGTTATTACCTATGTTCCAAAAGCTCATAATTAGGGGTTTCTTTTAAGTATCTCATAACTTAGCGGCCTGCCACTATACTAGCCTCTGGTCCAGTTGATATCTATTTAAAGATACCAAGTTTAATATGCATCATATCATGTATTAGACTTCTAACCACACTTAACAAAGAAAGTTCTGCTCGTTAATCCTTTTCTAATAAAGTGTGGACAAATTTTACTGTAAGGCCTCACCTTTGTTGATATGAGTAGTAATAAGGTCACAGTTCTGCATGTTAGACTATTCAAAAACCTTTTGATGCTATTCTCCTTAGAAAAAAGAATAACCTCTTTAAATATTCTCTCAAAAACTTTATTTTAGGCGCATACACTACCTAACTCATATTAATCATCTCAAATTTGGATGATGACAAAGCCTTTTGCCTTACTTAGTATCTTTACACAATTTCTTGCTATTAGTAATTCATCCACATAATGACATGACTACAAAATTGTCTTTGGACTTTTGGTATAATCGTAGTGATACTCATCAACCATAGTATAGCCATTATAGATAACCACATCGTGAAAAACAAGTATACGAATCTATTAAACAAATTTTAAAGCCATAAATTGACCTCACATGCCACAAACCACATGTTTGTGACCCTTTTCAATGTAACCTTACTTAAATCTTCCCCAAGATTCACATTTGCACATTCGTATGATGTGACTTTAGGTCCAAACTAGCGACAAGAGCTAGATAAAAGTGAAATTAGGATAAAATACACAATAAGATAGGAAAAAACCCTTTGTAGTTGAGCCTATCCTATTGTGTACACCCTTTTTACAACAAGTTGAGTTTAATGTCAACTGTACCATTAGCCTTGCAATTTAAGAACCAATCTATTGTCAAATAACTTTGTGTCCTTCGAAAAATTTAACCAGTAGTTAACCATTATTTACTCCATTTTATTTCTGTTGCCTCAATCCACGTGCCCTTTTAAGTGTCAAAAAAAGCATCTTAGCTCATTTCAGTCTTGTAGGAGTGTCGTGAAAGGTTTATTTACATGATTACCCCAATTGCAAGGAGGAATGTTTTATGACAACCTCGTTGCAGTAGAGATTCATATAATATTAAATCGTTGCTCTTTGGGTTGATTTTTCTACCACTCAAACTAAGGTCAATCATTTTACTCCCACTCAGAATGAGAATATGATCGCTTTTAGTCACTCTATATGATAGGTGGATGTTGATGACAAACTCATTCAGCATCAAGTAAATTCCTCCCGCTCGAATGAAGTGATCCGATTTGGCTTAGAGAACTAATAGAGATAAGTCTTAACCTATCCCACCCTTCTTTAGGAATTCATTCTTTAGAATATGACATATGTTTAGTTGAATTTCAGTTGCACTCCTATAATTATGTTGCAGACCAATGACAAAAAAAAATTAACTTTTCATATTAGTCTATCTATAAAGACTCCCTTCCTTTCCCCATTGGCACTTACATAGCAGGGGTTGTGTTCATGGTTCGTATACCCCTAAGGTCTAAAAACTCTCATGTGAGCTTCAATCCATAACTCATATAGAGTGGTGGTAAGTTACTGTACAGGGACAAGGTTAAGACTATAGATTGCAACAATAATGGGTCTCCTTAATAAGAGATTCATAATTCTGTGTAATCATTAATTTTACCATATTAAGAAGCATTCTGTTTTTTTTTTCCCCTCAACAACAATATTTTGTTGTAGACTTTTAGAGATAGTTAGCTAATAACCTGCTCCTTTTTCATCACAATATCCACTAAATAATGCTAACAAATATTTGGCAATGATTTGGTCTTTGACGCCTTAACCTCTTGGATTTAATTGATTTTCACCAAAGCTCACATGTTTTCTGAAGAAGCTTATCACTTTAGACTAACATGAGATCAAATAAACAAGACATAAATCAAGTAAAATGTGCAGAAACATAAAAGCTTATGCCTTATTATCACATTCATTAGACTATAAAAGTCCAAATGAATTGACCATGATAGAAATCAGGCTCTTACTAGCTTTTCTGAAGATAAATGGTGTTCTTATTATTTTTCTTATAAGACAATGTTCATAAGCAGGCTAGCCCACTTATGTTTGCTAATAAATCTTATTTTGCTAGCTCTAGTATATATATGCTTCTGACCCATATGGCCTAGTGTAGCAACAACAACCATAACACCTCCCAGTATGGAGCCTGTAGAGATGTTGATTCCAAGAGATCCACAAAAAAAAAGAACTTTGTTAAAACATTTTATAAAAGAAACAACAACTGAATAGCAGGGAATGAACTAAGAAATATTAATAAAACAGGTGATGGTAACTATATAAAACGTAAGTGCAACCTTGTAGAGGAAAGTACTATATCATAACAAATAAAGCAAGGATAATAATATCTCTTTCCAAATGAAGGTACTGCCTGCATTCAAATACGAAAAATGAAAAATTGGAAAAATATCTAGTAACACATGACGACATATCCTACATTACAACAACCCAATGATAGCTATGTGTAAAGCTAGTCGAGAGTTACAAATTTAACCACTATTTCGGTTATTAAATACTTTTTATAGCATAAGAAAGTAGGGATCGATCCACGAGGAAAGATTGTTGTAAAAAGGCTAGCTTAATCCTAAATGATTTTACTAATCCAATTTATTAAGTCTAATCTAAAATAATTAAAATCTAATGAATAAAAATCTAGAAAAATACCCAATGATGCTCCTAAATATTCTAAATTATATTTTTTAAATAAAATAGTAAAAATATTTCCTAAATAATTTAGAAAAATAAAAACAGAAAAGTAATTGAAATTCTAAATAAAAATCAATAAGAGCAAATAATAGTCAGAAAATAAATATTAAAAATATCACACAGTAACCTAAAATATTATTCTTCAGGCCTATAAGCTTATAAATTCTAAATTTTATCTAATTTATTTCAGAAAAATCAGATCAGAAAATTAGCATAGAATATCAATACAGAATATTAGATCTGAAATCAGAAATAAAATAATTTGCATAAATATAAATACGAAAATAATTAAGAAAATTACCCTAATTCTAGGACAAAATTTTGTGGACTTCACAATACCTAATAATCATGAATTAACAATTAGAATCAAAATTTTCAGAATTAATAACCAAAAAACCTGCACATATCAATTTCACAAAGTAATTCTGAAAAATTATCAAATAACTTCCAAAAATTACGAAATTAAATATGGGTAGACGAAGACGTTAAATAAACCCTAGGAATGGATAGAAATTTAAAAAGAACAAAAATAACTATCTTTAGCCTAATTTCTAACAAATCGGTAATTAAATACTAAAACTGAATATAAATCAATCTAAAATTATAACCACTGTAAAAATCAAAATCTAAACTTCCTAAAATTACCTAGACACTCCTAAAAGACTATACTTTGGGGGGGTCGATTGAAATTATATTGAAGCTAATAATAATAGAACAAAAATTAACAAACTAATCAAATTAACTCTAAGCAACAAATAATTATCAAAGTCGTCAAATTTATCAAGGATACTTAGTATAATCTCAATCCACCATACAAATTAATATTTATCATCAACACACAAGTTAATTTCATTCATGAGTTAAACTGTGGAAGACATCCACCAACAGTTTTTTCCCGATTTTCCCCAGATTCTATTTTACTTAGGTCCAGCCCCAATATAAACCCTACTAATTTGATAATCTTTACATCAGCACAAACATTTAACCAAACTAGAGCATTAAGAATTAGAAAAATATCATTTAACACTTTGTAACCAATTTACCAGCAAATCGATTTAACAAAGATCTAAAGCGATTACCTAATTAAAAGAGATGGGTTTGAGCCATCCATGATTAATTAGGGTGATACCTAAGCCTTAAAAAACTATAACTTTTACGTATTACAGTCTTCTAAACTATCAATCGAAATTGTATTTAATCAACTAGCATGCATTCTAATCGATTTAACACAAATTTTATAAACGATAAACGCTAATCGCTAAAGAATCATGAATAGAAATCAACTAGGCATTAAAGTATAAAACTTGTTTCAAAATAATTAATTTAGCATGGCTTCAAGAAGATTATACTAAGCATAAAAAAAATCACTCACTCATATTAAAAGTAACATCACAATTAACCAAAGGATTCATGTTTAATAATTAACTAACACAAAAACAAATTAAAGTAAGAACAAAAAAAAGGAAAAAAAATATAACAAAAGAGGCTACTTGGTGAAGAGGAGGAAGTTGCCGTGAGGGTGGGAATTAAGATCGTGTGATGATGGGATGATGACGATGATGAGACAATGAAGGATGGTGATCAAGAGGTGATGGAGAGTTAGCTGTGGTGAGGTTGTGAGGAGAGGGATGGTGGCGTGGAGTGTATGGAGATGAGGATCCTTATGGGGATGGTGATGATAATATATATATAGGGAGGAAAGGAGGGGTGTGATTAGGGTTAGTAACTAGGGTTTGTGATGTTTGTGTGGGAGATGATGTGTGGAGGTTTAAAGTTTGATGGAAGGATGATTATGATGAGGCATGAGGTTGGATGGGGGTGTGATTGTAAGCTTCCTTCTTCTTTCTTCCCTAGACTTCTTCTCTCCCACGACTTCTAACTCTGTTCCAACTCTTGCAATCCTAGCCCTAACAATATCTTCATAATTATCATTTTTGGACCGTATTCTGCCCAAGCATGTAAAACTCGAGCCTCAACTACTCGTCTTCTCCTCTTTGTTAAAACAATGCCTAACCTAAAAAATACATGAAAATAACGTAAATTAGATGCAATAATGTGTAAAATATAATCAAAATAATTAATAAAATGATGCATGATTAATTGCTCAACAAATTCCTCCACACTTAGACTTTGGACGTCCTCGTGCAAAGAAATCTTAGGCTCGATCTAAAGTTGACATCCTTTCTTTTCTTATAAAATCATGCATACTTATGATATTCATACTAGGTCTGGGTTTTCTTAAGGAAAACAGTGTTATTGAATTGATTAGTTTCTTCTTTCAATAATTGAATACCTGCTAAATATCCAACTATCCTTAGAGAGTTTATTCATCAATCTCACAACACTTCTATAATGATATAACAAGATCAATAATTATCCATCCCTTTTTTATTATGCGTACACCAATCAAGAGGTCGAAAAAGAATTTAAGATAGAAAAATTTAGGCATGGTCTGGCTATAGAAACAATTGAACTAGGTAGAATAAATCATTGAATTGATTCTAAATTTGCCTTGTATTTATTTTTCTTCTTCTTTTTCTTCTTTTTTTTTCAAACTCCACTTTTGCACATATTCTAGGCCCATATAGGATCTTAGAAATTAAAAACTCCCTGTCTCACACTCATCCGAATAGAGGTGCTGGAGCAAACATGTTATTAACATCATTACTTTTATTTATTTTAATGGCTCACTAGTATGGGAAGCAAGCTTTCTAGTGGCAGTATTACCTCAAAAGGTAACACCCAGTAGCGCATGTCTCAAAGGGGTACTTGTCATTCCCAACTTTGACTCTCTGAAAATAGACAATTAAAATCACAATTTTAATGAATTTTATTTTCATCATTACTTTTATTTATTTTATTGGTACACTAGTATGGGAAGCAAGCTTTCCAGTGGCAGTATTGCCTCAAAGGGTATCACCCAGTAGCGCATGCCTCAAAGGGGTACTTGTCATTCCCAACTTTGACTATATGAAAAATAGACAAGTAAAATTACAATTTTAATGAATTATTCAACTAATTCAATAGTCTAGGAGATGAGCTAGGTCATTTTATTGCCTCTGAATTGGATATATTACATGACTAAATGACATGGATAATCAAGAGAGTTACTCATTAAAAAGATGTATGAGGATAAACTCAAACTTCTCTAAAGGATAACTATCATGCTTAGAAGTCTTCACTTATAAAAGAATAAACTACAAAATAGCTAATAGAACAAAAAAATTTCTAAACAAGCAAGCCTAGCATAAACTCATATCATGCATTATTTATAAGAAAAGAATTTTTTTGCTTTTCGATTTTCTACTTTTTTTTTTCAAGAATAAACGCTGCGAAAATTAAATGCAGGATGCACCCCTCCCCCCACACTTAAATCATGCATTGTCCCTAATGCATGCAAAAAGAAAGGAATAATGAAAATAAAAGCAAAATTAAATGGGTACTTGCCTAAAAACGTTGGGTTGCCTCCTAGCCAGTGCCTTTGTTTATAGTCGTTGGCTTGACTTCATGAAGCTCCTGGATCCTCTAGTTGCATCTCTTCCAGTAACTCATTATTAATCTCTGTAAGCTTAAGACTTATTGGTAATCTGCAAAAAAAAGAAAGCAATAAAAGTAGTAAAATTACATAGAAGTAAACTAGCAATTTAATTTTCTTTCCCTGGCAACGGCGCCAAAATTTGTAAAGCTAGTCGAGAGCTACAAATTTAACCACTACTTTGGTTATTAAATAATTTTTATAGCATAAGAAAGTAGGGATCGATCCACAAGGAAAGATTGTTGTAAAAAGGCTAGCTTAATCCTAAATGATTTTACTAGTCCAATTTATTAAGTCTAATATAAAATAATAAAAATCTAATGAATAAAAATCTAGACAAATACCCAATGATGCTCCTAAATATTCTAAATCATATTATGCAAATAAAACAGTAAAAATATTTCCTAAATAATTTAGAAAAATAAAAACAGTATAGTAATTGAAATTCTAAATAAAAATCAATAACAGCAAATAATAGTCAGAAAATAAATATTAAAAATATCAAAAAGTAACCTAAAATATTATTATTCAGGTCTATCAGCTTATAAATTCCAAATTGTATCTAATTTATTTTAGAAAAATCAGATCAGAAAATTAGCACAGGATATCAATGCAGAATATTAGATCTGAAATCATAAATAAAATAATATGCATAAATATAAATACGAAAATAATTAAGAAAATTACCCTAATTCTAGGACACAATTTTCTGGACTTGACAATACCTAATAATCATGAATTAACAATTAGAATAAAAATATTCAGAATGAATAACCAAAAAACCTGCACATATCAATTTCACAAAATAATTCTAAAACATTATCAAATAACTTCCAAAAATTACGAAATTAAATATGGGCATCCTAGGACACTAAATAAGCCCTAGGAACTAATATAAATTTAAAAATAACTATCTTTAGTCTAATTTCTAACAAACCGGTAATTAAATACTAAAATTGAATATAAATGAATCTAAAATTATAACCACTGTAAAAATCAAAATCTAAACTATCTAAAATTACCTATACACTCCTAAAAGACTATACTTTGGGGGGGGGGGGGTCGATTGAAATTATGTTGAAGCTAATAATAATAGAACAAAAATTAACAAACTAATCAAATTAACTCTCAGTAACAAATAATTATCAAAGTTGTCAAATTTATCAAGGATACATAGTATAATCTCAATCCACCATGCAAATTAATATTTATCATCAACACACAAGCTGATTTCATTCATGAGTTAAACTGTAGAAGACATCCACCAGCGGTTCTTCCCCGTTTTTCCTTAGATTTTAGTTTACTTAGGTCCAGCCCTAATATAAACCCTACTAATTTGATAATCTTTACAACAGCGCAAACATTTAACCAAACTAGAGCATTAAGAATTAGAAAAACATCATTTAACACTTTGTAACCAATTTACCAGCAAATCGATTTAACAAAGATCTAAAGCGGTTACCTAATTAAAAGAGATGGGTTCGAGCCATCAATGATTAATTAGGGTGACACCTAAGCCTTAAAAAACTATAACTTTTATGTATTATAGTCTTCTAAACTATCAATCGAAATTGTATTTAATCAACTAGCATGCATTCTAATCGATTTAACACAAATTTAATAAACGATAAACACTAATCCCTAAAGAATCATGAATAGAAATCAACTAGGTATTAAAGCATAAAACTTGTTTCAAAATAATTAATTTAGCATGGCTTCAAGAAGATTATACTAAGTATAAAAAAATCTCTCACTCATATTAAAAGTAACATCACAATTAACCAAAGGATTCATGTTTAATAATTAACTAACAACACAAAAACAAATTAAAGTAAGAACAAAAGAAGGAAAAAAAATATAATAAAAGAGGCTACTTGGTGAAGAGGAGGAAGTTGCCGTGAAGGTGGGAATCAAGATGGTGTGATGATGGGATGATGATGATGATGAGACGATGAAGGATGGTGATCAAGAGGTGATGGAGAGTTAGCTGTGGTGAGGTTGTGAGGAGAGGGATGGTGGCGTGGAATGTATGGAGATGAGGATCCTTACGGTGATGGTGATGATAATATATATATAGGGAGGAAAGGAGTGGTGTGATTAGGTTTAGCAACTAGGGTTTTTGATGTTTGTGTGGGAGATGATGTGTGGAGGTTTAAAGTTTGATGGAAGGATGATTATGATGAGGCATGAGGTTGGATGGGAGTGTGATTGTAAGCTTCCTTCTTCTTTCTTCCCTAGACTTCTTCTCTCCCACGACTTCTAACTCTGTTCCAACTCTTGCAATCCTAGCCCTAACAATATCTTCATAATTATCCTTTTTGGACCGTCTTCTGCCCAAGCCTGTAAAACCCGAGCCTCAATGACTCGTCTTCTCCTCTTTATTAAAACAATGCCTAACCTGAAAAATGTATGAAAATAACGTAAATTAGATGCAATAATGTATAAAATATAATCAAAATAATTAATAAAATGATGCATGATTAATGGCTCAACTCTATGAAACTATCTCTCTATGCTCTAAGAGCTTAATCTTATCCTGTCACATTCTTCTATCCTGAGCCATACCCTCTGTTAATCCTAAAAACTTCAAGTCCAGTCTAATCACCTCTTTCAAGCTCTTGTTTGGCCATGCCCTACCTCCTGTACCTTCAGGGATGTTAATCCTCTCACATCTTCTTACAAGAGCATCCACACTCTTTCTCTTCACATGACCAAACCATCTAAATCCTGTCTCTCTCATCTTATCTTTAGTGGAAGCTACTTTAATTACATCTCTAATTACTTCATTCCTAATTCTATCCACCCTTCTATAGCCATACATCCATCTAATCATCCTCATCTCTACTACCGCCAACCTTTAAAGTTGTGCCTTTTTAATTGGCTAACATTCTGAGCCATACAATATAGGAGGTCTAACTACCATATGATGAACTTTGCCTTCCAATCTTATAGGCATTCTCTTATGACACAGCACGCCTAAAGCATTCTTCCCATCCATGCTGACTCCCCCGCCCCCTTCTCTTCCACTGAAACCACAATGTAGGTATTTAATTTTTTATCTGCTTAATCTAAGACCTCTAGACTCAAGTGTATGTTTCCACAACTCCAACTTATTGTTAACTTCATCTCTAGTCTTATCAATATGGCCTAGTCTAGCATAATAAATAAACATTTCACATTATCATAATTGAATACAAAAAAACAAATACTTGCATTAGTGGAACAAATATCTAATCCTTACTAGCAAACATTTCTACTGAAACCAGAACCAAAACCAAAGGTGTTTTCAAAAAGAACTAGGCATCAATGCCATGAAAATCGTCTTATTAAACCTAAAGTCAAACCAACATAGCAACATTATTCCAGCGAATCTTAGATGCAAGTAGCATTTCAAATAGCATAGGGTATCGACCACTATACAGGACTAGCTTGCATGTTCCAATTCCTCCAACAACCACCTTGTTATTGTGTCCACATGAGTCCTCATCGAACCTTGTAAAAAACGATTGGAAGCCGAATAAAACTCCATGATCCCTAGCTACGTAGTTCGGAGTTCTAAAGCACCAATCCATGTAGGATTAGTTTCAAAAAGAAGAATAAAACTACTAACACAAAAGTGACTCGGCAACATTGCCAAGTACCTTCTTAGGCTCAATGCAACCATGAGCATAATGACCTCTTTAGTCACAGTTGAAGCACTTAGCTTGCATTAAACCCTTCTTCCTTGTAAGTTTTTCTTTGTCTTATTGTCACACTCAAGTTCATAAGTTTGTTATTTGACTAAAGCTTGCCAATCCAGTATCCATGGTTCTTTCTCTTAGAGTCATTCCTTGAATTAGAGGTTGACATGTGCACTTCTTCACTTGTCATTTTAGTGGCCTCTTGTCATTTTTTCTCCAGCTCATGTCATCGCATGATGTTGTCAAAAGCAATGATATACTTAGTTCAAGCCAAGACCATGTTAATATGATCCTAGTCATTAAGCAAGGAATAGATCACGACATAAACTTGTTGCTCATCATTCAATTCATAGCCCACTTCAAACAATTCACTAATCATATTTGACATATGCCTTAGGTGCTCCCTCATGAAGACATATGAGCTCTTCTTACAATTGTCAAACAAACTAATGAGAGACCTAAGTCTGACAATTGCAGCAGCTGACATGTTGCTCATTAAAAAAAATACGAAAGTTTTATAATCAACACAAAAGTGCACATATGTCTAATAACCACACATGCTTCCATGCAATTTAGAAATAACCGACAAAGTCAATAGACACTAGCATAGACCATAGAGTAAAAAGTTCACATATAGTTCATAATCATTCCCACAGGAGTAAATGTTTAATGTAATTAACTTTTTTGTTTTGTTCTAGGTTGCCACAACACTTAACACAAATTGAAACATTCCAAGAAGAAAATCTCAAATGTCTAATCAAAGTCGATGTGCTGACCTCAAGAATATTTCAAGAAAATCTAACATATATCGATAAATAAATGAAAACAGATTTGAACATTTCTTGCATAATTTTCATATTTAATGAAATTCTCAAAACATGTTTTTTAGAAATTTCACTATTGTCATGCCTAACATATCTAGATAGAGTGCACAACTTTGATATATGATGTGCAACACACTCTTCATGAATTTCAATCATACACATATGCTCATTACATATAGCATGAAATTTAATTGAAAACAAATGAACTAAACATCACAGAGATTTGACGTAATAATTTCACCCAAATTCATCTCAATGATATTAAAAAAACATGGTCATATCTCTCATAAAATTCAATAAAATGAACTATGCTCAAATAAAGATTCTCAAGGAATCACATAGTGTCTCATTCTAAAAAATGATATCAAACATCATAAATATATAATCACAAAAGAGTATCAGAGAAATATCTCATAAAATATTCCAATCAAATTATATAAATTCATATGCCACATCAAAAAATATATGCCTCTATGGTCAACCACAGTCAACCCATTTGTTTAACTATGTAAATATTTTGTTTGTATATCTTTTTAACTAATAAAACCAAAACAACAAAGCCAGCACGACATTACCACCCATGCAACACGTACGACCCTGTCCCTTTCCTCAAGCCAAGTCTATACACCCAAATCACTGAAAATGGGTCCTTCATTACCCATCACACAGAACTTGCCTAAAAACCCCTTTTTCTTCCCAATTGAACCAATCCAACCATTTGCGTTCAATCTAAACGAGTTTTAAGATTGATTTGTACAATCAATTGTGAAAAAATAGAAAATTCTTCAAAACATTTTGGCATAATTGCTCGAAAAAACTAGTCAATGCCAGTGACTTGCTTCACCAATTTTGGCCAAAATTAGGTTCACATTTCATTGGGGATAGAGGGCTTTTGCACGGAATCACAACTTAAATAAAATCTACATATCAATTTGACAAGAAAATGGCCCAAAAATGATATAAAAAAATGACCCAATTGAAGAAAATCCTAACGCTAGAACTCACTGGTGATGTTTTCACACTTTTCCAGCCAATTTGGATCAATTGTTGAGATAACTAAGGGCTTTCACTCAAAAGTTTTTGGGCAACAAAAAGCACAAACCAATTACAAGAAAGTGTAGCAAAAAAAAAAATATGCCTGAATCAAATTGCGCAATTTCGACCCAAACCCTAGTGGCATTTGCTGAAATTTTTTGGGTGAAATTTACCCCAAAACAACTCAAATTACAACTACATTTTGTTAGGGATTTTGCTCCTTATAAGTTGGGCTATAAAAGGAACAAAACAATTGATGGAAACAGTGACCAAAATTCATCACTCTAACAAAACTCTAGAATTGGCTACTGCTTCTTTGCCAAAGTTCGAGCAACTTTTCGATCAAATCAACTAATAAATTAAAGGCTTCTAGTAGAAAACAACTGACGAATACAATCCATGAATCGATTTTAATGAAAATTAAAGGAAATCAATGATTGAAGAATCCAAACTAGGGTTTCATATGCGAAGAACCCTAGATTTTCATTTTGCAATTACTCATAAGATACTAAGCCAAATCATTCGTGTAATATACCAAATTAAAGCTCTAATTTCATAAAACATCAGTAAGAAATTACGCATGAAATAATAGCATGAAGTTTTAAGTATAATAGCGAAAAATGAGAAAACTGGATGTTGCTCATACAGCACGCATTCCAAAAAGTATATGAGTAACCAAACTATAAAACAAGCTGATAGCCTGTGACTCCAATGATGGAATTAATATATCGAATTAAGCGTAAGTAAATTTACCTTATGCAGTAGAAGACGATCAAACCTTGGCTTTGAATAATTGGTCGAGGAAGGAACTCACTATTTGAAGAAGTTTCACAAGCCCACAACCTATAAACCCTAGGGTTTTGTGCAGAAAATTCTCTTTAAGGAACTCTTGATTTTTTTTTGTGTCTTTCCTCTTAGACTAGTCTCCTTTTATATTAGATGGACTAGTCAAGGAACTAGAGTTTCTTAGGTGGCTAAGCATTCAATTTATTATGTAAATTGGACTCAAACCCCTCATGGGTGTATCACACCCTAAGTCCGACAATACCAAATTTTATTTCACGCTCCTATTCTTAACAAGTGGTGCTAAAGTGGCTTAATCCCAACAACTACTTCAAACAACACTTTTCTATCTAATTTCTCCTCCTAAGATGTGTCGCTTAAAAGGGTTGTCGCTTTTTAAATTCATGGCATCACTTTAAAATCCCAACAATCAACATCTGAGAAAAACATGATGTACAGTTTATTACAGGAGCCAATAATGCCAATGGTTGAAAATCAAGACTTCTATTGTAATGGTTGGTCAGAAAGGCTAGTTGATCACCCTCCCTTTTAATCTATATATGTTGTTGGCATCTCCACCAATCTATGGCCATGTGAGATAAGGGAGAGAGGGACATGGTATGGTTGTATCGGGTCTAGGAATGGGTTATAGGGATTTTGCATGTTTCAATATAAAATATACAGAATCCTAAACATAAAACTCAAAATTAATGCTTAATGTACATTTTCAAGAGAGAACTTGAGATATGCACTACTTATTTTGTGTTATTATCCTATCTAAAACTACACCCGTACTCTACATTGTCCCTTTACTTGACACAGTCGCTTAATTTTTAGTTTTTCCTAACTGGTTAATACGTACATGTTGTACAAATTTAAGCAAATGAGTTGCTTGCTACATTAAAGGAAAGAGGCTTGCAGGATGGAACACTTTTGAGTGAGACCCTCATATATGTATGCTAAAGAACATGTTAATCTAAAACAAAGAGGCTTCTACAACTTTTGGTGTTTTTAGAGACCCGACAATGGGGAAGTTTTTTAAAGAATTTGATGAGTTGACTTTCTAGTGCCTGTAGAAAGTGGCTATTTGTTTTGTTTGTAGCTGGCAATATTTAGCTAATTTTGCTCTTCTGATGTATTTAGTTTCCCAAATCCCTAATGATTAAAAAATGTAATACTCACAATGTGTTGAAGAACCAATAAAGACCATAACTTTTTGAAGGGCACTTGTGTAGTCTGCTAGTGGCTATTAAAAGTGGTCACCAAGAATATTTTTTCACATTACACGATTATCATATTTTCTATAGGCCTAGTCAACTATCTATTGATTAGTATTAATTTAGTATGTATTACATCAAAATATTGTATATTATAAACAACTAGTATTCTTATAAAACATGAGATATTTTTAGGATTTTGTTTATAGTAATTACATGTTATATACATAACTTATAATAAGTTATCTACCATTCAAGTATATGTGGAAAAAGTTTAAGGTTATTCTCTTTAATCAATAGTTTTTAACTATATTTATTAGGCGGTATAAATTGTGGGACACTAAATTGAGATTTCTAATGTATTAAGAAGATTATAATTAACTCATGTAACTTCTTTCTATTGTAATTGTAATATCTTACTTTTTATTAACTATTTGATAAATATGGTAGCCCAAAAATTAATCTACTTCACTCATAATATACTAACAAATGCTTTTGCTGTTAAAATTGTTGTCGATGGGGCTACTTTCCATTGATATTTAACTATTTTCCTTTGACAATTCAGTCAATATAGGCATGGTCTCTTATAGTACATAATTAAACGCAATCACATAGATACATATAAAGCTAAAAATGATGATGGTGGATTGATAAATGTTAATTTTTATTGATCATGTGTATTCTGTTAATGTATATGAAAATTAAGGGGTCGTCAACAATAATAAATTTTAATTAAAATTAAAACATATTTAACACAAAACCTTATCATATCATCATGTCATATAGCAACAACTCCTTGTGTAGGTCCCGTTTACGTGGGGTCTACGGACATCTAAACATAGGCAATCTTGCCTCCGCAGATATCTCTACCCATGGAGAGGCAGATTCCAAGATGCATATACAAAAATTAGAATAAAATTTTAGAAGTTCAAATGTTGATAAACTGAAGGTAATTTAGAAAAGAAGTACTTAAAAAACATAGAAGGAGCATAGGATAGTTGAGTACTATACCTCAAACAACTAAAGGTGGGATAATAATAACTCTGTTAAGAAGAGGGTACTGCTAGCATACAAAATACTGCAAATGTAAGAAAGTATAATGGCCGGTACAACACAACCATAATTTCTATGATCCAAAAGCCAATGGATTGACAAGAAGCTAATCACTTATGGTCAAAGACCTTAATCCTAGACCCCCACAAAATTTTATCCTAAGTGATGTTCTCCATTAACTTGAAAAATTTTAGATCATGTCTAATCACCTTGTTCCAACTTTTTTTGTAGTTGTCCTCTACCTCTTCTGCATTTCGTAATGGCAATTATCTCACATGTTCTCACTAATGCATCCAGACTTCTCATCTTCACATGAACAAACCACCTGAGTTTAGTCTCTCACATCTTATCTTCTATGGGTGTGAGTTTGAGTTTGTTTCTAATCACCTAATTCCTTATCCTATCCAATCTCATATGGCCACACATTTACTAAATCATCCTCATCTCTTTTAACATTAACCTCTGAACTTTGGGTTTTTTTTGGGCTAACACTCGGAGCCATACAACAATGCTAGTCTTACTACCCTGCAATAAACATTTCCTTTTAATCTTATAAGAATCCTCTTATCACACTGCACTCCTAAATTATTGTTGCATTTTTTCCATCCTACTTTTATATAGTGGTCAATGTCTTTGTCAATATCCCCATTCTCTTGAATGATCTAGCCCAAATGTTTAAACTTGTCAACCCTCAGCATTGCCAACCCATCAATGGTGACTCATCCACATCCCTCTTCCCCTCCACTGAAAGCACAACTTGAATACTCAGTTTTCGATCAACTTAAGTTAAAGCCTCTATACTCTAGTATATGTCTCCATCATTCCAACTTGTTATTGACTTCTTCCCTAGTCTCATCGATAAGAACAACATCATTTGCAAATAGTATAGACTGTGACACCTCATCCTAGATCCTTTTTGTGAGTTCATACATAACAATAGTAAAAAAAATGAACTGAAAGTTGATCCCTAGTGTAGTCCAATATCGACTGGAAAGTCTTTTGTGTCTCCTCCTGAGGTTTTGACACTCATCTTTACTCTGTCATACATGTCTTTAATGACTCGAATATGTGCAACCGATACGCCTTTATTCTCCAAGCATCCGCATAGCACTTCACACTATACTTTGTCACAAGCTTTCTCTAAGCCCATAAACAGCATGTTGAGATCCTTTTTCTATCCCTGTACAACTCTATAATCCTTCTAAGGGGGTGAATGGCATGTGTGGTTGATCTACCTGATATAAAACCAAATTCATTCTCTGAGATTGAAATATCCTTCCTTAATGTTCTCTCAATCAACCTTTTGCATAACTTCATAGTCTGGCTAAGAAGCTTTGTATTTCTAAAATTATTGTATTTTGAATATCACGTTTATTATTGTATAGGGATGATTGTGTTGAGTCTCTATTCGCAAGGCATCTTTGTAGTCCTAAAATAATATTAAATAGCTCCATTAACCACTTTAGTCATTCTCCACTTCCACATTTTCAGAGGGATTTGGCATGGGCCTAAACCCTTTCTATTGGTCATCTTTCCAAGGCCTCTCCAATTTCCTCTACGCTAATAGGGTTGTCGAGCTCAGGAAAATGGAAAATCACAATTGGGCCACCATAAGTGCAATTAGCCTCAAGCAGTTATTAATCAGAGAAATAGATAGAAATAATGTGTACAACATGTAGCAGAAAGACCGATTTCAATAGACCCACAAAAATTTGAGAAAACAAACCCAACCTTCCCATAATTTTTTTTGAATTTTTTTTTTAAAAAAAACCTAACCCGACCCCAAATATACCTCCAAGTTCAAACTCCACTGCCATCCAATTCCATGGTTGGAACTTGCCTGCATTGCACGGATCAACTTATTGATAGTCCTAGTTCCATCAACTGCTTAGAAAACCTTCCTATAATGCTATACTATACACATTAAAATTTGCAATTCCGTTTATAATGAAACTATAGCTAATAGTTGTCCACAACCATTTACAAAATAGGGAGGGGACCAAGCAAGTTAATAACCAAAATAAGTCCATCACAGAATTATGAAGAAAGTATAACTTATTGAACAACAAAATTGAAATGCAAACAATACCAATCAAACACATGCAAATATTTGTACTTTACTTAAAAGCTCCTCAATTTTTCTGCAGAGACATTAAACTAACCTCCGTAGAATTAGTAATGGATTCTTGCATAAATTGATCAGTTCAATCCCAGTACATTGTTTAGATGTCTTGCTCATTTTTCGGTGATTTCATATGTTTCCCTGGAAGTCCTTCCCCTTTTCCTATTCTTCTCCTTCTTCCATGTACTCAAAAATGGCAAAGAAGGTGATGGTTGAATCAGAAGAGAAGTGGTCCAATACTAATTCTCATACTTGATTCAACCCTTTGAGCCTGTCTGGAATTCAAATCAAAACCTGAAAAATCATGCATGGTAACAACGACATGAAGGGGGTAATTAGGATGAAAAACAAATTCATCAACTTAGTTTCAAATGAATAAACATGAAAATACAAATTGCTAATGTTTCTTTATTGGGACGGCGTAGTAAAACTGTAGATCTTAGGAATGTCTAGCCAAAAAACTAAAACCAAAATCGTTGACCAAAAAGAAAATCTAAATTAAATTACACAAGTTCTTATGTTCCATTTCTTCATGAGTTACATCCTCCCCCATCCTCCTTCCATCTCCTTCGCTCTCTCTCATCTCCTCTACCAACACTGTCAATTTGGGTACCTCTCCACCATCCCTCGTCTTCCCCACCATCTATGTATGCTTTGTTTGCTAAGTCTATAGGCATGCTCAAACACAATCTTTAAAGAAAGGAAAAAAAGGGCAAGAAGAAAATCAAACCTTTTTTTATGGAGCTAGTTGTGATGAGCCAGAAATTGAAATGTTAACAACTTTTATGGAACTTTTTAAAGTTCTAAAACTGCATTCACCAACCCCGCACTAAGAGAGACAAAGAAATAGGGTGGCTGACCTCCTTAGACTCATATATTGATGTAGTTTTTCCCCTGCTACTCAATTTACTCCATGCCTTTGTAAACCCAAAATCAGAGAACGAAATTAAACCTAACCTGATAATTTAGAAACACAACAGCAGCGAACCAAGAATACCAAAAATCAGGAGGTTGTGATCAGCAAAAGCCTACTTTGCATAAATTGACCATAATTTGGGATAATTTTAGAGATTGGTATTGACATGGGTAGAATCAAGTAATCGACCATCACTGAGAAAACAAAAGAGCAATCAGCGAAAACCCCATGAAATCCTCAAGGTTCTTCTCCCCAACAACACCAGTCCCCAATGCTTCTCATCGAGCCCATAAGCAGTAGTGGTAGCAATGAGGTCATTGATGATCCCAGAACATTAAGCTCAACAATGGTGCCGGTGTTTCTCTAGAATTTTACAGAAAAAAAGAGATGAGATGATATGCAAACAGGGAAGCCAAGGACAGAGAAAGAGAGAGAGAGAGAGAGAGAGAGTGACAGGAAGGGGGACGGAGAGACGTAGGGAGCAGTTACAAAGGCTTTTTTTCTTTCTTTTTTCCCCTCTTTATTAATTCCAGTGCCTGATGATTGAGATTAGTTGAAGCATTAGATTAATGGCTGTGAAAGAGAGTATGCCTGCAAATCACTCTCATATAGATAGATAGTATAGATAATTTTTAAAATTTAAAATTGAAACTAACTTTTTACCCATTTTGGGGATTAAATGAGAATCCTAGAATAAGATACGGAAGGATTCTTAGCCTATAGAGGCATTTTACATTTATAGTATAAAGATATGTACAGATTTCATTCAAGCTTAGAAGTTTCACTTTTTTTAAAAAAAAATTGCTAACTCAGAAAGGCACAAGATCTATCAATTTTAGCCAAGAAAATTCGATTCTAAGCAGCAAAGATCATACTTTCTGCTTCACCAAGGTTAGCAAACAAGGAGTGCTGGCAAACCACCCGAATTGCTAATTGGGTGATAATATGTGTCTTGCTGCAAGACACTTTTGAAGATCTTGTCTTAACCCAAATTAATATATTTTATGATTTAAAATAACTAAATTTTAATAATTGCAACTTATTATGACTTATAAAACTTTAATATTCGTGGGTTACACTAATAAATACAAACTGACATCCTAACCGGATTAACACAATCCGCAAAATCACATCATATGTGTAATGCTGTAAATATTAAAGATTATGTATAAAATGATGATTTTACACAATTTATAAGTTTTAACATCCTTCCATTATTCAATCATACAATTTTTTTCAATTTAATATGCGATACTTTACATTTTGAGCAAAAACAAGACACTTAAAAAGTGTTTGTAGCAAGACACTTGTTATTTTGCTTGCTAATTTGGGGCCAATTGATGATTAAGCATCAAATGCGTTGATCAGAAAAGGACTCAATATGATAGTGCTCTAGAGGCAAATGTAAAAATGTATATTTGATTTTGATGTAAAAGTTGATCAAAGGAAGATATTTTTTTTATTATTTAAAGGTATGGCTTTATCTCCACTTTGTCGTAGTAGAAAGGTTTATAGACCTTGTTTAACTAGACAATTTTCAACGTTATATTATTAACTCATGTCATAGAAAGCCCATATCATGTTGGTGGTCACACCTCTTTTGAACCTAGACAGATGAAGTGATTTAATAAAACAATAAATAGTAAGGAGGCACAATATTAGATACAAAAAAAAGGACGCTTTATACAGGAGTATTGTTGAGCATGGAATTTGAGTAGTTGTTTAGTTAATATGTAACCATTTAGTGGCTGTACATTAAGATTCTACTAAATAATAGCTTACATTGATTTTATAGCTATCATTATGTTCTTGTAGTAAAACTTTGTAATTTCAAAGGTAATTGCATACAATTTTAATATTTTCAGCGCCACATTTTATTATATAGTAGTCAATCATTTTTGACTTACCAAATCGTATAGTAATCGAGTATATAAAGGCCATAATTATTGCAATTAAAACTAAAATTTTATTAGGGAAAAAAAATCGTTTTTGACTTTTCACATGGTATAAGTAAAGAAGCACTTTATATTGATATTATTGCTATTTATTCTAGAGCTACAATTATTGGAGAACATCAAATTAAGTGACAAATGATAACCAATGATATTACGATACATGTCATTCCACACTAACAAAAAAAAATATCTAACCATGAAATATGAATACTTGTAGAAAATGAAAGAAACATGAAAGAAAAAAAGTTTAAACAAAACGCAAGTTCCTTAGATAAATACGTAGAACTGTCAGTCAATAACTTGACACATGAAAGATAAATGGATAAGTTTTTATTGCATTCTTAAAGTAAAATTATGATGAATCTCATGCTTTGCATGAATTTTTGTTAATTTATATTTAATAATGAAATAAAAATAATTATTATAGCTTATCCCTAAAATATAGTATATTACACAATAATTATAAGACAATTAAGATTTAGATTAAATACAAATTAAATTATAATAATATTAAAATTAGTGATTTTCAATAATATTGTTAATATTCTTGGTTCATGATTTACACATTAGATTTTGCATAAATTTTAACTTCTAAGAAAATACTAACGTAAAAATGAAACTGTTTCAGTACAATATAAAGTTTTTGTGATTCTTCTAGGACCCTAGAGAAACTTGTGCCACCATCCAATGATTACCTACAAAGGAACTCTCCGGGGGGGTTCCCTCTTTAAGAGCCTCCTACGCTCAAGTTAGGGAGAATTTTAGGAGAGGGTAGTAAGTACAATACAACTTATGAAAGTTTTGTTAACCTGCTTTTTAACTTGGCCATGAGTTATTTATATAGGATTTTAAGACAAGTCTTTTAGACAAATTTTACCAAGATTCCACATATTTTTAGATGTAAATTATTTTCTAATTTTATTCAAACTCAAAGATTTTTACCAGCTCCTAGGATATTTAGAGGATTAGAGGTAGATCTTTCTTTCCTTATCAAGCCATGTGCATTGAGATTATGTTCAAGACTTTAGTGGACTTAGGTTTTAGTGAGCTTATGTTCAGGCCAAAACTGCTCAATCCTAGTGACTTTCTTGATCCAATCAATCTCTTTCTCGGGCTATTAGTGGGTTATGGCCCAATGCTTCATAGAGTTTATCCATTGAATCATTTGCCCCTTTAGGGATATTGGATCTTAATTCAATCATGCCTCAAATTGTGACCAAGTGTAGCCTCTTTATCTCTTTAGAAATTCTTCACCTTGAATTGTAACTTATCCAAACCTTAAGGGCTTTTTTAGGGTTAATTTTGTGTGACCTCTTTTGTTGTGGTCTCCTTTCCTATAGAGACTTCATTTGATTTTTTCCAGTATATTTTTATCCTATTTTTAGGGAAAATTTCTTCTAATTGGATTTCAAATCTCTTGCTTTGAGATTCTAAATCTTTAGCTAATTTTGTTTTTCAATCTTGGAGAAATTACCTTAGCATCTACTCAATAGTTGCTTAAACCTGCCTTAGTTGAGTGTCTCTTTGCCTTCTCTTCGATTCTCCATGCTAGTAATAATGACTGGTTTAGTTTCTTGAGTTTTCTGAATTAGACTTTGCATCTCTTAGGGTCTTTCTCTCCAATCTTGTAACACTTTTTGCCCTAATCTCACCTATAAATGCAATCTATTAGGGTTCAATTTCTTTTAAGAAATTTCTTACCCGTTCTAAGGTTCTTAAACAAGTGTATGTCAGCTCCACTTTTCTATTTGTACAAAGTTTTCAAGCCATCTTTAACCTTTTTTTTTCTCCTTGTACCATTTCTAAACATCAATGGTTAACAATAATAATCATTGAAGACCCACCTAAGCTAGCCAGACCATACTTCCAATCCATCCAAACCCTTACATGATAATGTTAACTATTTCTACTATTTGGGATAATATAGATGAAATTTACAATGAAGAAGAGAGCAGGGTTGCAGGTGTCGTTTCTAGATCGATGCCCTCAACAACCTATCCCTCTTTGTTTTTGTTAGATAGGGTAGCATTTGTAACCACTTGAGGGACAGTGTTATGAAAAATTGGTCCTGGTTCAAAGGCTAGCATGCCCAACACATGTGGGGGCATCGTTTTCCGGGCCCTTCCCCGCTTTAAGTGGGAACTTTTTGATGGCATTGTGAAGCATCCTTGTCAGTGTCCCATAATTCCTATTGAAGTGGGGATCCTATTGGGATATATTTACCTTGAATGTATCGAGGCCCCCCAAAGATCTTTGGGGGATTCGTTGATATCCCACCCGCTCCTAAATATCCCTTTCCTCCTTTCATCCTTATCCACTTGCCCCTACACGTCTCCACAGATCTATTTCTCTAGGTGATGTTCCCGCTCTAAATGAGGCAGGAACCTCTGTGGTGCTTGTTGGAGAATGTTTGGGTATGATGGCGGGAATGGGGATTTCTGTACTCACCAACCATTTGGAGAAGAAAGTAGTAGAGCTATTGTTAGCGAATGTAGTGAGGATGACAACTTCCAACTTGTCTTTGACATAAGCTTGTTTCTAGGCTATCTGCTCAATGAAGATGTTTACCTTTTCTACAACTCCACCTTGTCCTCCTCCAACCCTAGTAAAGTTATTTGCTCTAGGGTGGAGGATTGGAAGAGACAAATAAAAAAATCGGGAGGCTATGATTAGAGGTGGAGAAGAGGAGAAGAAAAGAAGAAGAAGACACGAAAAGAGAGAGAAAGAGAATGGATATTGCTTCAACCGGAATGGGCATCAAAGCAAAGAGATCTTCCTTCATGGCAGCGTAGTAGGCCTTACTAGGGTAAGTCCCTCTCAGGCCCTTCAAGGAGTTTGGATACTAGAAGCTCCTTGGTCGTTGTGGTTTCTCTTAGTTTTTTTTCTTCTCGACCTCATGTGCTTTACTTTTTGCTCTTCTTTTATTATAGATCTTGACAATATTTTGCACATGTAATGGAATCCAATCAATTAATGAAGAAACTTT
Source organism: Selenicereus undatus (assembly GCA_017589665.1). NCBI lineage: Eukaryota > Viridiplantae > Streptophyta > Magnoliopsida > Caryophyllales > Cactaceae > Selenicereus > Selenicereus undatus. The sequence goes on from JACYFF010031954.1 coordinate 43,340,806, forward strand.
ATCTTTGCTTTAGTATGTATGTCTTATGTTGGTCTCGTTTTTATTGTAGATGACTTTTTTCTTTTGCCCCAATCTTAAGTTACGAATGCAACATTTTAAAATTTCATGTCTCTAAATGGAGAACGTATGGATCTCAACATTTAGGAGACAACGTAATTCATAATTTTATGCAAAAGATTTTTAGGATTTTTTCCATTTTTACAGTGGCTTTTGTAAAACTATACTGTACTCATATATGGGAATTTTATGTTTGATGCCTACTTCTGGTTTTCTTGTGCAATTCCAAGCTTTCTAACTTTTCTTACTCTTCGAAAATGAGTTTTCTCGTTAGGCAAGCTCCTGTGGTTTGAATCAAGAGCATAAACATCTTTTCAATCTCATGAAATAGAATGAGATGATTAACTAGCCTCATTATTAGGAATTTGTATTACGTGTTGTATCCATTTAACAAGGTTTTGTGAATTTCAGCCTTTTACAATGTCCTCGAATTCTTATGTTACTTGGCTGCATTAACAAGGGGAATTAAGCACGGTTTGGCTTTGGAAGACTTGATTAATTAATGGGCATTATCACCACCTACCAGAATAGGCAAGTAAGGCTTAAAATCAAAACATGCCGTGAACAAGACATAGATTAGGCAACAACCTTATTTATTGATTAACATAAACTTTAGACCAAGTACTAAACTTTATAACTACACTTCACGTTCATAGACTACAACTGGAAGCCCTTTAGTTGCATGCCTATGCGTAGCCCACTTCTGTTTGAGAGCAAATTTGAGTCGAATCACTAGCACTTTACGTACATAGTAAGCCAACGATAAATGAATCATTGACCTTCCTTTTCCTTTCCTTTACCTTGATTACCTGAAAGTAGACTTGTCAGTTTGCGCAATCGGGTTAAATACGGGTCGGGTGCATTTGGGCTTGAGTAAAAATACAGGGCTAGTGTACTTTGGGTTCAGATAAAATATGAGCAGGCATATTTCAGTTTTACAAATTTTAGGTTGACCCAATAGGTTTCTAGCACTTTTTTGAGTCATGTTTGTTTTGTCAAAATTTAAAACTCACCATATTCATAACTTAAAATTGTTCATATTTGATGAAAAAGCATTTCAGTTGTAATTTCTTTAATACTAAAGATATTCTAACTTTTCATTATGAAATATGAATGTCATGTATGGATGGGTAAAGAGTTGAGTGCGTTTTGGGTTGGGTGGGTCGGCCCGTATAACAAAATAAGGTTAAACGGGGTGAGTCATTTATGGATGAGCTCGTCAAAAGTATGCTAACAGATCGAAGCGGTTTGGTTTGCTAATACCCCTTTTAATAATTTGATATTTTTGTTAACTAACTTATCATTACCTAACCAAGAATAATTTATTAGTGGTTCGATCCTAACATGAACATAGGTTGACCCATTGCCTAACACTAAAATCATAGTTCAGGACCAATTAGAATGGAAGCTTAATGAATGAATTTTGGAGAAGCACAAGATATGACAATTATCTTATAATTGTAATATCAAAATGTCAGTGTAAAACCTTAAAAATTCTCAATTTTTAATATTCATTTTTTTTCTTTTCAACGCAAACCGACTTAAGGGGCTTGAGCTCATAAAGTGATTCAAGTTTGTGGGTAGCTTAAGGACGTAATTTTTAGGCTTTAGTTTAGTTAATCCAAGCCAAAAACTACAATTAAAATTTCTGATTCTTTACATATAAATTTTGGAAAAATTCTAAAAAAAATTATTTTGTGCCAATGAGATTTGGAGCCACTAAGTCAGACCAATCTTCTTCCCTCTAGCCATGTGAAGCAAGGAATTTGTACTTCCTTTTTTTCTTTCCTTTTTCCCCTACAAAGCCCTAACCCTAGAGGGAAATTTTCTCAACCTAAAATCAACAGACACTCTATTTTTCTCCCCCTCTCACACGCCACTCTCTCTCACGCTCACTTTTCTTTTACGTGCCACTCTCTCCCTCTCTCCTTCACGCTACCTAGCCGCGGCACCTCACCACTGGACCACCCACCCACCACCACGTGCCACCCTTGCGGCCACCCACAGCCATTGATCACCTCCCTCCTTTCTTCCTTGTTGGTGAGTATGGTTAGGGTTTGTGAAAACCCTAGCCTAAGCATCCTCTTTTCCTAAGTTCTTCATGGATTTTATACCTTGATCCATAAATTTGAGTTCTTTTATGTCTTCCATAATTTTTAGATTCAAATATTGGTTTAAAGAATTTTCCACTCAAACTCACTTTCAAGGTAAAGTTTGATTCCTTTAACCCTTATATTTTCATGGCTTGGATTAGATTAAGAGTGGGGAGTAGTGGGAGAATAGGTAGAACGTAGTATGAATGTGCCATGGAAGGTTAGGGTAAGGGATGAATGTATTTAAGACCAAAACTTAGTAGATTATCGACCCTGCTATAAGTAGAACGTAGGGTAACTTTGGGAGATTACAAGTAATTATTGGCTCATCTAAAAATTATGAAATTTGCATGGCTGATAGATCTATGAGTCCTACGACATTGAAATTTTGAATCATATAAATTGGAATTAACATCAGGCAGTTATGATCAAAATATGACGACTGTGTGGCCTACATTGGGACAATTTAGGACCTTGGCTAAATTCGAACTAGTTAACCCCAAAATTTGATAATCACTTTAAACCAAGAGTTGTAGCACACAAACTAGCCTTTCTAGAATGGACTAAATCTCTAAAATCCAATGTTAGGAGCGGGAGTTATGGTTGCTGGAAGTTGGGTATAAAATTTGAGCGTATGCTGCATAGTGCATAAAAGGACTAAATAGCGATATAAACATTCCGAAAGGGCACTACAATTTATTTTAAGAGTCTAACCAAGTAATTAGGCATACAAATCGAGCTTAGGGAATTTATGGGCCATAAATGATATTACACAATGTTGGGGTAAGGACATAGGCTAGCAGAAACCACTTTTAGGGATTTGCATATGCCTAAGTTGGAAACCCGAGCTCATGATTAGGCGTCGCTTCTCATGCCTAACTCCTCAAAATGTCCCTTATAAAATATGTATCGTGAGTTAGCTTTGTATTGATTTGAATTGATGCCCGCGAAAATTTTATTGGATGAATGGGTGTGATAAGATTTTTCGGTTATTATTAAAGTTGGCACGAAATTCTGATTTTGCATGAATGTACCTTTAATGTCCTATTGTGAACATGTTTCTTTATGGTTTTCGACTGTATTAGGCCAGGATGGACTAAGTGTAAGTTGAGAACATGACCTACTTTAAGCGTAAGAACTAAGTGAATGAATTAAGCGAGATGAGGGAGGTTCACGCCTAATTGTAAGAAGACCTTATTGCCTTCCCTGGGTGTTTGCATCCATGAATAGCGGCCACGTGCCACCTTGTGGATAGACGTGGGCCAGGTTATCAGTAACCAATCAATTGACGGTAGGCCATGATGTGGATAAGTAGCTATAGTAAAACCCACTACAGGCCATGGGTCCTAATAAGGTTGCTTGCCCTTTTGGTATATAAACTGACTTGAGTGAGACTTGGATAAACTTATGGTTCAGATTAAGAATGGTTGGGTGCTTTTATGAATTATTCAAATTGTCTGTTTTCCCATACCCCTGAACTGTTCAAAGTGAATTTTAACTATGTTGATGGTTAAGGGTGGTTGTCACTGAGCCTATCTCACTCTCTAAAATGTTTTGTTTTCAGGTGATGATCATGAGTATGGGGATGGGATGTCTATTTAAAGCAAGGTCGCTACTCATAAAACTCGTAGATTGTGTCTAAAATAATTATTTATCTCGAAGTGAACATTTTGCCTAAACTTGCATTGTACTCGACTTTGTGATTAACTTAGCACTAAATGATTATTATTGGATTCTCCTAGTTAGCCTTGTATTTCTTAACAGGGAATATAGCAGTAACATCCGATTAGGTCATCCACTGCCACATAGGTTAAATGTTAGTAATTAATTGAAATTAGAAATTTTGGGGTGTTATACAAACACACGGTGGAAAATAAATGAGCAAAGACTAACGAAGATGACATAGGAATGCATAAGGAATTAGGGATGGTGTAAGACTAGTCAAGTATGTGTTGGTCCGTGTATACCTAAATCGTTAACTAAAGGATTATTCATTGACTTTTATTTATGTTCAAGTGATCCCCAGGCAAAGAGATATACTGAGGTGAATACGCATGCATAGCCAACTCTCAAAGAGGTAGTCGAGTCCATGGAGGCACCATTAGTATTTTATTGTTAGCTATTCAGGGCCTTAACTATGTAAGATCGGAACCATGCCTAAAACAACGCTTAGAAGTGAGGAGTGTGTGGACTGAGTTTACATAGACTCTTCATACATACATAAAGCATATATATAAAAGATATACAAAAATCTATCACAGTTGCCATTCTGTGGGGCCCGAATCGAGGGGAGGGGAAATTTGGGTTACCCTCTACATATCCTAAGGTGAGTATGTCCCTATAGAAAGATGCCCCTACTAAGGTAGAGATCACTCTAGGTCAAGGTTGGTCTCTATGGTGAAAATGGAATGATTAGAGTCGCAGCCTTGTTATGACCCCAACATGAATAGGGTTTTCATAAAGTAGTTTAAAAATCATTTGAAGAACAAAGATGACTTCTATTCCTAAGAAAAGGCAAAAATAAGTGAAAACTGGTCTAGAAAGCTAAGATGGTGGGTCCGGGATCTTGGTTAGGGAGCAAGAACATCAAGGACTTGCTTTTTCCTCCCTTGTAAGGATGAGCTCCTACTAATGTGTTATGTCCTTTTAGATGTCCCAAATATTAGCCAATTGCTGATTCAAAATAAATTGCTAAAAATAATGAAAATAAAATAAGCACATATGTTTGTACAAATATGAATGTACATGCAAACACATAGAAAAAATACTCAGGGCCAACATAGTAGTTAGTAAATGGTGGGTTTGCATTCATATGAGAGTCGGACTGCTCTATGTATCAATCATTGTAAATTTAGTCTTCGATGAAAAGCCTATGTAGTTATGAGGAGGACTCTGATGTATAAGTGAGGACCCAAATGACCAAGCTAGGGATTTTGTGAGTCTTGTATTGAAAAGGGGAGGTGGATAGGTTCAAGGATTGTGTTTGAGATAAGCCGAAGGGCGCCACTCAAATCAATCCTGGGGCAAATTCCTTCACTCTTTCTAGGATACAGAATTGAATCACCACCTAGAAGAGTTTAGGAACCTAGAACACCACTTGAGGTTGTCAAATCTCAAGATATAGAGCTAGGCTTTGTCACTCGCTTTGAAGGAATATGCAAAGCTGAATTTGTATTGCATATGCTTTAATCGAATTTGTCCCTTACAACCTTAACCTATGGCCTATTTATACTAGAGGCCTTACATCATGAAAAGGCATGAAATACACGAAAAGGGATGAGGGAAAAAACAAAGAAACAAAGCTGAAAAATACATTGGATGCACCAAGGTGAAAAGGTGTGTCTCTTGATGTCTCCTGGTGTGAAAAGGATGTAGCAACAAAAAGGGATCCATGCACCTCTTAATTCACACATTCAAGCCTTGCTAGGGAATTAGGAACTCAGCTTTGTAGGAGGAACAATGCTCCAAGGCCGAAATGAGGGAGGAAGAACCATGTTCACACGTTTGGCAATAAGTGTGTTCACACTTGCAGCAAGCCCAACTGCCAGAAGGCATATCTCTCAGAAAACTCATTCCAATTCGATGATCTTGGGCTTGTTGGAAAGCTCTGGATGTCTAGTTTCCAGGGAATGTTCATTTGCTGCAATGGGACCAGCCGATCAAAAGTTATGGCCCAAATAGGGAAGGCTGTCCAAACTGCCCTGGGCTAAAATACCGTGTGCTTGTGGGCCTAATTTGACCAACCAAATGAACTCCAATTTAGGTGTGGTTGGTCTTGTTAGAAAGCTTATTTCCTAAGCCTGAAGGATGTAAGAACCATCAAAAGTTTGGTCCATTACATGTGGCTCAAAACAGGTGACAAAAATCGGGTATGAAGTGGTCGAACTAGGAGTGAGTTCTTCCGGTATTGTCACGGCTTTTCTGCATAGTATAGCAAATTCCTTGGCCTCTTGGAGCTTGATGGGATCTCCCCTGAGCTGGACAGGAGGAGTAGGAGCGTGGGTAGGATGTTCTCCATCAGACTCCATTATAAGTCTGTCAGTTCTGCTGGGGACTAGTTAGGGATCACTTTCGCTCCTAGAAGGTCATGTCAAGAGACTTTAAAAGTGACTCATTGTTGACGCTAAAAATGTGCTAATTCTACAGTACCTTTCTACCTAATTTATGTTCGAAATAATTGTTATTTTTAGGTTTTTATTTTATTTTATTTTATTTTGTAGGTATTGAATAATTTGAAAAAAAGACGCAAAAAAGATGAAGGAAGGCTGAAAATTGAAGAACTGGGCCAAGTTGATTCAAATCCCAACCAAGCAACGATAACAACAAGAAACCAAAAAAAAAAAATAATAAAAGAAGATAAAATTTTTTAAAAAAGGGTCCAGTCACGTGCACGGCATGACCCGGCCATGTCTTCCCCCCTTCCCGTTTCTTTCTCTCTCCTCCCTCTTTTGCTTTTGGTCCCAGATACCCCGACCCCCCCTTTTGCTCCTTCTTCTTCTTCTAACATAGACACCCAAAATAAACCCCTTCCCCTCTCACACCATTGCTTCTTCATCTCCCTCCTTGCAACGGTTACAAGTCCCTCATCAATTTCATCTTTAATGCATTGGTTACAAGAGGAACAAAGGAAGTAGTGAATGGAGGAGGGCAGAAGGCAGTCGCGAGGGCTACAAATGGAGAGTTGCTCGGCCATAAGGGAGGTATCAATTAGGTTTTTCTTAAGGTTTAGTTAGTTTTCGTTTCAGCCTTGAGTAAATTTAGCATGATGTTTGAGTTCAATTTTAGAAATTAGGGCTAGTTTTCGGGCCTCTTGTCTTGAATTTCGACTTTTAGATTTGTTCCTAGCCTTCAAATTCATGTACTTTGGCTTCGATTTTGTCATTTTGGAGTTGATATTCATGATTTTCAGCTTTGATTTCGGCACTTTTGGATTGATTTTGGGTTTCCCCTTTCCCCCGTTTCGACTCCTCTGTGTGTGCATGTTTGGATTGTTTGATGATTTTTGGGTTGTCCAAAGCCTCTTGTGGCGTGCAAACTGTTAAGCCTGGCTAGAAATTTTAGTTGCTAGAAATTCTGTTTACTCTAATTCTGGAAGTCTGGGTTGAATTTGTTTGGCCTGGGATGCGAAATTCCCCTCCCCTGTTTTTTAATTTTTGGTTTGAGTAAGGACACTGGGAATTCTATTTGGTGAAGTTGCAACCTCTTGACCTTTTCCCCATTCCGGTCGTATTCAACTTTAGTCGGTTTAGTTTTGCTAGCTTTTGGTTGCTTGGGTTGATTCATGGTTAAGCTAATGAGCAGGGACGTTAGTGATTTTGGGTTCCTTGCCCTGCCTATTCTGATTTCGAATGTCTTGCCTTACATTCTGTTTCTGGGTTTACGATATGAATTTGGGTTCAGTGTTTGGGCTCTGGTTTCCTCTTCTTCTATTCTCTGTTATGACTGAAGTGCTTTAAATTTTAGCATGCAATCTTTTGTTTGTGTCTGGTCACCTTAGTTGCTAATCTAATCAAGCTAGTAACCTAGTTTCATAACCTAGTTTCATAGCCATCCTTGAGGACAACACCCGTAAGTACTACAACGGTTAAACCGTACGCTTGCGGAAAATTTGCAACAAGTTTTTGGCGTCGTTGCCGGGGATGGCGTTGTGAAATTGGGTAACATTGAGTCATAGTTTAATTATTAGAGTCATTAGAGTCATTTTCGTTTTTTTTGTTTTAGTTGAGTCGTTATTTCATTTAGTTTAGTTTCAATTTTGAATTTAGTTTATATTTTGATTTTGGTTTTTGTTTTTGTCAAGATTTGTTTAATTTTAAATTTTAGATGCTATTTATTGCTAAAAAAACAGTACAAATCAGTTTGGTTTATATGCAGTGAAAAAAATTCAAGGTTGAACTGATCCGAAAATATTTACAGTGCAGATTTTTTACCAATTTTTGCATTCTATTTGAATTTTCTGGACCTGTTCTGGTATGATTTCTGCTGTTCCAATATTTTTCCTAGATTCAGCATAATGTTTAGAGTGTGTGGTAATTTTTCTGGAATTTTTGGAGTTGTTTAGAGTTTTCTGTGAATTTTAGAATTAATATTCTGTTTTCATTTTTCTGCACCGTTCGGGGACAGAAAAAAAATCGAGAAAAATTATATTTATTTCCTTTGTGATTGTGTGGACTTTGTTGTATATTTAATTATGATTTTAGGAGTTGTATTTTCTGTTTTAATTTTATTTTAGAATTGGGTTGTTTAGCTGTTATTTATTTTCTAATTTTCTTTTAGTTTGTTGGTGGTTGTGTTTATAGTTTTCGATTTGATCATTTTTTTTTGTCTAATTTAATCATTTGTTTTGTTTTGTGGTTTTAAAAAAAATATATTATAATAAAAAGAACAAGAAAAAAAAAGATGCTCATGGTTTGTGATTTGTCTCTTTGGTCTTTCTTTTCTTTTGGTCCCATAGTTTTATTTTTGTTAGTTTATTTTGTGTGTTTAACTTGATTATTTCAGTCTCTTATTTTTGTTTTAGTTATTAGTTTGTAATTAGTGTCCTAGAGTCATTTTTCTTTCAAAAAAAAAACCTTAAAAAAGTGAAAATCCTAAAAAGTGAAAAATTCTATTACAAAAAAAAAGAAAAAAAAAGAAAAAAAAAGACTTCAAGAATGCCAGTGTTTAAATTCGCACAATATGAGCATGAATCTTTCTGGCATTATTTGTCTAGACTTAACGATTACCGTGCTCAGTTGAATCAAACTTTTGAGAAATGAAAATTTTGTGAGGTCATTGTTTTGGGTCTAAATGCTGAATTTAGGGGTATTGTTGAGTCCATATGCTCAGGGGGTTTGCTAGGATTGTTGTCTAGATCTCAAGATGAGGTTTGAGATTTCTTTGAAAGGTTAGCTTGGAATAGTTATGAGTTTGAACAAGCTAAAATGAACTTAAAGTACCCAACTCATGCTGAGTCTGCTTTTTATGCTAATCCTTACTCTCGAGGTCATTTTATAGATTCATATGACTCCTCTTATGCTTTTGTGCCTCCTGTTTGGTGCGATTATTGTGAATCTTCTGCTCATGATGCTTGTTCTTGTCCATATCGTGACTATTTTGATGCTCAATGTGCTAGTGTTGAGAAGAGAATTAATGAATTGACTGCTAAAATGGTAGAGACCATGAAAGCGAGAATTACTCAACATTCTCAACGTTTTAATCAAAGTAAGGAGAGTTGTAATTCAGCTGACTTTTGTTTAGGATCTCCTAAATCAGGAGTTAGTCTTTTTGATGATTTTGAGCCCTCTTGTCTTCCTAGGCCTAGCTTGAATGATGCCCAGCCTTTGCCTAGTTTAGAACAAGAGGAAGACCTCCCTGTGTCTCTATCTCCTGACCTTGCAATACACACTAACTCACAAAAGGATGTCACTGAAAATGTCCTAGTTTATGCCGATCCACCCACCATTTTTTATGAATCTTCTGAGTCTGAGGAGGGTCAGGAGTCTGAGCATACTGGTGAGATAGATATGAGCATCCCATCTGTAGTTGAGCTTCATGATTTAGATGACTCAAATGCTATTTCACAGGAGTCACGTGAAAAGGACATTGAACCCACCATTTTGAACTTTGATGATGATATTCTATCTGTGGAATCTGAATCTTTTTCATGTGGATTTGATATTACTGCAAGTCTTGATGAGGGTTTTTGTGTTGAATATGAGTCATTCTCTTTTAACCCTCTAATACCTTCTGAGTCATTCCCTGTTGAATATGACTCATTTTGTTTTGATGCAAATGTGGGTTTAGATGTGGATTTGTGTGCTGAATACGAATATTTTCTTTTGAACCCATTCAAACTGACATCCTTTTTGGAAACTACAAGCCTGAATTTGTTGAGTCTGAGAACATTGTCACTTAGACATTTGATTTATACTAGACTCTCGCGCACATTGACCTTAAAGGACTTGTGGATTTAGGACCCTTTGCTTCGCCTAGACAGTTCATTCATGATAATCCAATTTCTATGCCAATGACCCACCAGTTGGCTAGTTTGCATTACATCTGCTTGTTTGATGTTTGGGACCATACATTTGATAAGTTGAAACAGGCCCTTACTTGTGCTGCATTGATAAGGTGGATGTACTTTATTTGGTGCCAACTTTCTTATTTCTTCTGCGTTACTTTTATCGAGAATTGGTCTTCTGTATTTGACAAGCTACTTCGTGCACTAATGGGTTTTAAGTTGAGTAGCACTTTTCAGCTTGATAAGGAGTGGCTGATGCTCCTTAGGCCTCTATTTGGGCATTTCGCGAGGCTAGAGCTTAGGTGTACTTCTACACCTGACCTAGTATAATCGTTCATCTTTATCTCCTCTTTTTACATTTTCTTTTGTATATATTTGTTACTTTGTTTTATTTTTCGTAAAGTTTTTTTTTTGGTTTAGCGTCTTGTCACATGCCTTTCTTTTTGAGTCTTCTTTTCTTTTTGTATATTTATTTTTCTTTTTGGTTGTATTTTATGTTTCTTTTCACTCCTAATGAGGACATTGTGTGATTTAGGTGTGGGGGTGGGAAAACTTTGCAAAATTTGAAAAAAAAATTGGAAAAAAAAATTGAAAAATTTTGAAAAAAAAAAACAAAAACAAAAACAAAACAAAAAAAAGAAAAGAAAATTCTAAAAAGATTTTTGTTTGTTTTTGGGGTAGTTTAATACTATTTTGATTAGCTTAAATGTCCTGTGCTTTGATTGATAGCCTGTATATACGGATGATGTGCTTGTTAGGTCTCTGTCCTTGATGTAGCTTTTTTGGCTCTAATTCTAATCCCATTTGTTCATTAGCACTGTGTAATCTAATCCCTATTTATATTATCCTCATTGTCTTAAGGTCTTAGCTTTCCATTATCGGCTCTCCCACTTGTTTTTTTTGAAAAAAAAATTGAAGAATAAAAAACTGACAAAAAGGGAAAAAAGAAAAGAAAAAAACGCACAAAAACAAAATGAAAAAAAAAGACGAAAAGGAAATGAAATAAAAATTGGAATGACAAGCAACCCTTTGAGGCATGTACTACTGGGTGTTACCCTTTGAGGCAATATTGCTACTAGAAATGCTTGCTTCCAATGTTAATAAATCAATACTGTAGTTTGTATCAGTCAAGTGGGAATGAGTTTGATTCTGGTAAGCCTAAGCCCTAGGATGATGACGCACATGCACACAAGCGCGGAGATGGATTCAAAGTTTTGATGTACAGTTGAGTGAAAAGTTAGGGCTTTGCGGGCATTCATGAGGTAGAGAGCCTTGATGAATGCATTTTGTTTATATGCGGGCCAATATCTTTGCTATGTGGTTGATTTAGCTGATTAGAATGTGTGCATATCTTTCCCCAAGTTTGTATATATTAGTTTTGAGAAAAATCAAAAAGATTTTCTTTCAATTCAGGAGTGATTTTGTGGGTACATCTTCTGTAAACCCTCACGAGACCTTACTCATCCACTAGGGGTAACCTAGGAGTTTAAAGGGCTTGTTGCACATGTTAAGTGCAATCGTGACTCCTACGAAAGTGAGTTAGGATTTTTTTTTCTTTTCTAGGATTTTTGGTTTTGTTTTACTCGAGGACGAGCAAAACTTTAGTGTAGGGGTATTTGTTGACGTTAAAAATGTGTTATTTCTACAGTACCTTTCTACCTAATTTATGCTCGAAATAATTGTTATTTTAGGTTTTTATTTGATTTGATTTTGTTTTGTAGGTATTAAATAATTTGAAAAAAAGACGCGAAAAAGATGAAGGAAGGCTGAAAATTGAAGAACAGGGCCAAGTTGATTCAAACTCCAACCAAGCAACGATAACAAAAACAAACAAAAAAATAAAAATAAAAATAAAAATAAAAATAACAAAAGAAGACAAAAATTTCTAAAAAAGGGCCCAGTCACGTGCACGGTATGACCCGGCCATGTCTTCCCCCCTTCCCATTTCTTTCTCTCTCCTCCCTCTTTTGCTTTTGGTCCCAGATACCCCGACCCCGCACCTTTTGCTCCTTCTACTTCTTCTAACATAGACACCCAAAATGAACCCCCTCCCCTCTCACACCATTGCTTCTTCATCTCCCTCCTTGTAACGGTTACCAGTCCCTCATCAATTTCATCTTCAATGCATCGGTTACAAGAGGAACAAAGGAAGTAGTGAATGGAGGAGGGTAGAAGGCGGTCACGGGGGCTACAAATGGAGAGTTGCTCGGCCATAAGGGAGGTATCAATTAGGTTTTTCTTAAGGTTTAGTTAGTTTTCGTTTCAGCCTTGAGTAAATTTAGCATGATGTTCGAGTTCAATTTTAGAAATTAGGGCTAGTTTTCAGGCCTCTTGTCTTGAATTTCGACTTTCAGATTTGTTCCTAGCCTTCAAATTCATGTACTTTGGCTTCAATTTTGTCATTTTTGAGTTGATATTCACGATTTTCAGCTTTGATTTCGGCACTTTTGGATTGATTTTGGGTTTCCCCTTTCCCCTATTTCGACTCCTCTATGCATGCATGTTTGGATTGTTTGATGATTTTTGGGTTGTCCAAAGTCCCTTGTGGCGTGCAAACTGTTAAGCCTGGCTAGAAATTTTAGCTGCTGGAAATTCTGTTTACTCTAAATTCTGGAAATCTGGGTTGAATTTGTTTGGCCTGGGATGCGAAATTCCCCTCCCCTATTTTTTAATTTTTGGTTCAAGTAAGGACATTGGGAATTCTGTTTGGTGAAGTTGCAGTCTCTTGACTTTTTCCCCATTCTTAGTTTTGCTAGCTTTTGGTTGCTTGGGCTGATTCATGGTTAATCTAATGAGCAGGGATGTTAGTGATTTTGGGTTCCTTGCCCTGCCCGTTCTGATTTCGAATGTCTTGCCTTACATTCTGTTTCTGGGTTTATGATATGAATTTAGGTTCAGTGTTTGGGCTCTGGTTTCCTCTTCTTCTGTTCTCTGTTATGACTGAAGTGCTTTAAATTTTAGTATGCAATCTTTTGTTTGTGTCTGGTCGCCTTAGTTGCTAATCTAATCAAGCTAGTAACCTAGTTTCATAGCCATCCTTGAGGACGACACTCGTAAGTAGTACAACATTTAAACCGTATGCTTGCAGAAAATTTACAACACTCATGTCTAGATCGAATCGATATGGTCGAGAATAGAGAGAGCTACATAGGGTTTTGACTCTATATTTGATGTGATAAGTGACAAGATAGGTGGATCGATCCAAGTCTAGGCATAAGTATACAAATTTAATCCCTTAACATTTCGATTTTTACTAAGAAAATGATTCCTTAGTGTATGGAACGGGATGAGTTTTTTGTGGAGTCAATGGGTTGATGTTTAGTAAGTAGTGAGCCTCATAAACTTAAGGTGGAGTCCCCACTGATGGCCGATTACTAAACAAGAAGATATGATTAGCTATTTAGTCATGCATGATCTAAAAATACTCCACTGGGGATAACAATGGAGTCGAAAATGCTATTTGAGTGGAGATGAATGTGGACCATCCGAAAGATCAGATATGAACGAATTTATGATTATGGCCACAAATTTGATGAAGGGCCACAACCATAAATTAAAGAATATGTTAGCCTTAAGGACAACCATGTAAATATACACAGATACATACAAGCAAGGTTGAGTTTAGAAGTCATTATTTAGCATTTAGTCGATCAATTTATGACTCATGATTAAGGTTAAGATGATTATAAGGGGGTGGTTATGATTACAATCATTCATTGAATCACTTTCATGGGCCCTGGTTTGGTATCTTTCGTGGGCTCAAATTAAGAATGAGTTTGAAATAGTTGAGCGATCATCATGGCATAGGTACCATACATAGGTCTATGTGCTATAAGTTGGGTTTGATTAAATACTAATGAGTGGTTACAAACAATTCATTTTATTCTTTACTCTGAGGTTGATTAATACAAATGGACTAAGTCATACTCAAAGAACAAGTGATTAAATTTTATTTGAACATTGGAGTCAACGATTTACATGTACCAGATTATTACAGAATAATGAATAAACGAATAAATGAAATATGTATAAGGTTTTCCCTATACAGAAGAGAGCTAAGAAAGATAATTAAATATCGTAATCTCTATACAATTCTTGCTCCATTTAGTCCTAGCAGGGCTATTAGCTTCTACATGCAGTCAAACATAGGTCTCAAATATTGGAAAATAGCCTAATCACCTGATTATTAAAATTGTCCCTATCAATTCTAGAAAAATTCATGAAGTTAAACAGCTCTATAAAGATCTCAAATGCATAATTTTATTATTTTTGAAAGTCATTAAGTGCATAAAAATAATTGTCAAATGTGATTGTCGTGTAGCTATAGAAAAATTATAAATGACAACTTCAAAAAGTCATATCTTTGTGAAGGAGGATCCAAATGAGACAATTCTAAAGGTTAAATACACCTTATTGGTATAATGTTATTGATAAAGATTTGGAATGAAAATTCAAAGGGATATGACTTTGGTAAAGCAAAAACGCAAGTGCTGAAAGTAAATTTGTTACTTCAGATAGGGTGCCCTTGTTTCATTTACCAGAAATATTGGAACATAATTTTGCGAAACTACTTCATTTGACTAAATTAGAGATATTACATAGTGTTCCTAAATTTTATTTAAATTTTTTGGGACACTTTATGTTATTTTGAATTTTTTTAAATGAAGGATATTATCTGACTTATGCAAAAATTTCAATTTTGAAACTCCGACTTTAAAATTTCATTTCTCACATGAGACATAAAATATCAACTTCGAAAGTACTTGAAGTCTACTTTATTTTACATGAAGAAATTATCTTGAGAAGAAGAATCAAACAGGGGTGCAAAATTAGAAAAATAGAATGGTGGTATGTTTTGGAACAGATTAGACACCTTATATGAAAATGGATGTTATGGCCAGTTGCGAATTCCGATTTGGACCAAGGACCAATTGTTGGAAAACTATACTTGACCTAACTTGACGTATGAAAATTATATAAATTTTTGGGTTTTAACAACTTGACTTGAACTTGTTATTTAGTGACTTTTAAGCATAACTTAGCTCATTTAAGCCATTTTTATTAGATTAAAATAGAAAATGGACGAAGTGAAGGCAAAGACCAAAGATAAAGAAAAACACACAAATTTACAAGTGAATCTTAACCTCACCAATTCACTCATAAGAAAATGCAAAACTGATGTCGAAAAGCCAAGTAGAGGGATTGGCCGCAAAGGCCCTAAAGAGAGGAATGGATGGCCATAGTGTCAAGGCCCACCGAGAACTGTCCCAACCCAAAAATAAGAGAAAAACACAAGAGACAAATGTTAGCACAAAATTAGTATAATCAATAAAAGGCTAAGCAAAATAATGAAAGGAACTTGCAAAATAAAATTGTATGCATAAGAAAAAAGGAGATTAAGTTAGTAAAACACATGTAAAAAGAAGAATCTAGCAACATGGCTTTAAAACACTAGAAAAGGTCTAATTAGGTAAACTAGTTCATGAAAGAACTAACTAAAACTAACACCAAGTAAGAAATTTTATTTTCACAACATTAGTGAAAGTTCAATTATGCTAGTCAAATCACCCTAGAGGGGGAGTGAATAAGGTGATTAGCAAAAATTCAGGCAATTATAAAAATTAAATGCGGAAATAAAAGCGGGATAAAACACGACAATGTTTTATGAGGTTGGCGCTTCCAAACATGGTTAGTCACTGCCTAAGGCTCTTCTTTCCTTAGGATTTGAACCACTCCACTTCTTATTCACTTAAGAAGTTCCACACTCAAGTCCCCCGACTCAATACAAAGACTCCCTTGAACACTTTTAAGATCAACTACTTGGTTGTGAGAACCTCTCTCTCGATCGACCACTCAACTAAGTATCTTAAGTTGAGCCAATCATTAACTATTGCCCAGTCAATACTCAAATACCCAAGTTCTTCGCAACTTACTTGTTACAGGATTTCCTCATAAGAAGTTAGCCTCACAAGATGAATACAAATAATGATCAAATCAATATGCAATTTCTAGCTCAAAGTATTATCTCAATTGTTTCTTCGTTGGTATTTGCAAGTGTAGCTCGTGATTTCTCAATTGCTCCAATCCCTTGGACTTGCTGCAGCTCCTCGTATTTATAGCCAAAGATGACCAACTAGTTTTTCTGTTGTAATCTTCTATTTTCAAAGCCTTGAACTTCCTTTCAAAGTCTTGGAACCATGCTTTATTTAGCACACAAACAAATTTGCATCCATATTCTCAAGATGGTAATAATATCATATTTAATACATTCAAAATGATCATTGATTCGGATTTTAAGATTCAAATTCAAATTAAACCTTTGTTAACTAGGGAACACTCTTAGAGATGTTATCATCATATCAATTAGTGATTGTCATGATATTCTCCTGAATCAATTAAAGGATATTTCAGGGATAATCAAATATTTTTCCAACATTCATTGCTTAGATCATGTAAAATCTATATGATGCTCTATCATATAATATTTTCAAGTAAATCATATAATATCTTTGGCGAATCAAAATATAAGCTCAATATTTTGGCATATCAATCAAGAAAATCCTTGATAAAAATAATTCACATCGATAAATATCACAAGATATTTCTTATGAGATTTTGTCTTGATTATTTTACTGTCTAATATTAATCCATAAGATAAAATTCATATCATATCCAATGAAATCAATTAGCCTAAATCATATCCATAATCATATATCTAATTGTATCTCTTAAGATATGATATCCAAGTCATGTCGTGTGACCTTTACATAATCTTTGGAATTATGGCAACATGTAAATTAGGATCCTCATGTCATCATACATTACATTTTGTTTTATTATAACTTCATCACAAGTAATATCCATAATTCCATATACTCTCCGACATTGCATCACTCAATTAACACATGTAATTACAAATATATTACACCATAATACTCATAAGTAAGTCCAAAATTTGTATTTTAATATTAATAAATTAATACTAGACATACCATATGTATTGTATATGAAATAGGATAATTATAACATCACAATATTTCACCATTTCGTATATAATACTAGTCATATTGTTTGTTATCATTAAAATCAAAATGTGAGTCTTAAAGTCAACAACTAGACATTTTTATAAAAAGGAAATGAGTTCATAAGACTTAGAAACATTATCAAATTTGATTAGTTCATCAGAGAACTAATTAAACTTAGCTACATCTAAATAAGAAATTTAAACTCATTGAAGATTACGGGAGAGGAGAAAGAGATAGAAATTAATAGTTCATCCCCAGGGGGGAATTATTTCAGAAAAGGTCGAGGAAGGTAAGCGTGAATATCTCATTCATCATCAGCTAAATTTAATTCCAAAACTATTTTTGACTTAATTGCAAATTGGAATAGTAAAAGAATACCTTAAATCCTTGTTATTGTAAAACTTGGGATCAAAGAGTAAATTAAAAAAAAAGAGACTGCCAATCATAATATTGCACTTGAGAATCTACTATAAATCATTTCACTTTTATATTATACTATTAATTTATAGCAAGCCATTTTTATACTCACTATTATACTATTCACTTGTATATAATAAAAAATAAAGAAGAGAGCCAATAATAATGTGACTCTTGTTAATCTCCCATTAACCTGTTCACTTTTGTATCATACTATTTATAATAAGAAGTATTCTCGTTTATACCTCCCTCCTGAGGTCTTAGTAGATATTTTTCTCCTAACCTTTTCAAATTATTATAATTTTTACACCATGACCTTATGTTGTTGGCCATGTCAGTCGCATCAAAGGTTAAGAGAATCGGTTCAAACTAAACTCAGCTTCAAACACGTAGAGGAGAAAGGTTAATGGTAAAAAAATTTATAAATACGGAACACATTTTTGTAATTTTGGATTTGTAATACTTTTACATAAAAATGAATGGGGACAAATAACAACTTGAAAAAGCTGGGCTAGAAAAAAATGTTTACCACAACCTCAAGGGTGGTAAATGAAAATAGCAGTATATCATAATCCCATTTTACGATTAGCTTTTATATTATACTATTTACCCAAAAGCGAGTCAAGTCAATATACCACAACCACATTCACTATTATATATATAGTAAAAGCCATTTTTATATCCACTTTTGTACTATTCATATAACCACTCTAAAAAGGACTGGAAGTTAATGATATTGTGGGACATGTCAATCCACCACCAACCTATTAACTTTTCTATTAGACCATCCGCACCGAAATCATATTTTTATTCACTTTTATATTACAATATCATGTACAAATATATATATATATATATAT
>JACYFF010031954.1:43389259-43404081 GCA_017589665.1 Selenicereus undatus
TATATATATATATATATATATATAGATAGATAGATAGATAGATAGATATAGGTATAGATACATATATATATAGATATGTATATATAAAAGTTCAGCCAGGCCAACACACACGCACGCGCACATGCGCATTTATATATATTGGGTGGAAATTGGGTGATGGGGCAGATTCAGGCGGAATTCTCATGTCGTACTTTGGTCTCTTATAGCAACTTTCAAAGATCACTAATAGCTACCGCCAAACTACTGTATTGAACAGACCATTGGATTAAAATGTTTAGTTTAATTGGATGTAATTCGGACAACTCAAATATCCAAAAGTGCCAGATACTGTTTTGGCATTACTATCCGAAAGGGAAAAAAAGGACATTTTGGTATTACTATTTCTAAACTAATGTGAAACCGTCTTCTTTAGCATTTATCTGTTTATATAATTTTCCTTTATAATCTAAACCTACGTGCACTTTGACACTTACCGATGAAAAGAAGTTCCGTGCTAGTAATTATTTTTTACGACTAAAATTGGAGTTTTAGATGTTTGATTGTTCAATTTTTCTGGACTTTTAAGTGATTTTTTTTCCCCTTTGTACCTATATTTTACAAAGATTGAGTTATTATTGACGTATGAATGGTAGAACTCTCCCACTATAAATACTAGTATAGATCCGTACTTTGCATGGTGATTTATAAAATAGATAATAAGTATTTTACAAAAGACACATAGTTGCTATTATTATTTAGAAGAAAAGACACAAATAAGTTACTTAGTAAGTGATGTTCTTATAAGTAGAAATAAATTTTCAGTATAAAACTTTAATATTATATACTTTTTTATCCTTTTCTTTTAGGGGATTTTTATCTTTGAAAATAGATCTATTTTGGTTATAATTTCATTCAAGTTATCTCAATATGTAATTACAATACGTTAAAATTAGTCATTCATAATGTGCTTAGACTCCTCCTTTTGAAATCATGAAGTCAGGTGGCCTTTTGTTAGAAAATATGTCATCGTATTCTTCTTAAGACAACATATCTCCCTAAGGTTAGTGTTCCACTTAAATCATGAGTTGCAATACAAATGAGTTGTTGTAGATTTAGGACCATAGATTTAGTGATTTTAGGTGACTTGAATTAAGCAAATTTTATTTTTTTTCGGAAAAGGGGGACTATGAAAATAGTGGATGGATTTTAAAAAGTAATAAAAATTATCATATATGGTAGCTGGTCAATTGGTTTGAAATTACCTACCAATTTATATAAACTGTCCAAAAGATAATGAGTTAGTATAAAGATGCATGTTACGATATTCTAGTTAAATCATGGATCATAATTAGTTGTAGCATATTACCCACAAAGTTCTAACTGTCTGTTTAGTTAACTCATAATTTAAAAACCCAAAAATTGTATTTTCAAATTTGTTCATTCGATTAGCTAATCTAAAATGAGGTTATTTTATTTCTTAAAATCAGAAGGACCCATCAAAATCTCAATTAACACGTGATTTTTAACAAAAAAAAAAACCCAAGAAATTAAAATTTTCTATAGCCTTACCTTCTGATTTGTGTCTTCAGTTATAACTGTATGACATGATTAATGATCTTAAACATTTGTCATGATTTATGAAAAAAAGCCTACAAATAGTATTCAAGAATGCATTACAGTATTTTACTAAACAACAAAAACTGTCACATTGATTCAAGCATCCATTACAGCATTAAATGTATGCCATGATAAAAAAAAATATAGAAATAGTATTCAAGTATGCATCGTAATTTCTAACAAAACAATGAAATATTCAAGCATGCATTATAGTTTCTAACTGAACAATGGAAACAGAAAATTACATTGATTCAAACATGCATGTAATATTGAACGTATGCGATGATTTTAAAGAGAAAACTGAAAAATTACATTTGTTAATGTTGGAGGCATATTTTGAACATGAATAAGTTTATCAAAATCGTTCTAAAGACTTTATAAATTAGGATCAACTTTTTAATATTAAACTCATCCCATATGCCCATTAATGCAATTTGATCCTACTATTAGGGTTCCTAACCCAATGAATCTCCCAACACCCCCTCCATATTGTTCTAAATCCCAACCTGACCACCTCACTCAATTTTCAAAATAGCAAAACTTTTGAAGATATAGAGGGTCATACTCTTATCTATGTATGTAAAAAAGGAAGTCAAATTTTGTGGTTTCTTTTATATATCTTAACAATAATTTTTGTAAATTATGAAAATCATATTATAATTTGTAGTATAGACATTTGAATTTTTTAATTGATGTAAATAAATAGGTCACCAAACAATTTAGATACATGTGAAATAGTTTGCATTGTTGTTTTCATTAAAATTTTGAAACGCCAAGGAAGAGAATCAAATTATTAGAGTTTTTCTTATAAAAAAACAAAAATCCATAAATGAACAACATACATAAAACATGAAAGAATATAAATACAATTAAGTTACTAATACAATATAATATAATATAAGTAAAATTTTTTTAACCTAAGTCATAAATCGGACGGAATAATTAAGAATATGAACGAATCAAATCAAACATCACCACTATTAATCAAGCCTGACAAAAACTACACCTAAAAAAGTGAGATTACGAATTGTAGCAAGAAATCAATGATGACGTTAATTAGTGAAAGATTAAATATCAAGAAAACAAAATTAAGCCACATACAGGAGGGAATTACAACAAAAAAAGTACAAAAATTTCAATCAAATATGATCAAGCATTTTGACACTACTAATTACAAAAGCGGAGGTCACTTGCTAACGAATTAACAAATTAATATAAACAAATATATGAGAAAGGGAATGATAATTATTATATATCTGGAAGTCAGATAAAAAAGGCCACTTTGACATACATGAGCAATGAGCAAGACGACAGAATTGATTTGAACTATGAGACATATTAGTAACGTATAATTTCAACTATGAGTAAGAACTGCTTGACTATTTACACTAATATTGAAGGTTCAAGAATGACATCTTTTTATCTATAATTTTCATAGTTATTTGTCACTAACTACTTCATAATTCATATTTCCATAATTATGGGATTATTCTTTATTGGGATTTGACTTTATTATTTAAACTAATACTAAAGGTATAGCCACTCCATAATTTTTATTTCAACCATTACAGAATTATACTTCCCAGGATTATGCTTTCCTAGGATCATTTCCTTAGTTGTTCATGATTTTTTTCCACCATTACGAAATTATACTTCCTGATATTATACTTTCCGGGATTAATCTTTTTATACAATCTAGTGGTGATAAGGAGATAGAAGGAATTCAAAAGGTTTAAGAAGAATATTTTTTTTATAATTTTCATAATCACTAATTACTGCATAATAATTTTTTTTTTAAAAATTACTCCATAATCCTCATTTCGACAATTATGGAATTATATTTCATAAGATTATACTTTCTTACGATCATTTCCTTCTTAATGATTTTTTCCCTTATTACTATGTGAGAGATTTGAAAACTATATATTAATTATTTTCAACAATTGGACGGTTGTGATGAGGAGAGAGAATGAATCCAAGGGTTCGAAATATCTAATTAATGAGAATGTAAGAAAATTCTACATTATCACAACATTGCTTTTATATATAGTATAGATTTTAATAATTTAATAATTTAATTTTTTATTTTTTATTTTTTATTAAAATAAAACAATTCCAAAGTACGATAATTTCATATTTTATTTTTTTTAATTTTTTTATTTGCTTATTTATTTGTATTTATATTTATATTTATTTTTTATTTTGTATTTTGTATTTTGTATTTTGTATTTTTTATTTTGTATTTTTTATTTTGTATTTTGTATTTTTTTATTTAGTATTTAGTATTTTTTAATTTTTAATTTTTAATTTTTTTAATTTTTTTAATTTTTAATTTTTAAATTTTAAATTTTAAATTTTAAATTTTTAAAGTTTTTATTTTTTAATTTTATGTTTTAATGTTTAATTTTTAATTTTTGTATTTATCGTTTTTTTTATATAATTTGATCTTAATTTCATATTGCTTTTCGTATTTTCTTTTATTTCTTATATAATTTGATCTTTGTAATTTTTTTTCTATGTTTAGTGAGGTATTAATTGAAATAAATCGATTTTATTTTATTTCTATTTTTAGTTGATTTAACCTTTGTTTATTTTTGTTGCATTTTTTTTATTTGATTTCCTTTTTCACTTTGAGGGGGAAAGCGTTTGATTTAGGAAATAAATTACATTTAGCAAATCAAAATTCAAAATTTAAATACTAAACATGAAAGGCATAATGTAATATAGTTATATTTGATAGCGAAATCACAACATTTATAAATAGATACAAAAAGAGTAGAACATACAATTGAATAGATAAAATTTGATACATGGTAATCTATATGTATATATATTGAAAATACCTGAAAATTTCAAAGGTCAATGGCCAAAGAGGTTCGATAATCACCTAGGAATTAATATTATTCAAAAAGGTAGAAAAAATTAGTTATTAATATTATTTCAGGATCAATATATTAGTTGGGGGGGGGGAGAGAAAAATGGATATAGAAGACTTAATTGGATATTAAAGAAGACTATATCATGCAATATCCATGTAAATTTCATCGTACAACTGTTGTAAATTTTTCTCAAAAAATAGGCTTAACTCTAAAAATTGGGAGATTTTTTAATCAAAAAACAACTAATCTAATTTTAAATTGATTATTATAATTTTTTAAACTTTCTTAGCAATATTAAACAAAAAGCCTAAAGAATAGTAAATTGAAACACTTCTTAGCACTTCTATCATTGTTATTGGTCAATTATCAAAAGCTTTCATTTTCAATTTTTCATGTGTTTGCAATCATCACTAATATTCAACAAAAGCCTAAAGAATAGTCATTTTGGAGCTTTCATAACATTGGTCAATTGCTTTTCATTTCCAATTATCAAAGTTCACCCATACATGTTGATGTGTGAACCATTGGTTGAAGTGAGGCCTCTTTGCCTGCCTCATTGTCCTTTAATAATTGGTGAAATCCGTATCTTTTTTTTTTTCTTATGGTGTTTATAATTTCATCATTAGGCTTGTAATCCGAAGCTCAGATTTTTTTTCTTTGTTTTTTCTTTTCATTTGGCTTTGAAGTGTTGAGGGTAGGGGAACGAAGTCCCCATAGTATATATCTGGATCTGCAATTTTGTCTGCCTCATTCTTTGTTTGCCTCATTATTCTAATTCTTTGTCGTGCCTCATTTTCTCTCTCCTCTCCTAATTGTCTTCACTCTCTCTCTCCTAATTGTCCCTCTCTCTCCTCTTTGCCTGCCCTCTCCTCTTTGCCTACCTTTCGAAAGCTCTCTGTTACTTTGGCCTGGCCATGTACGCCATGCCTAGAAACACCGCCGGTTTCTTGACTTGAAAACCACCCAAGTGATGCCAAAACACCGCCAACCCCCCCCCCCAAAAACCCACGAGCCTTGATATACGAAATTCGGATGAGAACCACCACCGTCGTTGTGTAGATCTGCCGAAACTTAGCATGAGAAAGGAACCACGCGCACAACGCGCCGCTGTGGTGGTGGCGCGTGGGCGCATGCGCTTGCAATGACGGCGTTTCTCTGGTGTTCTTTCTATGGCCGCGTAGATCGGCGATGATGTGGGGTTTTCGGAGAAAGAAGATCCCGAAACAACCTTCTTCGGCGGCGCGTGACGTTCATGCACCACCTCCCCGGTGCGTTTCTCCGGTTTTCTTTTTATGGCTGCGTAGATCGGCGATGATGCGGAGTTTTGGGAGGAATAAGATTGTGAAACGACCTTCGTCGGCGGCGTGTAGCGGTCACGCGCCACCCATCCCTGGTGTCTTCTGATGGGTATGGTCCTCGTTTTCTTTGTTTCCGTTTCCTAGTTTCCTTTGTTTCCGTTTTCAGAGCCGATGTGGAGATTCGGGCAGAAGGGTGTTGGAGGTTAGGAATTTTGGTTTGAATCTGGATTTGGGAACATGTTCGACATGAATTTAACATCTATATGTAGTGTAATACCAAATTTATAGGAAAGTTCAACCTATGGCCATTAAACATGTTGGGCATGAAAAATTTATAGGAAAGCACGGGTCCAGACACTACATATAGAATCTAGATTTGGGAACATGTTGGGCATAAATTTAACACACAAACACATACACACACAAACATGTTTGTTGGCATTAACATGTTTATGGGCATTAATACGAAAAAATCAATTACAAAAACGAAATAACATGTTTCTGGGCATTAAATGTGAGGATTGGAAGCCTTTTAGGCAAGAAAAATTAGATATTAACATGTTTCTGGACATTAATACCAAAAAATCAATTACAAAAAAAGAAATAAGAGACTGACCGGAGAATTGGAAGCCTTATAAATCAGATCGAAGGGCTTCAGAACAGAAGGGTTTTGTGAATTTTTTTCACGTTGAAACAAGTTTGATTGCAGGGTAATGAATTCCTGTTGGAAGGAGATTGGTTGTGAATGTTATTCTTATTTTCTTTTTATGTATCTGTAATAAAATAATGTTATTCGTATTTCCTTTTTATGTATCTGTAATAAACGATTATATTTTTCTTGTTAAGTTTTATTTGGTTCTGAATTAATTACTGAATATGGACGGATGAGATTGAAGTGAGGATTAATCCGATGGTCCAGAAGTTTTAATTTTTGACAGTGCAGGAAAAAGTCACGTTGAAAATACATTACTTTTATATATAGTATAGATTCTCTGTTTACAAGATCGCAATTTGAGATTGTTTTAAGAGAAATAATACTTGAACCAATTTGTATGAGTTGTTTTTTATTTATAGTAAGTTGTTTTGGGGGGTGGGGGATGGATATTCTTTCCGCAATTGGGCTGTGCGCCCTCCGTTCGGATTTTTTTTTTTCTTTATCTTTTCTGTCAAACAATAAAATAACGAGATGGCCGTTTCAGTTTTCAGTCCGGCGCCACGAAGGGGCGTGAATTATCCAAGGAAGCAAGGGTGGAAATACTGAAGTGGGAGATGATGCAAGCTTGTTTGCAATGCCCAACATCTTCATTAGCAGCTCCCATCAAATGCCCTGTAGGCTGTTCTACTTCATCCTTTACTTGCAATCTTCAACTTTCAAGGAGGAAAGCTGTTATCTTTCTCACAGCATCTCTTTTCATTCCTAATATAAATTTCAATCCAAACCCACCAAATTCTGCTTTCGTCTCTCCTTCTGCTGCCAGAGAATTAGATGAAGAAGAGGAGGCCAGAGTTGTCCACCTTTTTGAGGTAAATTGATGATACACCTACCTCAAGCAACATAATTTCGTCTAAAGACTATTGTATTTGTACTACCTAAATTTGCCAGTGAATTATTTGCAATCAGTGGGTTTTCTTTTTTTTTTTTTGGGGGGGGGGGGGGTTTGAGGGGGGCCCCCTGCCCCGGGGACCCCGGGGGGCGTGGGGGCTGACGGGGGACGGGGGGATGCTGTGGTTGGCTACCTTGCTTATCTCCACTGACTCCGCATAAGATGAGTTGCAAATCACGGATTTGATCCAATGACCTCCACTTTGGAAGGTGGCCTCAATGACCACTGAGCTAAGAGCTCATTAGCACCTGATATTCCACGATTGGCAATTGAGCTTCCTCAAAGTGAACATGTGTTTGATACTCAGATCCTTCTAACTTTACATTCGTCTTGCTGCTGATGAGCAGTACGCAATACAGAAATGCGGAAACTTCTACTTGTCATGCTTTTCCTTACTGGTGTATTACTGCTTCCATGAATACTGTCTCCTTCTTCATTCCAGTCGTTCTGCTGATTTCTGACAATAATTTGCTTGGATGAACTTGCAGGAAATTTCACCTTCTGTTGTATTCATCGAAATACTAGAATTACCGAACACCTCCAACCGCTCAAAGGATATCGTGCTAACTGATGAAACTAGTGCAAGGGTTGAAGGGACAGGTTCCGGCTTCCTCTGGGACAAATTTGGTCACATTGTAGGATTTTCTTTTCTTTTGTTAAAAAAATGTCATCATTATTTATCTGAATTTCTCTTTCATGTATTTCCACATTAGCTAATATTTGTATAACTTGTATTACCACATGATATAAAGGAGCAATCTATAACATGTCTTAAATAATTCAATAGAATGAACCATGCTAAATCACGTTCCATTGTTTCCTGTTAATAATTGCTCGATAACGTATCAGGTACTTTCTAGTATACAATAATCAACACATGCTGTTCAAGAGCAAGGTTTTACATCTGAGCTTTTGTCTTACCCGGGCCCACGTGTTTGACACGGATGCGTGTCCAACTTTCCAAGTGCCAAAGTGTTGTTACCACATCCAAGTGTCTTGTCTCCAACTTGAGTAGGAAAGTGAAATGAACAGCCCACTTACATATCTCACCTCCCTTGCTCCCCTTCACAGATTAAACTATAAGGTTTTTTCTGGGGTCTAGCAGGAATAGGGAAAATGATATCTGTACATATGGCTAAGGTTGCATGCATCTCCATCCTCTGCCTAGGTAAGACCGATGTTACATGGACACGAATATGAGGTGTCGGACACGGGTATGGATCCAAATGTCCGACTCGTCAAAGCTCTAATTTTAAGATACGGAGGCAACGTCCAAAATTTGGACACAAATATGAAGACTTATAATTTTACACATATGGAAGTTGCAATTTCAAGTTAATTTTCTTAGAATATTTCAATAGTTATAAGGTTGTTAACTTGCCAAATGGTTCAACATTAAAGATCTATTAAAATAATAATGAATGAAGAAAGAAAAAGACCACATCTTCCTTATTTTTTTCACCCTTACTGCTTTAGAGTTTGGCTAAGGGTCCGACAAGGATTCCATGTCCTATCCACAGAGTGTCGTGTCCAATATGGGTATGGCGGGGCAGAATGGAGAGTCCGGGTATCATAGGGTAAGACACAAGGGCATGGGTTTGGTATAGAGTATTAGGTTTTTCATTTGCAGTGAACCTTAATGGAAGCCCTCATAACTTAAGCTCGATCCTACAAGTTGAGCATTCTTGGATGTTCATCCTCCTTGGCCTTTGAAGGTGGGCTTCAATAGACAATTTTAAAGGTATCTGAGTCTAGCATCACAGAAACCTTGTGATAGATTCAGTCGACGATATATATCCTAGTTTTCTTGTGATCTTGAAGTAGACATTGCATTTGAGTCATTTCACTGCAATTTCTTAATTTTTATAAAACTTTCCATAAAATTACATGAATACAATAGTGAAGCCATCATAAATTTGTGGAGAAGAAACGATTAAGTTTTAAGGATCAAACCTTTCTCTTGGAAGTGGGTTCTAGAAGTAGATTAAGGGAAATAGGTGGGATCAAAAACAAGATAAAATGCAAACAAAACTTTGGGTTTTCACTGCTGCATTGAAGGATATCATCTTTACAGAGAGTGATTCTGTAGCAAAGCTATGTCTTTACGGGTCATGGTTTATTTCTAGCAATTTCTATCCATTGAGATGCCTGCAGCCCTGTGATCTAGAGTACTGTTTGCTCAAGTTGGCTTCCTTTTTAAGTGATAATTTTGTTCATAGCTTATTACTGAAACTAGATTCTTTCCCACTGCCAACCCTTTAAAATTTCCATCGTTTGTGCTAAAACTTTCTTTCTTTGTGTGATGCAGGTTACAAATTACCACGTTGTAGCTAAGTTGGCAACTGACAAGAGTGGACTACAGTGCTGTAAGGTTTTACTCTTTTTTTCATGGTTTTTTTGTCTGCTTATTGTCACAAGTATGAAAGCGCTGAAGAGCCTTTTTTGGATAAAGCTGCAAGTGCAATTTTTCTTTCCTGTTATAGGTGACGCTAGTTGATGCAGAAGGAAATAAAATTTCAATGTTGGCCAACATTATTGGTTTTGATCCTGCTTATGACTTGGCTGTTCTTAAGGTATCTAAAGATATTCATATCATTATATAAATTATACAGGATACGTTAAAAAATTTAAAAAAAAAGGGCAGCTGGGTGCACAAGCATCCCCCTGTTACCACAGGGTCTGGGGAAGGGCTCCCCCCAAGGGGTGAATTGTAGGCAGCCTAACTTGACTTTGTCAGTGGCTGATTCCAAGGCTCGAACCCGTGACCTTTTGGTCACACGGAGACAATCTTACCGTTGCTCTAAGGCTCCCCGTGAATTGTAGGCATCCTAACCTTACCGTTGGTCAGTGGCTGCAAGTTAGTCATTCCAGGAGTAACACGCAAGGGGCAGAGATATAAGGATGGTAAGAATAGCATTGAGACAAACCATGGCCAAAGCACCCAAAAGAAAGAAAAAGAAAATATTTGCTATTCTTACCATCCTTATTTCTCTGCTCCTTGCGTGTTACTCCTGGAATGACTAACTTGCATTTTCTTCAGGCATTCAAGAAATTCCCTTCTGTTTTGACTTGGATGGAGGCTAACACTTTGTGAAACATCTGTCTGTTCATGTATCCTTGAACTTTGCATTGTCTTGCTCTGCTGCAGGCTGATTCTGATGGAAAACAGATAAAGCCTGCAATTCTAGGCACATCCAATGATCTCCGGGTGGGACAAAGCTGTTTTGCCATCGGGAATCCTTATGGTTACGAGAACACATTAACAACTGGGGTATTCTTCTCTGGAGCAACATTTCAGCAGATAATGATATTTAAGTGTTCAACATCGTAGTCCCCCCCCCCCCCTCCCTGGGAAAACAAAATAAAAAGGAAAAAAGAAAAAACCTGAGACTTCAAGGAAACCAAAAGTGACCTAGATATTCCTGTCTGCAAATCACCACCTATTCCTATTCTTTCTAGCCTCTAGTTTAATTACTGTTTGTTTGGGGGCATTTGATGTAGTTGAAGAGGATTTGATCAGTGAAAATTAGGTTTCTCAAACCAAAATAGAAATGGGTGGTATCCAATAATATTTCAGGCATCATTTGTCACGGACAAGGAATGAGAGTGAAGGTATGTCCAAGCTCTTTGTGATTTGTCAAAGCAGTGATCATGTAATGTGTAACAAGAAAATAGTATATGTACAAGCTGTTTCGCCCCCGGGGGGGGGGGGGGGACTGTGCCATGCCTCTATTGTGATTTTCACCGTCCTCCCCTGTACGGAAGGTAGGTTTGTCCCCTAGGCCATTTGTTGATGGCTAATTGATATCTTCCACACATGGCGTGGTGATCTTGTCTGGATTTATTCTAGACATATTTTGTAAACCGCATAAACACTGTATCATTAATGGTCTATGTTTTATTTGCTAGGTAGTCAGTGGTCTAGGCAGGGAGATACCATCTCCAAATGGACAGGCCATCCGAGGAGCTATTCAAACAGATGCTGCAATCAGCGCAGGTCAAGCTCAGAGTTCCTTGAAATCTGAGTCTTAGTTTGGTTTGGATTCTGTGTGATTTGGTTGTTATCACGTCTAGGTTTGGAATGTTCGGAAAAATAAAGGTTGCAACGGACAGTGTAAGGGCAAATTTAACTAATTGTACACCAAAGGAGATGTTGTGGTGTGGTAGACCACTACCCTAAAACCAAAGTTGCTCTCCCTATTGCACACCGGGGTCTTACGAGCAGTCGATCTCCAGGTTTACACAACTAGTTATTCGAACAGTGTACTATGACAAGCAATTTTGAGGAGCTTTGAACAATCACTCGGAACAGAAGAGTGTAAGAACAGTGCTTTGTACATCTGATGGTGTAATTGGAACGCTCAATTTGCAGATGGAAGAGGACTGTGTAAACTGCAAAGGTAGAAGGAGCTGATTTTGTGGGGAAAAATCAGCGGCGATAAAGGAAGAGAATGGAAATGTAATATTGCAATGGTTACTCGCTCAAATTGAATAACCCAAAAATAATAGTCAATAAAAAGCCTATGCTCATGCTCGCAACCTAGCAGGCGGGTGCCTGTGGTCTAGAGATTCCTCTAACCACTTTGCTTTTAGGAACTCATGGGAGGCACGGTTATAAAAGACAAGGAACTCTTTCTAATAGTTCCATATAGGACAGCAAAAGTAAGGCAATAAGAATGAGTGTCTCTACCTTTGAAACAACTCCAACAAGGAGAACCAGAAAGCATCCTTTGTATGTGACCCGTCATTATTTTTCAAATTAACCGGCACTTTTTACTTCTATACCCAATGTTCCTCATTTAACATTTCAGGACTTGTGTCTCAGGTAACTCTGGGGGACCATTGATTGATTCAAATGGCCATGTCATTGGTGTTAACACGACAACATTTACTCGCAAAGGTGAGGAATTCTGTTTGGTGCATTTGTGCTTTTCATGATTTTACAACATAGAAATAATGGATAAATCGGCAGTCATGTTTGATATATATGAGTCCTGATATGTATAACATTCAATATATATGATAAATGAAGAAATGGTTAGCCAGTCTGAAATAATTATCTTGAGGACAGCCTGACTTATCATATTGGTGATTTAACTCGAGACTTTTTTGGGTTTTCATCAACCTCGACCCAGTGAGTTCCATAGAGTTCTTGTAATATGCTTTTCCTGTTTTTGAATGTCAGCATTGACAATTTCCATGTATTTCAGTGGGTTAGTCTTGAAGCTTTGGTTCAATTCCTCGTTCAATTCCTGTCTTTGGCTGCTATGTGATGGCTTTCATGAAGTCAAGTTTCCAAAGTCTGGAGAGCCTTTTTGAAATGAGGGATTGAGAGCTTCCAACATCCTTTAAATGGCTTCAGCTTTTTAACTTCTTAAAGCCTTAAGTTACGCTCCTGGGTTCAGGTATAACTGCTGCAAGTGGATGTGGATGTCAGATATATTTGACTGTTTTCTGTGAAACTTGTGGATTTCCAGCCTGATTAGAAGTATGCAAGTGTAGTATTCTTACTGTGCGGTTGTTTGCAGACATTGTACATTAGGGTAATGTGAAAATATTTACCACATAACTGATCTGCAGCGTTGTATATTGACCATTTATATTTGACTCTTTCCCTTTGGCAAATGCAGGGACTAGGATGTCCTCAGGTGTTAACTTTGCAATCCCAATTGATATGGTTGTTCGGACAGTGCCCTATCTCATTGTTTATGGGACACCTTACAGCAACAGGTACTAACAGTATCGTATCTTGCAAAAGCTGGTTGCTTCATGTGGACTTGAAGTTTGCCTTTTTCTTGCTGCCTTCCGCAAACGTGAAATGTTAAAAAACATGGAGTCAAAACGACACTAGTCATGGTCAGAAGAGGTTAACCTATGTGTATCTTTTGCTGCCATTGTTTCTTCCACATGCCCAGGGAGCTGCAGCTTTGTTCAGCTTGAAAGAAAACCTGAAGTGTTGATGCTGTATTGATTAGGAATATATTTTATTCCCTAGTATTATCTTGTATTTTATTTGGTAATTATCTCTTAGGCTTGCTTGTGTGATAAGCTGGGGTTTGTTGTGATTCCTTTGTATATATACATATACTCATTAATGGAAGGCAAAAAACGAGAGGCGCTATTTCCAACCCTCAAACTCCTTTCTTTCTCTCACTCTGTGTTTCGGTTTGTTCGTAGTATCCGAGCATACCATTGACAACCACAACAATGATTGACGGGACTCCAACAAAGAGGTTTGTCATTGACTTTGAATCACCTTACCACCTGCACCCCTCGGAGGAACCCAGACTTCTTATCATGGATGTTATTCTCGATGGTAAAAATTACGATCTTTCGGAGATGGCTGTAAGGACAGCCTTGAAGGCCAAGAATAAGCTTGGGTTTATCGAAGATACCTTGGTGAAACCCGCAGCAAAGGAAGGAGACGCCTCAGAGCTTCAAGCTTGGGAAGCGGCAAATTCAATGATCTTGTCATGGATCCTAAATGTAATTGATCCAGAGTTACGCACAAGTGTAGCTTATGCAGCCAAATCAATGTGGGGAACGTGGGAGAAACAGTATGCCATTGGTAATACCTCAAGAATACATCAATTGAAAACAAGCATAGCAAATTGAAAGTAAGCAGGATTGAGTATAGCTGAATTTTACTCCAAAATGATTGATTTATGGGTTGAACCTGGGAACCATGTGAAGGTTCCTGATTGCACATGTAACGGGTTTATGTGCGCTATGGCAAATAAGATTGTCCAAATGATGAAGAGGAGAAGGGTGGGCCTGAACGACGACTCCTTGCAATTAAGAAGTCAAATTCTTACCCATGATCTGCTGACTGCTGCACTCTTTGGATAGTATTTTTAACATGGAGATACAGGAAGAAAACCATAAAAGCATGATGCTTGGAAGAGAAGATAGAAGCGATAACGCTACTGCCTTCACTGTGTTATCTGGGGAGCGATTGTAGCCCACTGTGATATAAAAAGAAACCTATATACATTGTGGAAAGAATAGCCATGAAGAGAGTATTTGCTCCTAATTATTTTGGTATCCATGTGGCTAGGATGCCTAAGGCAGAGGTAGGGGCCGCGGTTGTGGTGCACGGGGAGGAAGGTTGGGGAGCAGTAAAAGAGGGCGTGGGTCTGGTCCAGTGGCAGCATACGCGACTGTAGCAAATCAGGCCGTGGATCAACAGCCTGCAACCAGTAGCACCGGCGAACTTGGGCAGGCTATGCTTCCAGACTTCACATTTGAGCAAGTACGGAGGCTCTCAAGCCTCATCGAAACACCCAAACCAGGATATGAAAAATTATCAGGTAATGATACTTGGATTTTAGATTCTAGGGCATCTCGTCACATGATGGGAAATTTGAACTTTCTTAGCAAAGTGGAAACTATTGAACCTATTCCTATTTGTTAGATCTTAGAGTATACTTCCACAAGAGGGGGGG
>JACYFF010031954.1:43414081-43442290 GCA_017589665.1 Selenicereus undatus
AAGCTTTTTCAATATTGGCATATTAACAAGAGTCTAAATAAATAAAGCCTATATACCCAAGACTTCTTGTTTGAATCTTGTCCAAGATCCGTAGAGCTGCTGTGAACATCAAGGCTACCTTGTTTGCTGGGGTTGTTCTTTGCATCTCTAGAGAAGCTGCTGGGAACATGCCTTACATCCAACTGTGAGATGACGTTCTTGACTAAATGTAGAATCACCCAAAGAATCTATTTTAGAGGCTTGTTCTCACATGTAGCAAACGGTTAATACAGTAAAGATTACAAACACTAGGGTCTGTTTGCAGATCATGTTTGGAGCAACACTACTTGGACACATTTTTACACTTGGATTTGTTATCATCAAAACTTGAATATAAAAACTCAACACTGTTGAATTACATGATGGAGTTTTTCGTGTGGCAAATTTGCAAGGAACGATGAGTTTGGGTTCAAAAACACAATTGAGCAAGTTTTATGTATTCCAAATTTCCATTGTTATTTAGTTTCAATTGCTTAGTTAAGTAAAGAACTAATATGCATAGTGAGATGCATGAGCTTAAGGGAAATTAAAGCAAGGACCTTTGTAATATGGACATAGAGCTTGATTCTAGGACAAGAATGGAGAATCAATGGATATGAATGGGATAAAGGGTCAACCACCACCCAAACTAATCAAGGAATCCACCATCTAACTCTAAAGGCAATGCCGCCAAGCTAGATTAAAAGAATCCACTTAGATTACCACTTTAGTTAATGTGAGATTTTAAGAGAAAAGTGTTTAAACACAAAGCTATGCTTTTTCATTCACCCAGTGTAACATACAAATAGCCAAGGGAAGACTTTATATGCATCGTCCAAGCCTTTGCTGCCAGGTGTGGAGTTTTGTTCATAGGGAGCAAACCTCTACTCATGCTTAAATAAACCAGAATACAAAAGCGAGTTTAACTCAGCTAATTATAATTATGAGACTAGTAAATCCATCAGGTTTTAAGCTAAATTCAAGCTTGAACATGTTTAATTAGCTCTAAGAAGTCCACAGGCACACGGGAGAGAGAAAAGTATCCGATGTTGCTGGATGGTTTTTTAGTTGTCCAATCAGCTTGCAAATTGATCTTTATCTTCCTTCCCATTGACCAACTCTTCTTCCAAGGCTGCAAATCTTCAATGATGATGCTTCTGGGTGTTTTAAGGTGCCAAGAAAGCAGGTAAGTAGGTCACCAAACTCTCCCCTTTAGTAGAAACCATCATAAGTTCCAAGCAGTCCATTTAGGCCTAATTGACCCGTCTTAGAACTAAGTTCAATCAAATTGGATCTCTTGTCTGTACTTAATTTAGACCTAATTTTTATACATAGTTGGACACTTTAGGATGTTAACTAACACTCCAAGTAGAAAAATTAGCCCTACATTAATTTTAGGTAAGGCATCTAGCCTGAATCTCAAAATGGGTCAAAAAGTAGCTCAAGTTCCACCATTTGATTGTTTAGGCCAAATGAGTAAAATGCCTTGGACTTAGGCCAAAATTGATTGATCCTTTTAAAAGTAGACATCTTAAGGAGTCTAACAAAGTAGGAATCACCAATAGGATGCCTTAGGATCACCAAGAAACATGTTGTCCAAAACCATTCTTAGTTCTAGACTGGAAAATGAGAACAAGGCTTGAATTTGTGAGGCTTGTACTTGGTTGTCTTGTCCTTCTCTTTGTTGGACAGTACCTTGGGCTTGATTTAGATTAAGGGAACTCTCCATGATGCCCTGCTCTACATCAATCTCCCCTTCTTTAAGAGGATTTGTCCTCAAAATATTCCTCCACATAAGGACTTAAGTCACCTCCATTAACTGTGGCTAAAACAACCATATCTCCTAGGACTTGTAGTTTTTATGTATTGTCTCCCACTCTCTCAATGATCTTCAATGACCCATCCCATTTTGCCATGAGTTGATTTTTCCCTACGGATTGAAACCTCTCTTTTCTAAGGTGTAGCCAAGCTAGATCTCCTAGACTGAACTCCAAATGCTTCATATGCTTGTTTGCTCTTACTTTGTAAGATGCATTAGCCTTCTCAATATGCTCCCTAATCTATTCATACGATGTTTTCATCTCTTTGGCTCTTATCATAGCATCATGGCTCACTCTTGACTCATTTAAAATAGGTAGTAAGTTAATGGTAGTGAAGAGGTCTATACACACACAAAAGGTGAATGCAATGTAGCATAAGATGGAGCTCTATTATAAACAAACTCAACATGGGGCATCTTTGAATCCCAATCTTTTAGGCTTTCACTAGTCAGATTCCTAA
Source organism: Selenicereus undatus (assembly GCA_017589665.1). NCBI lineage: Eukaryota > Viridiplantae > Streptophyta > Magnoliopsida > Caryophyllales > Cactaceae > Selenicereus > Selenicereus undatus. Next base: position 43,416,380 of record JACYFF010031954.1, read on the forward strand.
GCAAAGTGGTGAGAGTTCGGTTGGTTACCTCTGTTTGGCCATCAATTTTGAGATGATTGGTTGTGCTAAACAAGAGTTTAGTGCTTAGTAGCTTCCAAAACTACCACCATGATTGCATCCTTCCCCCTTTCTAGGGAGGGCCACAATAAAATCCATACTCACATCATCCGAAGGTTTTACAAGTACGTGCAGTGGGGTGTACAAACCTTGATGGAATTGACTCTTAGCTTTATGGTAAATAGAACAAGCTAAAACGATCTTGTGTAGGTCCCCTCGCATCTTAGGCTAATAGAAATGCTCTTTCAGAATATCAATGGTCTTGTTTAGGCCAAATTGGCCAGCTAGAACACCTCCATGAGCCTCACGAACTAGCAATTCTCTTAAGGATCCCCTTGGAATGCAAAGCTTGTTGTTCTTGAATAGGTACCCTTCTTAGATGGTGTATGGACTATCTTTGAGATCTCCTTGAAAAATTCCTTTAAAAACTGGATCCTCCTTATAAAGTTGCTGGATAGAATGAAACCCAAGGACTATAGTTTCCAGAATCGAAAGTAGAGTGTACCTTTTTGATAAAGCATCCCTGACCACATTTTCCTTTCCACTCTTGTGTTTGCAAGTAAAGTTGAATTATTGTAGAAACTCCACCCATTTGGCATGCCTAGGATTCAACTTGTGTTGACCATTAATGTATTTGAGTACTTGATGGTTAGAATGTAAGACAAAAGTTATAGGAATCTCAAAGCCTTCATAATCGCATAAAACTCTTTATCATAGGTGTTATAATTGCATCTAGAGCTATTGAGTTTCTCGCTAAAGTAGGCAATAAGCCTCCTAGATTGGACTAGGATAGCTCCTACTCCAACGCCACATGCATCACGTCCAAGCTCAAACAAATCTTTAAAGTTTCGAAGGGTAACGACTGGTACTTGGCATAACTTATGTTTGACTTGTGCAAATGCTCTCTGGGCAGCCTTAGTTCACTAAAATGCTCCCTTCTTTATGCACTCAGTGATTGGTGCCATGATTGAGCTGAAATCCTTGACATATCTCCTGTAAAATAAGGCTAAACCATGAAAGCTTCTCACTTCCATGACTATCTTGGGTTGGGGCCAAGTTCGGATGGCTTCCAGCTTGCTTTTATCTACTTGGATGCCCTTAGCTGAAACTACATAACTAAGAAAAGTGAGTTTTGAAGTGAAAAACTCACATTTCTCTTCTCTATTTTGCCATAATCCCTCGCTATAGAATCTTTCTTTTATCAAATGTTTTCGCAAAATCTTTCTTCTATAAAATATTTTCACAAAACCCTTTTTGTGGGTCTCTTGGAATCAGCCTCTCTATGGGTAGGAATGCCGGTAGAGGTAAGGTTACCTACAGTTGGATCTCCCCAGACCCCGCAAAAGTAGGACTCACACTGGGAGTTGTTGTTGTTGTTGTTGTTGTTCTCTATTTTGCCATAGAGTTTCTTCCCTCTTAGGACTTGAATGACCTATCTTAAATGGTCCTTGTGATCTCTCTCATTTCAGTTGCAAACTAAAATATCATGAAAGTATACCACAACAAAGTGAGCAATGAAAAGTTTAAGCACTTTATTTATCAATCTCATGAAAGCACTAGGGGGAGTTAGACAATCTAAATTGCATGACAAGCCACTCATATAAACCTTTCTTTGTTTTAAAAGCTGTTTTCTACTCACCATCTTTCATTATGATTTGATGGTATCCACTTCTCAAATCAATTTTAGAAAACACTTTGGCACCACGTAACTCATCAAGCATATCATCAAGCCTAGGAGTGGGATACCTATACTTGATTGTGATGTTGTTAATGTCATAACTGTCTACACACATTCTCATGGTTCCATCATTCTTAGGCGCTTGCAAGGCTGGAACAAAACAAGGACTCATACTTTCCCTAACGTATCCTCTATAGGCTAGTTTGTTAGGTAGTGCATCCCCTAGCAGTAGGTCAGTGTAATGCTCAGTGCCACTAACTGGAGGTAATCCTGCGGGGTAGATTACTAGGAAAGACATCCCCAAATTCATATACGAGGGGTTGAACTAGTGAGTGTAAAGGTGTATCTTCCTCTCTTTTTTCCGGCACAAGTAAGGCATAAACTGTTTCACCATTGCTTATGGAGCTCTCAACCCATGTTTCACTAAAAAATAAGTCTTTCTCACTTGTGTTTCCCTCTCTATTTCTCTTAATGCTAGGCAGGGCTTGACTAGGAGGCCAAGGAGCTAAAGTATAGCTATGGCCTTTAACCTTAAAAGAGTAGGTGTTGGTCTTTCATGATGAATAGCTTTTTTATCAAACTGCTATGGCCTAGCAAGCAACAAATGACAAGCATCCATGGGTAAAACATCACAAAGTACCTCATCTTTAAAGTTACCAATGGAGTAAGCAACTAGGGCTTGTTTAATCATATAAACTTCATTCCCCTTTTCAAGCCATTGTAACAAATATGGCCAAGGGTGTTGGGTAGCGGTAGCTTAATTTTATCAATCAAATGAATTGAGGCAACATTAGTGCAATTGCCCATATCAATAATTCAGCTACATACCTTGCCTTGGATGGTACACCGTGAGTGAAAGGTATGCTCTCTTCGGTTTTCTTCCCTTGAACCCTCCATAGCATGGAGAATCCTTTGGAGAACCAAGAGCACCCGCCACATTAGGAGCTAAAATAGCGGCATCCGCCTCCATTTCTTCACTTGATTCTATGGTGATTTGATTAAACTCCTCAATCTCCTCGATGGTGAATGCCCTCCTATTTGGATAGTCAGCTTAAAAGTGGCCATAGCCTTGACACTTAAAGCATCGCTTACCATCAAGTTTTGTAGGGAACTCTTTGGCAATCCCCTTGCCTTTATCCTTGAGATTCCCATACAATATCTCCCATTTCAGAACCCGAATAATTTGCGTAAGATAATCTAGGTGCTTCTCTTCGGTCTTACTATAATTCAGGATGTCATCAAAATAGAGAACCATAAATCTGCCAATGAAAGGCTTAACGACTTGGTTCATCAGTCTCATGAATGTATTTGGGGTATTGGATAGGCCAAAAGGCATGACTAACCATCATAAAGAACTCCCTTTGTCTAAAAAACAGTCTTCCACTAATCCCCTTATCTGATTCTAATATGATAATAGCCACTCCTTATATCAACCTTTGAGAACACCCTTGAGCCATAAAGTTTATCCAACATGTTGTCCAATCTGGGGATTGGATGCCTATAGTTGATGGTTATTTTGTTGATAGTACTCTACTATCAACACACATCCTCATGCTTCTATCTTTCTTAGGAACAAGTAAAGATGGTACAACACAAGGACTAAGGCTTTCCTTGACCATCCCTTTGGCTAACAGCTCTTTAACCGATGTTTGCACTTCTTAAGCATCCCTGGGGTTCATTCTGTAGGCTAATTTGTTAGGCACAATAGCTCATGGGATCAGATCAATATAGTGTTGGATTGGTCTTTTAGGGAGTAGGTCTGATGGGATTTCTTCTGGAAATAGACAAGCATACTAGTCAAGGATGACTTTGGCTTGTAGAGGTATGGTTGGGGTCTCAGCTAGGTCTAAACTGGCCTGCAGAATCCAATTCTTGAAAGGCCTGGACTCATACCGTGAAGCCTTAAGGTTAGAGTCCACTATGGTAAGGAGTTTTTATGTGGGCTGATAAAGTTTGGGGGGTTTGTGTTTAGGTAGTTGATGTGAGGCTACTGGGGAAAGGGTTATTTTCTTGCCATCCTTGTTAAATGAGTAAGTGTTCAAGTAACCATCATGGGTTACTCTTCTGTCAAAAAGCCATGGCCTTCCCAGCAGTATATGACATACATTCCTAGGGATTATGTCACACCAAACTTCATCACAATAGTTATTTCCAATTGGTGGAGGCTACATTGAGTAGCTATCACTGTCAATGATCAAGGAGAAAACCTTACCTTGAACAGTGCACCTGCTATGGAAGATGTTCTCCCTCTGCTTATCTTTGTCACTTCTCTGGGCAATGAGAGTTGTTTTGATTAGCAACATCTCTCCCTCATCAGGTACAACAATGACCTCCTCTCCCTCTTGCTCCTCCATCAAATAGATCTCCTTATCATCCTTTACCTCCTCTTCTTGAGTGGCCTAATATTCTACCAAGGTGATAACTCTGCTATTGGGACATTCAAAGGCTATATGCCCTAATCCCTGACATTTGAGACACCTTCTGTTGGTGACATGGATTGGTAGGGGCTTCTTTTATGGAGTGGGGGGTTTTAGGAGCAATTTAGGATGAGGTACCAGTGGGTTTAGGTGTAAGTTGGATGGTCCCCTTATTGTCAGGTTGGGTTTTGCAAGAAGGTTTGGGTGGCTCTTTCTTTAACTGCGTTGGCTTTCTTCTGCTGCTCAATTCTATGAGCCAACACACAAACATCCTCTAATATAATATATTGTTGCAGCTTAACAACATGAGAATACCTAGGGTCCAGTACACTAAGGTACCTCACTATGGTCTAATCCTCCGGTTCTTGTCAATCACACTTAGTTAAGAGCTTCTCAAACTCTCGAGTGTATTCTTTAACAGACATGCTACCTTGAACTAACCTATGCAGCTGAGAGTAGTTATCCTGAATAGAAGAAGGGGGAAGAGCCTGTTCTTGAGCTTATACTTCATCTTGGCCTAACTTCTGATTTTGCTCTTTCCCTTCTTTCCTCTCTTAGCACACAGATTAGTCCACCAAAGAAAGGCATACTTCCTTAGCCTTAGAGCCACCAACTTGACCTTCTTGTCTTCTGGAATGTCTTTATAGCTAAAGACCCTCTCTACTATTTGTAACAAGTCAAGAAACTCATTAAGCTCAAGTCTTCCTTCAAACTTTGGAATTTCTATCTCGATGTTAAAAATGGTCCGGTTATGATAGTGTCTTCTACCTCTTCTATGCCTTGCTTCTTAATCATCTTGACTAAAGGTGGCACAGGGATTCCTGTGGCTGTCAGTTTTTCCATTTGAATGGCCATAAGAGCTTGTTGAGTCTAAATGTAAAGCTCTTCCTTTGTTCTTAAGGGACTCCCTAAGCTGTTTCTTGAGATTCTCATTCTACTTCTCAAGATGCTTATAATTTTTCATCAAAGCCTCAAACTTCTTCTCTGAGGTCACAATGTTGCTCTTCTTACTTGTTCTGGGAAATAGGTTATTTGTGAGCTATGTGTTTGGGTTAAAGGGTTGTGTTTTTGGCTAAGGTTTAGGCCTAGGAGTAGCCTAAGCTCTGATACCAAATATGATGCAGAATGAAGTAGGAACAAAGAGAAACTGCAAAGGCAAACACCCCGTAAACATTGGAAATACCATGAATTGAAACTGTAAGCTGCTAGTAGTTTGGATAGAAAGAGACTAAGCTTAAACTTGGGTACAGGCCATACCACTAAGCTAAGGTCAGGGCCCTTGAGGGTAATCTAGATACAAACACACCACCAGAGGACTACCAAAACTCACTAGATCACTAGCTGTAATAACCAACTACAGGATAAGCTAGAGAGAATTTGAGAGGAAAGGAGCTATGCTCAACTTCATTAATTAAACAACCGAGTAATACATTGTAAAATATGGCCTTTTAAACTCATGCACACCCCCTTTCTCAGACACACCATCAGAGGACTACCAAGACTTACTAGATTACTAAGTTTCTGCTTGATCTTTGACACCTATCTTTGTTGCTAATTTCCATTACAGAAGTGTCAAGATGATTAGAGATCAAGGCCTAGCTAATGATGATTCTTACCAGCAAGTTCTGGCTTCTAATCTTGATAATTACATGGGAAGTTAGCAAACTATAACAAGTAATCCATTGGATTAAAAGGAATTTTCGTTGAGTTTGTGCCGATTACAACTTGATGCTAGTTGATCTAGTTTGTAACTTTAGAGCCATCTTTGATAATATTTTTGACACCTTTAAACATGCTGGAATGGGCCAAAAGTCTACTGTAAAATGGAGTAAAAAATGGCTCTTCAAAACACTGCCTGATTGGACAGTAATTTGGGCAGCATGCTGATTGCTCTAACTAAGTTAGCTGGCTGGAACAAAGTCTTGGCAGCAAAAGGGGGGAGGGGGTAACCTGTATCATTTATTTGCTGGTATGTGTGCTAACAAATGAGCTAAGTTACTCCCAACAAGGATGTAGTACTCACTGAATTAGGTAGCATATCAGTGACTGTGTAGGCGTGCTTGGAAGCTCATTGAAGCTAAGATCTTGGCTTAGAACCTCCTAGACCAATGCTTGGACATTCTAACTTAAGTTGGGTTGCTGAACTTAGATTCTAGAGGGGTGACCCCCATCATGCACCCTGCCAAGTTTTGCAATATGTAAAAGCCACACCTGGTCTTGGTATTTTACTACAGTCCCATAGTAATCTCGGGTACATATCTATTGTCATGCTGTGCAAAAGAATTGTAGGTATGATGTTAGAAGGTGAAATTAACTTTGATTATGGTATTGAGACCTTTGTGGTTGCAAATTTAAACTAAAGAATTTTAAAACCCTTGAATAAGTTTTTCGTTCCACGAAGAATAGATACCCATCTCTAATCTTTCCACATGACTCATAGGATTAAAGAAATATGTAGCTAATATTGGGCCTACCAAAGTTCTATCACTCTTCATGTGACATTCAATTACTATTGTAAAAAAAAAAAAACTCATTGAGAAAGTCCTCAAGGATCAAACTGAAACACTACTAAGATGAAGAAGGCACAACACCTTTATTTGCAGTGAATATTTGACAATTGGCTTTCGATTAGGGAAGTGAGCTGCAATTATTAGAAGGGAAATTTATAGGAGGGTCATTGCTTAACTGACACTCAATTGAGTCATTATTTTTCTCACAAAGTAATGTTAGTTTTGAAGGGAAATTAAATTAGCTGAAAAGACAATTGATAGTTGAATTACTAAATTACCCTTAGTAATAATTTAAGAGTTTGGGTTGAAGGAGAGGTTCTCTGACAAGATTTGGAATTCACTTGGGATTTATGTGTTGCTCTTTTTCTCTCTCTATCCATCTCATTCACTAGGCTAGGTGTTCATCCCTCTCTTTCTCTCTCTATTTATCTCAGGTTTTGCTTCTCCTCCTCTCTTTACCTTTGTAGTTATTGAGTGAAACAGTACAAATTAAAAGCTTTTAGTATCGATTTGATAATGGATGAGAGGAATGAGGGAGATAAGGCACATCGTTGTTCTAGTGAGGAGGAGTAGGCGGAGGACGTAACAGAGTTCTTGTGTCTGTTGTAGTTAAAGGTGACTAGTGAAGCTGACGTAGGAAGGAATGGGAACATTGCATATGGGAAAATGCTAGCAACTTGTTGGGTAAACAACAGGTATATCATAGCTGGTCATAGATGTCAGAAAATGGTTGGCGAAATGAGCTTGTCGTCATTCCTGTTATTATTATGAATAGTAATTTATTGGGTATTTATGTATGTCATCATGTTCTTGACTGTTTACCAGGGTAATAGAATTGTTATTGTTGTGTAATCAAAATTGTATGGAAATGTTAATGTCAGTGGAAAAGTTATGGGGACACGCAATAGTATCCTCATGGGGATAGTATAAAATGTCGTAAAATAGGCGATGTTGTTATGACTGGGTTATGATGTTGGTGAAAAACCTAGAAGTAAGAAGTTGTAAGCCCGAGGTATGTTCAATATATACTATGGTAGATATAGTTTAGTAATTGGGTAAACCGACGGCTGTAGTGGTAAGCAACTTGTGTGAACTAAATGAGGCACTATTATATGAGCTGACAAAATGCTTATATCTTATGACATGCAGGACAATTGGGAAGGCACAGATGTTAATGCAATTGAGTGATATAGAAAGAGATCAAAGGTAGTAGTAGTTGTAATGTATATGTAAAATGAATGTAGATGATGCTGGTGCAGAGCACGATGGGAGGGAGAAAGAACTAGATGTGTATGTTTTGTGGGGGTTGTTGAAGGATGATGGAGATGGAAAAGTAACCTACGAGATAGCGTAAAAAAAATACCCTAGTAAAGGAGAGAACGAGGGTAAAGAAGGTGCGAAGAATGGTGAAGGAGACTGTAGGTGATGATTTGTTAGAACAAAAAGTATGATATAGTTTGAAACATGATAGGCAAATGTTAATGTTGGTGCAAATGATCTGTATACCCAAGTGGACATGTTACAAGTGGAGCCCCTTGTCTTGGGCATAACAAATAGTGGGGTGTTTTGTTTATTGGCATTTTCATAGCCGTACACCAAAGTGTACATGTTGTAAGTGTTTGGTAAACAAGTAGAGGACTAATTGTATGAAACCCCTTTCCCTTCATGGAAGGAACTAGTTGGTAAGAAAATACCAATATTATGAAATGAGTTGGTGTGTTTGTTTGATGATGATTGTGTTTATCTTATGTGATATGCAACAGATAACAATGGAGTGTCGTTGTGCAAGAAAAGAGCATGAAAGGCCTGATAAAGAAGTTACGTATGTGGGTGAAGGCAATACAAGCAATGATGATGATGGTTGTGGTTCTGCATCGTTCAAGGTGGGAATGGGAAAATTCCACCAACAGTATATCAATGTCGTTGGAAAATGAGGCAAGTTCTAGTAGTAGTGACGTGATGCGCTCTAAAAAGGTGCATGATAAGGTGTTAACCCCAGCAGAAGGAATGTGAGGTGAAGTCATAAATTATTGAAGGTGATCAGCTATGCAGTGAAGAGGGCAATAGGAAGGTTTGAAAATTTTCATCTCCGAGGTAATAAGACATCATATTTACCAAGTTTTTGTTTGTATACTACTACGGTGCAGTATTACATGATTTGTGGGAAACATAAAATGTGTCAAATGGCTTATGTGTACATTGATTAAGGGGGGAGGCATGTAACCTTCAGAAATTTCGTATTCAACCAAATTGGATGGTACAAAAAGAAAATTCATGGCCGCAACTACTTCTTTAATATAGTGAAAGTGACATTACGTTAATCCTTAGTGAACAATATTTCGAGCTAACAAGTGATGTACCTGTGGGGGAAGAACATGGACACTCAAGCTTGAATCCAAAAGCTTAAAACAAGCAAGCTGAATTTCAAGCCAAGTCTAAGTGAAACCTGTGAGATAATCAATGAAAGAACGATAATCTAAACCCTTTCTTAGATACAGAAACACCACTAAGATTGAGCTTAGAGCCCTTAACCTTAATTAGGACATAGAAACACCACCTAATTAAGAGTTAAGACTTTACTTGATCACCACCTTAACCGACCTAGTTAAGGATAAGCAAGCGAAGTGTTTAAGGAAAGAAAGGGAGCAAAGCTCTCAATTCTGATTTCAATTTCAATATCTAAGGTATATGCTTACAAATGGTCGAGGCTTACAATAATATAGAGCAAAGCATGCACCTAAACAAATAAGCTAGCAGCTGGAGGTTTCCTCCTTAGGAAGGAAACATATTAACCTGCTAACCTATGCACTTAGTACAAAACCAGATTACAAGCTTGCTTAACTTAAACTAATTATAGCCAAAATACTAAGGGAAGTAAAACGAATGATGTAATTAACTAAATACATCCTTAACTAAGCTAATACAGTTGCATAATCAGCAAAAATGTGGAGAAAAGCAACCGTAAAGTGCTTCCGCTTTTCGGCTCTCCAATCAGATTGCAAGGTGTTATTTAGTCCTTTGTTTTCTCATAGGTGTACATGATTCAAGGTTGTTTCTTCAGAAAATCATGGTGTTTCTTGCAGCCTTGAACATGATTGGAAGTGATTAAGCAACCAAGCAGCTGAACAAACCCTTAGAGGAAGGAAATTACACATTGCACTCAACCGGGTTCACTAGGCAGTTTTTAGCCCGATTTTGTGCATTCTTTTAACCCAATCAAAACTGAGCATGATTTCGTTTCTAGGCCATGGGGGGACTCCTTAGGGTGTGTACAAACGCCCTATGAAGAAATCAAGGTTAAATCATGTTTAAGTAGGAGATTTCTACTAAAATATTTTACCGTGCAGATTTGGACCAAAACAGCAAGGGTTAATAAAATGGCTTGATTTCTTCACTTCCACTGAGCATGATTGGTTTTTTTTATGTGTACCTAAAATTTAACATCTAGGGGAACCCAAAAATGTAAAAATCCAAGACTTGAACCATAATTAAGCTTAAGAAATCATATACCCAAAACCGGGTACATTTTGGTTGAAGTGGGCAGTTTGTATAGCTTAGATTTAATAGCTGATTTGAATGGGCAAATGAAGTCCAAATGAGATGAAACTTGTTTTCCTGGAAAGATGACGTCTTGAACTTCAAACCCAATGCAAAATATTAGACTTAAACCTCAAAGAGGCCTAAGTAATTAAGCTCTCAAAAACTGGATTTGCTGCTGGAATCAACCCTTAACCTGCTGTTTTGCTTCTTAAACAAAGCGTGGATGATTTATTCACACTTTGGCCAGCAAAATAAAATTACCTTGACTGATTTTCTTCTCTAAATCAAGGGGCATGGAGCGATCTGCACCAACAAGTCTAGGTATAGGTTTCAATTATATAGTGCAAATGTGGATTCAATTATCTATTTCATATCGACCAATGGGTATGAAATTTATTTTTAGATTCCTAATCTTAATTTCCATAAACAAATACAACCTCTCATCAATCTCCCCTCCCCTAAAAAACAACGTCATCTTCATATTACTAGAAATATCTTGTTTACCTCTATTTTCACAACATATACCCTGGTAAACGAAAACATGAATTGTGGGAAATGGAAACGTTTGCATAACTTTCCTGCACATTGAAAGTCATGTTAGCAACATATCATGACTAACAACACATTATGTTATATACTAACAATAGTTGACTTATTATCACAGGCAGGGATCTCATTTAACGAAATCACTCTATGTGGATGCAAATAACTCAACAAATAAATTGACTACTCCCCTTGATGCTTGGCAAATTTGCTAACATGAAAAGATTTATTACAACTATTGAACTACCTGTACAACTTCATCCAACAATGGTACACACCAAGGGGCACGTTCGAACACACTGTCCATGCACACCAAGGCATATGGTAGGTATACCAGGTTCTCAGTCATTGTGTACCACAGTAAACATGACATTTGGGTTGGGTCAGCAACGATGTTAGGTGCAACTAGTGGACTCGCGAAAATTATATTGTCGCTGACGACGTAAACATCACCCTAACATGTGGGTTCTATAGAGACACACTTGTCACTATCCCCAACTCAAACAACAAAGACCAGAATGGCATACAGTTACTACATTCCTATCATTTTAGGGTAACAACTCTGTATGCTAATAAAAAAGACTTTATTCAAATGAACAACTTTTGCACCCAACAATCACGTTCTACTTGTGTTTTCCCCATATGAACCATCTAACAAATCTTCTACTTGCAAAACATCACCTTCGAAGCTTACATCAAAATCAACTCATCGATTACGGTATGTCCTCCTTGTATGTCCAACTTTGTGGCGTTCTTAGTATCGTGAGCTTTCATGCCCTAGAATTAAGACATTCTTCGCTTCGAATGGTCATAAGTTTTTGCCATATCATGCATTTTCATCAGGCTGACAAGTTGGTTATATATGCAATGTTAGGCCGAAGCCTTTATATATTGGATACACATAATCATATACCATAAGGTAGCCTGACTTATCACAGCTATAACATGACAACAAGGAAGTACTGACATTTGCCATTGCCTACAAGTGCAAGTGTTTTGACTCAACTTGACAACTAATTTAGCGCTCTTAGTCAACTCCACATTGTACGTTCCTAACATGATGTTATACCGCTTAGCAACAAGGATCTTTATGTTGTACTCCCCTAACATGACATTGTATTGGATCAATGTCTGTGTCTTCGTAATTGCCCTGCATGTCATACGATATAAGAATTTTGTGAGCTCATATAATAGTTCCTCATTCAGTTTACACAAGTTGCTTAAATAGTCCCCACCGCTATAGCCCTTGGTTTACCCAATTATTAAACTATCTCTACCATGGTATATAATGAACGTACCCCGAGTTTACAAGTTCCTGCTTCTGGACTTTCCACCAACATCATGCCTCAGTCATAACAACATCGCTTATTTTACGACATTTTATACTGTCCCCCCGAGGACACTATTGTGTACCCCATACCTTTTCTACTGACATTATCATTGTCATACATAACTCCATAAACCTTGCCATATCACTAAAACTTAAATGAATGCCTTCTCTCATACCATTATGGTGTACTACCCTCACTACATTTTCATACAATTCTGATTACACAACAACAACAATTCTATTGCCTAGGTAAACACTCAAGAACATGTTGTTTACCTAGCAAGTTGCTGGCATTTACACATATGAGATGTTCCCATTTCTTCCTCTATTAGCTTCACTGGTCACCTTCAACTGCAACAGACACAAGAACTATGTTACTTCCTCCGCCTACTCCTCACTGGAGCAACGATGTACCTTATCTCACCCATTCCTCTTATCTATTATCCAATCGGTACTGAAAGCTTTTAATTCATACCGTTTCACTCGGCGACTACAAAGGTAGAGAGATGAGGACGAGCAACACTTGAGATAGATAGAGAGAGAAAGAGAGGAATGAACACCTAAGCTAATGAATGAGATCGATAGAGAGAGAAAAAGAGCAGCGCACAAACCCCAAGTGAATTCCATATCGTCTCAGAGAACCTCTCCTTCAACCTAAACTCCTAAATTATTACTAAGGGTAAGTTAGTAATTCAACTATCAATTGTTTTTTCAGCCAATTTGATTTCCCTCCAAAACTAACATTACTTTGTTATGAAAATAATGACTTAGCTGAGGGTGAGTTAAGCAGTGACCTTCTGTAAACTTCCCTTATTAGAAAACGATTTGATAAAGCACGCCAACAATTGAAAAATAATTGTCACACGAGCCAAGTGGCTAATGAATAACTATGAATTTAGACTAAACTAGATTTGACCTTGATGTGAGATCCAATTTGACTTTACGTCTGATGGATGTAATTTTTGGCTGATTATTATGTAAGACTAGCATTCAAATGGGCTTGATTGGATATGATAAAAATTTACCCGATCAAAAAATTCAATATTAAAAGGCTCCATAAGTTTTGTTTTTGAACATGATTTTTTTTATCCAAATGTAAAACAAACCGAACTCGAAAAATTTGCAAATTATTGAGTCAAAGTCGACCCTAACCTAAATCCGCCCATTTGATCCAAATATTATATTCTTATTTCTGGATTTTTCTTTATTTTTTCCCGCATAACAATAATGGTTCTTCATCATATCGGATTATTTAGAGAGACATTATATAATTATCACATCTCTCCGCAAATTAAAAAATAGTAACTTTTCTTTCACAATTTTATTCCCATAAAACAACATCATACACAATTTTTTAGGTGGAGGTGTGGAACAATTTTTAAAAATGGGCATGAAATAGCATGGACTAAGTACCTGATTTTCAGAAAATATATTTAGAACAAGAAAAATATTAAAAATAAGCAGGTCATACCATTAAATTTGTAGCGAAATAGATATGTCCCATCATATTTTAAATAATATTATTATATAATGATCTAAAACTTTGATGTCATAATTAAAATATAATTTTAATATCTTTTGATTTGCTCATATCATTTCATTTGGTTTCTGTTGTAATTAGTTTAGAACTATGATGGTAATAGTGTTGGGCAATGGGCCAATCCACGCTGCATTAGTATATGTCAACACACTAATGAAGTGTACTTTATTAAGTAATGGTAAGTCAATTAACCAAAACATCAGATTATTGAATGAGTTATTAGCAGACCGACCCGTTACCATGCTTTAAAAAAGTTGGACCATAAATACCCCAACCAATTATTAACGTTATTTTAATTACGGACCATTCTACCCAACTCAAAGTGCACTCAACTCATTACCTGCCTGCACATAACATTCATATATCAAAACAAAAAGTTCAAATATTTTTAATATTATTTCAAAAAATTACAATTATAGTGCTTTTTCACTAAATATGGATAATTTAATTGATAAATATGAACAATTTTTAATTTTGACAAAGAGAGAAAGAACTTACAAAAAAGGCACTCTAAACCTGTTGTATTGGCCCGAAACCTACAAAACCAAAACATACCTGCCTGTATTTTACCTGAATAAAAAATACACCTGACATGTACTTTACCTGAGCCTATATATACTTGATCTGTATTTAACTCCGTTCGAACTGACAAACCTAAGGCTTACTTTATTATTGGATTTTTGCTTTACCTAATTATGTTGTACTTATATATTGTGACTTGTTAAAATGAGTGACTCATACCCTCACAGGCTGAGACTAACTCTTTACACAGTGAGGCCTGCCTCTCGTGCCTAAGAAAAACTATTCAGCACATGCGTCTTTCCATGCTAATTCTAGTTAATGCTCATGATATGTTAGAGAAAATGCTCATATTAAAACTTCGACTACTATAAGTTGCCTATGAATGGAACAGAGAGGATCATGAATATGCTGGTTCCTAGTAATAATGGATAATTTACATGTCCTTTCATCAACATAATAGGCTAGTTTAATTCTTTTTCTAAATTCATTTTTATGGTTTAGATTTCTTGATTTCTAGAATTTCTACATTTTGTGTGATTAAGTATGGCACTTTCCACTTATATGCATTTATGTTTTGTATTATGAGCACGTATAACTCATGTCACATATAAGTAGCTGTTTTTTCTAAGGATGGGTGCATATACTTCCCACTAGAAGAATTATTTTCTAGTATGTATATCTTCTTTAGAAAAGTGTGAATCTTTGAATTTTGTGGTGACCTAAATGACCAGAAGATAAAAACATGTAACATTCATAGATTGGTCTAATTCTTTAGAAAAGTGTGCATCTTTAGAAAAGTGTGCATCTTTGAATTTTGTGGTGACCTAAAATTTATAAGATCAACCATATATAATTAAGTAGACTAGTTTGAAGATGAGGTTAAATTCCTCCTTTTTTAGTATATGTAATTGTGTTTTGGTTCACATCAATTGAAGTTTTATCTCTGTTGGAACATGGACATAAAAATGTATGCTAAATATAAAATTATATCTGGCTTATGCTACTGGATTGCTCAAATTTAATTTTTTTTGGTGTTTTCATGTTCCATAAAATTGAGAATATGAAATGAAGTGTCATTTTCTTCATTCACTGAGTCGTCAAGTCTTCAAAATTGTATTCAATTAAGTATACATCTACAACGAAAAAGGCCTCTTGCAATGGGCGAACACCTTTGCAATAGGTTATAAAATTGTTGCCACAGACCTATGGCAACGGTTTTGTAGGCACCACAGTAGATCTTAGGCAATGGTTTTAGTTTTTAGCAATGGTTCAATAAAAAGAATGATGTCATAACTTTTACGGTTTTAGAGTTTTTTGGCCGCAATGTTGTATGCTCTACTACAATAGTTCCTAACTGTTACAATAATACCTGTGCATATCTAACTATATTCTCTCAATATTAAATAAATGTTAAAGCTTAAATAATAAGCTGCAAAGTCATATACCTTCACACTCTCAAAGAAATTTCATTGCAAACATGAGTAACACCCTTTACTTGTCTTGAAACAGGAAAAACTTATATTCTTGAACAATTTCATCACACACACACACACACACACACACACACACACACACACACACATATATATATATATATATATATATATATATATATATATATATATATATATATATATATGATCCATGATCCTAAACACTTGTCACTACACCAAAAAACCACCCAATTCTATAAAAAAGGTAAACCAAGATCTTCTTTAGAGCATATTCCACCATATTCTATGCGCCAAGCATCTACAAGTCCTCAACCAAATATTGTGTCATGTACATAAACAAATGAAAATATTAAACAAAATAACCATGAGGAGAAAGTAAGAATATGTCAAAAAGGTGATTCTATAAGAACATTACCCTAATAAACACCAAAATAAATTTTCATCAAACTTTTAGACTATGAGGTGGAAGATGTACTTTTACTACTATTTTTTGGCTATTATATGATTAAAAAAAATGACTAACTATTAAGTTTAATTTAATAAGAAAAAAGGACATACTTGTTAGTCAGTATCTACATAACTAAACTGGGTACATTCATAACACATGCAACAACAACCATTCAACCATTCTAGCATAATAACCATTGACACTTCTCAATACTTATAAAAACAAAACTTGATAAATTCACCAATGACTTTATGTTTTCAATAACACAATAAAAGTTACTAATCCCTAAAAAAAACAATAATAGTTACGTAAATAGAAACAAAGAAACAAAGCGTAACCATGCAGTTAGAAGAATCTTTCACATTGTTAATTCAACCAACTAATTATTTGCTAGCACATGGTAGCCACACACATCTATTAATTAATTAACTAGCAAGCCAGTTTTTTGATGAGAAAGTTACCTTGGAGACAATCGAACTCTTGCAATATTTGTTTTGACTTTCAATTGCAACTAGCTATAATTAACGATACAAAACATGATTGCTACTAATTACGAAAAATGTAACATGAGGAGGGGGGCGTAAGATAGCAAAGGCTAACATGCTTCTGGAGGCAACTTCAAACAAAGTGACACAAACAAGTAGCATCTAGGCTTGTTTTCATTCTGCTTAGATTAGTTGTGCGCATTACCTTGTTACATTGAGCACTTAAACATTCTCACAAACAAATTAAAGTATTAATTGTACATGAGTACCACCTCTAAAAACCTATAAGACCATAATCAATAAAGAACATGAATGTTCAACAGGACGCATGTAGAATAACCTTATCATCTAGGTACAAAAGCCAAATCATCCTACTTCTTTCCTCTGTTAAATTCCCATTATCATTGTTTCTATATTTTCATTGTACCTTCTATGCTGTCAGTTTGTAACTTAGAGCACGTAGTGGGTAAAAGTACGTGTTTTATTATGTACAACCGGGTAGGCAAAAGTATGCATTTTATTACGTACAACTAGGTGGACATCGCAATTGTCCACCCGGGCCCACCACCAACTATTTTCAGTCCAGCAACTGCCCCTTAAAAAAAATTCATACTTCTCAGTTTTTTGAATTTGCGGTTTTCATTCTCCCCATTATCCCACTGATCTATGCTCGCTGCTTCGATTGCTTTAGCATTTAGCAATTACTGAATGGCTGAGTTTGATCTTAACGTTACTATTGATGCTGAATCTTCATCAAACGCAGATTCTTCGTCAAGTTTGATAGCATTTTTTGAATATCTATTTTCATTTTCGGATTCAGAAGTTATATGCGTTAGTTTTGGGTATTGAAGTGTTAATTTCGAGTTGTTTGAACTGGATTGCATTCATTGTTATGTTGCCGTGTTCTGAAAATATAATGCAATTGTTGGTTTGAATATATAGTTCGTGTACGCAATTTGTTGTTTTGCATTTTGGCAGAATGCTTGGTTGGTGTATTGAGTTGTGTGTTGTGTTAATTCCTGTTAAGATACAAGTGTACAATGTTTTTTGGTTTAATTCTTGAATGTACTTCGTTGTATGTGAATTTTGGTTGGTGACATCTGAGACACTATGGCTTACCGTTATGAGTTATGTGCTAACCAAATATAGTCATTGGCTCACTAAAGGTATATATTTAGCTCACTATAAAGAATATGCCGCCTTCTACTACAAAGCAATTTTTTGCTCAATAAAAGAAATGTTTGGCTCACTACGATTGAACTCTGTGCTCACTGATTTACATTATAGCTCACCACAAATGTTATGATTGTTTTTCCATATGGTATTTTTATTATTGCTATGTACATATGAGAAACAACAGCTCACAAATATGAGTTATGTACTCACTAAATATAGTCGTTGGCTCACAAAAAAATACATCTAGCTCGCTGGGATTCAGCTTGTATTGGGCAATCATTTATTAATTCTCTACTCACCACCAAATGTAATCACTATATTAAACCTTGTGCCTATCATGGAAAACAATAGCTCACTATAATCATTATAGGTCACTATAAAAAATCTGTTGGCTTCCACTACACTACATAGCATTTTCTGCTCACTAACACAAGTGCTTGGCTCACTAGAATGAAGATTGTGCTCACCAATTATGTATAGCTCACCACAAAAATCATGTTGTTCTTGTAGATGATACTTCATTTTCATATCTACATTAGATCATTCTGTTGCTGAGGCTATTGATGTTGATGATTATGTTAGGATTTTGTGTAATCCTATTGGTGGTTCAAAGGGCAAAGGTGTGGCTTCTGATGATGGTAATGTTATTGGTGGTGTATCGAATTATGTTGTGATTGATGAGGAGAAATGTGTAGACGATGATGAATGTGTTGTTGAAGTGAACAAATCTACTGAATCAAAGCTGATTGGTAAAAGGGTTAGTTCTATAGATGTAGCATTTGAGGTATACAACGAGTATGTTTTCCGTAAGGGGTTTTTCATTAGGTGTGACAAGTTGCGAATGATAGAGGGTTCACAAGAGGTTCGTTCAAGAGAGTTTTGTTTCAGCAAACAAGGTGTTAAAAGGTGTCCCAGAAAAAAAAGAGAAGACATTTACAAGACGGGTAAAGCTAAGGCTATATTTTACATTAAACCTAATGGGGAATGGGATTGTAAGAAGCATGAAATGGTTCATAATCATGAATTGCTTTTAGAAGATGAGGTGCATAAGTTGAGGTCACGTAAAAAGCTTGAGAAGCTCGTGTGGACGTTTTCCAAAAGATGAAAAGAAATGCTATGAAAGTTTTGCATGCTTATCAACTTCTAAGAAATGAGGTCGGGGGCTCACCATTACTCGGTTTTAGAGAAAGGGATGCATATAATAGTGTTGCAAATAAAGTCAAGAGGACTTTAGATGGGGGCGATGCCAATCATTTGATGTGTGTTTTAGAATCTAGGTGTGTTAATGAGCAAATTTTTTTTTATAAGTTTAAATTGGACAATGATGATTGTTTGATAAGCTCCTTTTGGAGAGATTCACAAATGAAATGTGATTACTTGTTATTTGGTGACCTCCTTGTATTTAACACGATATATAGGACCAACTGTTATGAGATGATATGTGCACCTTTTGTTTGTATGAATCATCATGCGAAGAATGTTATGATGGGATGTGGGTTTTTGATGAATGAGAAGATTGAGAGCTTTGTGTGGTTATTTGGAACATTTTTGGAAGCTATGGATAATGTGCAACTGAAAACTATAATGACAGACCAAACATTTTCTATGGTAAATGCTATTGAAAAGGTATTTCCCTTGACAAAGCATAGGTTGTATACTTGGCACATCTTGGAGAATTCAAAAAAGAATATTGGTCATCTTAGGGTATTAGGTTTTTTTTTTTATTTCTAAGTTTGACCATGTTTTGATGAGATATGATACAAAAGTAGAGTTTATTTTTTGTTGGCAGAGGTAAGCCCTCTGTTTTCTGTTTATCTTTCTACTCACTAATTACTAGTGTCTGCTCACCAAGGTTATTTGTGTCTGCTCATTAGATTATACCTTCTGCTCACAAAGGTTACATATTTATGCTCGCTAACTTATTATTTTGTGCTCACTAGTTTTGTGTGTTAGGTTGGTTAAAGAGTATAAATGTGCTAAAAATGCTTGATTGGTTATATTACATCGGTTGACAGAAAATTGGTGTCCAGCTTTTTGCAAGGAAGTTTTCTCTGGCGTCATTTTATCTTCACAAAGAAGTGACTCGACAAATGCTTCTTTGTCAAAGAGAGTCAATGCCACTTGTGGATTTGTTTGACTTTTACAATATTTTATGTGACGTTGTTACTGAGTGGAGGATTAAGGAGGAGGATGAGAATGTGAAAAATATGGATGGATTTCTCGTGATGTACGTGCCACATGTTAGCATTTTGCAGCATGCTTCGAAGATCTATTCGAACAACTTGTACAAAGTGTTTGAGAATGAATACATCAAAGAAGAAGGGTGCTGTCAAGATCTTCTTAGCTCAAGTGAAACCCCCTACGATATAGAGCATACATATGTTGTGCATCAGAATTGCCATTCGAAGAAGTTTGGATTTGTGGTTAGGTTTAATCTTCCGGACTGTACTATTAATCATAACCGTGAAAAGTATAGTGAGAGTGGTATCCTTTGCTGCCACTGCTTGCGGATTTCAATGTTCATTGTGTGCCTAAAGTCCCTGATCAATATATTTTGATATGATGGACTAGGCTAGCAAGACCCCCCGGTTTGTAGAAGAAGCTGTAAGTGGTAATGCAGTTGGTGTTCCTGGTTCCATATGGAGGGTTCATATACATAAGCAGTTTGAGGCTTTGCTACTTGCAAGTGAATCAAATAGCGAAGCAAGAAAGCTATGTGAGGAAGCTTTTGCCAAGCTAAAAGCTGATGTCGGTGTTGTGGTGGGTTCAGTTTATGTTTCTGACACTGAAAATGATTAGTAGTCTAGAGTTGGTAATAAAATCATTGGTAACCCTGAAGGTTTGAGGAGGAAAGGTGAAAGGAACATAAGGAGGAAGAGTACGTTGGAGGAGATATCAAACCTTGTTAGATTAAGGAAGGTAAGGTTTTCTTCAAGGAATGAAGGAGATGTATCTCAACATCAGGTAAAATTCTATTGACAATCTCATTGAATAAGTTATATATCTTATAATAATATCATTATGGAGTTTGCTGAGTTTGCTGCTAAGATCAGTAGAATTATTCTGTATTTTTGGTTCACTAAAAGTGTTAATACGCTCATTAATATAAGGTACCTGCTCACTAAAAGTTTGTATTAGCTCACTACATTTTTCAATTCTCACACTACTAGTCTTATAGGTTGCGCTCATTGCACTTATACATTAACTCACTAAATATGTGTATATGCTCACTAAAAATACACTTTTCCTGCGATGGTTTAGGTTGTTGCTGTATGTTCATCTAATCCACCAGGTGCATCTAATCCAGTGGTCGATTTCAATAAAATGTATATGATTTTTAGCTTGATTTTTAATGAAAGGTTAAGGCAACCAAATGGGGATACGATTCCTAACAATCAGTTGAATCCTATTTCTGAAGCTGCTAGCATTCAAGGGTAATACTCTCACTAATATAGTGTGTCTGCTCACTTAAAATATTTATTGGTTCATTAATATAATGTATCTGCTCACTACATTTACACTTTGGTTCACTAAAGATAGTATATGCTTTTCTATTTTGTGAGACAGGTTACGTGGGAGTCAAGCATGAAAGTTTGCTATGGTTAGAAAGGGCATTGTCTTCTACCATTAATGAATTTTTTTCATCTGGGCCATTTAATAGTTTTTTTTGAACAAATCTTCAAATGTAAATTTGTATGTTGATTAATACATCTCAAACTTGTATTTTTATTCATTATGATGTTTTTATGTCTTTGTGATTGAGAATTATTTTTTTATTTGGAAATTAAGTAAATGATGTTGAATAATTTTGAAGTTTATAATATGGTGAATACTTTTGATACTTATAATATGTTGCTCACCGCTGAAGCTTCATAACTCACTCGTTTCATCTGTTAGCTCACTATTTTCTACAAAACTATTATCATATGTTTGATAACTTAACATTATAAAAGTATAGCGTTCTATGACAATGACATGTTGAACACTTTAATATTTGATTTAACATTATAAAAAAATATCATTCTAGTTTGATTTTGCATTCATTTATAGAATTAAGCATAGTAAAACATGTAGTTCACTGGGTTTGGCTGTGAGCTCACTGGGTTTGGCTGTGAGCTCACTGTAACTAAGCATAGTAATCGATATAAAATATCCAAAAGTAAATGCTATTTGCTAGTACTTCACCACAATTAAAGGTAAGCATATTAATAGTCTAACTTAAAATTAGTCTCACTCAAAATTAGATTGTTGGATACATGAGTTCCTAAAATTAGCATAACTTAAAGCAAGGTTGATTAATCATGCTATTGCCACTTGAGGTTGGCTTGATTTTGCATTCAGTTCTGCTTGTTGTTTATCATAGAACTCCTTTGTGAGCCTCTTCACTCTATTCCTATATATATTTTCTTCAATGTTGATGATTTCATAGTAGTACCTTGTTCGCATTACATCAAGCAGATTTTTGTGTTGCAAACAAAACCAAAAAAAAAGGAAACAAACTATTAATAGGTGTTGTATTTATTTGAAGATATTTTTTGTAGAGAAAATATTTTTGGTAGACTTAGTTTATTTTTCTTGAAACCACAGTCCCATTTATCTGGTTGGCCAAAGTAAGACTCCATGTGCCTCATGCAAAAAATTCCACAGTCTGTGACATTATCTGTTGTTCTCTATGGCATTCTCATTCGCACTAGTTTCATCTTCTTCACAATTTCATGTGTGGGGTGGCCAACACTCTCTTGAAGAAATCTCCCAAAAGCTCTTGCCTGTGTACAATAAATAACTTTGTTCAGCTCACTGGAATATGTCTGTTAGCTCACCAAGAATATATGTTAGCTCACCACACCACATATGTGTCTTAGCTCACTACATATATCTGCTAGCTCACCAAATACATGTGCTACCTCACCAAGATTATATGTTAGCTCACCAAGAATATGTGTTAGCTCACCAAACTTGTAAGCTCACCAGATATGTGTGTTGATTTATTGTAAAGTAAATGAATCAGTGAGCATTTGAACATACCACTAATAGATGTGTTTCTCCATATGTTGTTTTGTATGGAGTAGTTATGTGTATGTTGTCCATGATATCAAGCCTTTCCTCCTTTAAATCAAAGCAAAAGATGAAGAAGTGCTTCTTGTGATATACTGGGAAGAACACCTTGAAGTTGGAGAATGATTAATATTATATAATGTGGTATTTTAATATACAATTAAAATGTATTAGATTAATGCTTACCAGCTGCAATAGTTTTGCTGATACCCATATGTCACATCTCTGGAATTCTTTCTGAAGAATTGTTTCAAAATCAATGCATCGTCCATCTGATTTTGCTGCATTTATCGAGGGATCCAAGATTGACTGCATTTTTACAACAGTATCATTAGGTGTTTAATTATTTGTATTTGTGAAGAAAAAAAGTATATATTTACCATTGCATCAACTGGTACAAAAATCTTCTTGGAGATCATTCACTTCTTTTTCTTTCCAAGTTGTTGAGGACACCAGCCCAGACATTGATCACATATGCATCAATGTATTCTTGTAGACGCATGGTTGACATGTGATACTGATGCGCAACATGTGTTTCGATATCAAAACATTTCTTCACTCCTTTAGTAAGAAAATGACAAAAAAAATATATTCACCGCTTTAGTAAGAAAACGACAAAAAAATGTAAGTATATATTCATTATAATTTAAGTATTCGTAAGTGTTTTCTGTCTGGCAGTTATGTGCTTACTTTGAATCGAGGTCCTGTGATGGATGGAATACCTATTCAGCAACGATCCTATCCTGGGTTGACAAATCCCCTGTAATTTTTGTTATTCTCGACACAAAAGAAGAGCAGAAGGGCTCTGTCATTGGCCCTTTCTCTCTCCTCGGTTGATGTCTTGCCTTCTTGCTGTGCTCTTCTTTTGCATACATAACGTGTGTAAGTGCTCACTAAAATAGATATTATGCTCACTAAAATGGTTGTTGTGCTCACTAAATAGAGATTGTTGCTCACCACTCACTAAACTATATGTTCAGCTCACTAACATATATGATCTTTTCACTCACACATGTGTCCTGCTCAGTAACATATGTATTCTGCTCACCAAGTTATACTTTATGCTCACTAAAATATAACTTCCTGTTGAGGGGTTTTGAGGGGTGGAAAATTACAGACAAAAGGAAAAGAGACCTCAAATACTCGATTGTCAGTCGTAATACTCAAGGGTCGGTCCACAAGGAAGACGTGAGATTTATGGTCATTTAAAATGAAACAATTAAACTAATCAACTAATCAACTTAACCTACAAATGAACTATTACTTTAATTTAACCAACATTATTCATTCTCTAAACTTTTTCAATGAGCATCAGTAACCTAAATAACCTGAAATCAACCTTTATTTAACACTTAACCGAATTTCAAACTTAAAACCATCATATACCTAGATTCACAAAACCATTAAACTACCCTGTTTATCAATCAATCTAAATCTAGAATCAATAGCAGGCAACCAAAGTCCAATCAACCAAAAGCAATAATCAATTCAAACTGCCTCACTAATCAGCAACAGGGAAAGGGAAGAAACAGAATCGAAATAGAGCACTAACTGAATGCATTACGAAACAGGGGAAGGGATGAAAATCTGAGACAACGAAGAACAAAAAGCAGCAAGGGAAGAGGGAAAAAGCAGAATTGAACAGAGCATACTTAGGGCAGAAGCAGGCCACTCGGATTATTCACGACGGAGGAGCTGAATCGAACTCCACAGCGAAGGCACAGAATTGAACAAGATAGGGGAGGTAACCAAACTGTGAACGCAAGGGATTTGAACCCAACAGAAATTCGAACAGGGGTGGGGAAAAACGACTGAATAATCATTCCAACTTAACAATTCAGACTTTAACTATGTCAATCCCTAACACAAACCAACCAAAATTCGAACCCTAAACTCGAAAACCTAATCTGAAAACCTCAAATAGAACGGAATGAAAATCAGGGGAAAAGGGAATTTGGAATCGAATGCAATTAACCCAAAGTTTGAATTACTACCCAGGACTTCGAAATCAAAGCTAAATTACTTGGAATTAAACACTGAAAACAACAGAAATTCGAAACCTTAGATTGAAAACTGAAATGCGAAAATGAAAACTAACCCTAAAACTCGATTAAAACCTAAACTGACCCTAAAATCTACCTAAAATTACTTTAAAAAAAACTCCAACTTCTTCAATGGCGTCGCAGCATCCCTTTATACCCAACCCTAGGCATTCTCAGCCATTCGATCTGGTGGTAGATGTGGATGGTGGATGAGAAGGCCTGCAAAAGGGTGTGCGTGGCCTGGTGGTTGTCAGAGGTGGTGCGAAGGTGGATGAATTTCGAAGTCTGGGTACTGGGTTTGGGGAACCCGCCGGTGGAAGGTGGTTTTGGTATATCTGTGGGTGTGGGTAGTTTTGGGGAGAGAGAACGGGGTAGAGAGAGAGAGATGGGGGTTCTAGGTTGGAGTGAAGGTGAACGGGGTTGAGATGGGGATGCGAGGAAGCGAGGGTTGCGGGGGGGGTTCGAACTGGTTGAAGCAGAAGTCGGGGAGAGAGAAAGAAGCAGAGGAAGAAGCTGAGCAGAGAGAAAATGAAGGGGAGGGGGTTTTAACGGAAGCCGGTACAGCTGAACCGGTCTGGGCGAACTGGCCGGTCCGATTCACAGGACCGGTCTGGTATTTTTATTTTTATTTTTTTTTCTTCTTTCTTTGGCCGGTTTTTTTTCTGGAATTTGGCCCGATTCTTCAACCTCCGACATTTCTTCTATTTTTCTCACTTTTTCCGCCATTTAAGCCCTTTTTCCGCATTTATTCAAAATCTGTAAAATAAAATAATCTCCTATTAAAACCTTAAAAATATTATTAAAACGAGCATAAAACAGGTGTAAAAGTACCTTAAAAAATAGCACATTTTTGGCTCAAACAAATACTCCCACACCAAGATTTTGCTCGTCCTCGAGTAAAACAAAGTAAACAAACTAAGAGAAAATGAAAATAAGGAAAAGAAAATCCTAACTCACTGTCGTAGGAATCACGATTGCATTTAGCGTATGCAACAAGCCCTTTAAACCCTTTGGACTCCCAAGTGGACGAGTGAGGTCTCGTGAGGGTTTCAAAGTGAAAATACCCACAAAATTATTCAAAAAGAAAAGAAAATCTTTTTGGGTTTTTCTCAAA
>JACYFF010031954.1:43460655-43491185 GCA_017589665.1 Selenicereus undatus
GGCAGCATATCCCTACATTAAAAGGAGGATTAAGTCAAAAAAAAAAAGCTAGGGAAAGGGGACAGGATAACAAGATGCACCTCTCCCTTTACTTTGTTCTCTGGTTTTAGTCAGCTCATCGCACTGTTAGACCTGTTCTTGGAGTTAGGTAGCTTAGTTGTAATGTCTGGTTTGCTCTTCGAGCCTGGCAAATTCTTTGCTCCACTAATAGAAGACCTAACACGCAAACCTCGCAAAGCTTTAATCTTCTCTTTCCCAGGTGAACAACTTCTACTTTTCTGAGGAGATGTGTCTGCTCCCAACGAGGAACTATCGCCTCCTTCTTTTCTAAGCTTAGCTGGGGATAAGGCATGTTTGTTATGCTGCTGCATGATTGGCTTATGTGCACTCGCTTTACCGGAAGTGATAACTAAGGCGGATGCATCATCAGCGACTCTCACTTTAGAAGCTCTTCGTGGTTGCACAACCTCGCCTCTAGGATATTTAGGCCCTAGAGAGAAAAGATTGCCACCAATCAACATATGCAATAGCAAGCAGTGTAGACTTCTTATCAGGACGAGCAGGAATTGTCACGTTGGACCTTGTTATGTGTTCTATAAGGTTGAACCAATAGCGAACTACGTCCTGTAAGGTGCCCTCTTGGTCATTCATTCTTAGCTCACTTAATACATCTTGATAGAAGCCAAATTGTCGCCCAAACTTGCAAGGGAAGTATGGTTCAATCACAATTGTTCTTCCTTGTCGCAAGGTCAAAAAACCAGCACGGAGACAAATCAAATATGCTTTCCAGCTTGAGGATAAATTATGGGTGTCAATCAAGGTGATCGATGTATCCTTCATAAGAGCATTAGAATACATGACATACGGATCCTTGCATTTCAATAGCTCTCGAGCTTCCTGTACATCAAGAGTCCGATTCATCTTTTCACCAGAGAACCTCACCATCTTAGGATGGTTGTGCCGATGATGGGGATTATCAAAATAAGTTTCGAAGTAAGTCCCTAAACATCCATAAACGCAGTTAATGGGAAAAATTACTTCCAACTTATTCAGGCTCTGAGCCGTAGAAATTCTATTAAACTCCTGATAAATGCTAGCCAAAGCAGGAATTGCTAGGTTTAGACATTGCCCGTGAGCCAGTTTGCTTACAGCTAAAAACACGGCTGGGCGAATAAGGCACACTGCTTCAGTTGGTAACACAAAGGAGAACAACCAACAGGAAATTAGGGCAACGAGGTAGGTCTCTTCGATTAGCCCCTCAGGAATATTGAGCGTGGAAAAAGGATCTTTCTCTCTCTTCGTTCGCCTTGTGCAAGGAGCAATCAAGCCAGATGGACATGGTGTGTTTGTTGGAGCTTTAACTCGCTTTCTGTTGTCACAGCTGGGAGGAAGTGTGTAAATCTATCGCCCTCAATACCAAAAGCATATCCATTCAGAAGTAGGAAGTTGAACAATGCCATGGACATCTTGGCATAGTTTGTGTAATGCAGAAAAAAGGAACGTGCAAGTTGCTGGAATATCATTATCTTCACGTCCTGTAGAAAGGAGTTCTCTGGCGGATGGAATGACTTCTTCGTAGTAAGCACCGTCAGCTGGAAGTCCACCTATAATCCGCAAATCCCATAAGGAGATTGACATATCGTCGTTCTCTATGCAAAAGGTGTCGATAGTGTGGCACCACAGTTTGCAGAATGCTTTAAAGACAGTGAGACTCATGTCATAAAAGAACAAGGATGCGTACAGTCCGTCATGAAGCCTCCATTCCTTAAGTCTGTCTTTGTTGTGACCAAGAACGTCTTCAAGCCATTCCCAATAGCAGGGTATGAAGGAGTTGTCGGAGAAACAAGGTGAAAAATTGCCCCAGGATAGTGTCCCATCCATGATACGATGTCAGAGTAAGGGTGTTGCTCCTTGAAAAGGGGTTGAAGATGCAAATAATGGCGAGCTAAGCTTCAAGACTCTCAAAGGCGAGATGACTCCGTCTGATCTTTGTATATCGCAGGTAGATTTCACACTCTAGTATGAATCTGCAAGGTAGTTATAGAGTAAAGAACGTCTGGACGGTAGGGGTGTTGGCATATCTACGCGGAAAGTCACGCCTTCTTCAATTGGATCGTCTTCTCTGTCCAGGATGGTAAGAGTTGGCTTCTTGGGATCGGAGAGTGAGTCCAGAAAATGCACCATGGTAAAGAAAGAAAGGCAAGTGGACCCCAATTAGATTAAGTGAGGGAGCCTCCTGCGAAGAATCGAATTTACAAGGAGAAAAGATTCCTCGTCCTAAAAGTCAACCTTACTTTACGATCTAATCAGAGGAGTCATGGTTGGAAGGAAGAAATTCAATTCGACCCCAATTAGATTAAGTGATGGAGTCTCCTGCGAAGAATCGAATCTACGAGGAGAAACAATTCCTCGTCTTAAAAGTCAATCTCACTTCGCGATCTAATCGGATGAGTCGTGGTTGGAAGGAAGAAATTCAAATCGACCCCAATTAGAGTAAGTGAGGGAGTCTTCTACGAAGAATCGAATTTACGGGGAGAAACGATTCATCGTCTTAAAAGTCAACCTCACTTCACAATCTAATCGGAGGAGTCGCGACTGAAAGAAAGAAATTTAAGTTGATTCAACAGCTTCCTGAAAAAAAAATGAGAGAATATAAATTTAAGTTCTCTAACAGAAAAGCAAAAAGGTGACAAAAAAATTCACCCAAAAAAAAGAGCAAACCAAATATAAATGAGTAGTTCTCGGGTTAGTGACACAAAAAAGGGGATCCAAAAGTAAAGGGGAATTGAACATGTCAAGGTAGTTATGCGTCTCAGCAGAAGCATGAAGAAAGAATTTTTTATGCAACATTACGATGAGGTGTTGGTCCCATCGAACCAACACTTGTACGCAATTTGACCCTAATTAAAAACAGCAGGCGAGGAAAGAGAGCTTTTTTTTTTTGGCCGGTTTCCTTCTGTTTCCCTCTGCTACCTATTCCTCTCAAGATGTCATTGCCATGGCTGCCTCCCTCTCTCAAATCCTCTCTTTCCCTCCACTCCTGACCAAAAAACAAAAGAAAAAGAAGTGATGCTATTAACAAAGAAGAAGGTGGAAAAACAACAAGGAGGTGGGTTTTGCAAACAAAAAAAAAAGAGAGAGAGAGAGAGAAAGAAGGCCAGCATGGAGGGTTTAGAGTCTAGCACCAGAACTGCATCAGATAATTTATCGTCATCCGATTACTCAGAGGGCGAAAGCAAAGGAGATTTTGTGACATCATGACACGATGCTTCAAAAGGTGGTGGTTAAGATGGCACAAACCCAAACTCGTCAGGCTTCAAGAATACGCCACTGCATTCCATCCTACGAAGCTCAAGCAGATATAAGAAAGCCAACGTGGTTGCTTGTTCAGTGAAGCAGTCATGTTGCTAAGAATCAATTATCAATTTTTCTCTGCAGGGTTTGGTTTGTTAATATATCCCCCGCCCAAAAAGAAAAAAAATTTCACATTTGGTGACAATTATGTTCTCTTTATATATAAAACTAGCATTAGCTGCAAACAAAAAAAAACTACCTCAAGTTGTAGGCATTGAATGGAGGTGAAGTTGATGAATTGGAGGTCCCTACGGATGGATTTATATAGTAGTGGGCAATTAAAACTTCCTACTCCCCCTCCAACTCAAATATCAATAATTTTTATCTCTTTGAGTTGTGGATAAATTTTATCAACAGTTATTGATAGAATTTTATCACAAATCATCAACTTAAAATTATCGCCAAAAAAAGGGAAAAAAGCAAAAAGTGATGAAAGAGCAGAAAAGGCCTACGTGTTTAGCTCTGGGCAAAAGTCTTCCATTCTTTTTTTTTCAAAAAACGGGGAGAAAAAAGGGGGAAAAAAGAGAGAATTACGAAAAAAGAAAAAGGAGGGGTTTGCCTGGGCCTCAATTCATTTTCCTAAGCCCGAATATCTACCAATCTTAACTCTCTTAGGAATTTGTTGAATTGGGCTTACTTTGATGATGTTTAGTCCATTAACTTTCAAAAAAAAAAATCGAAAAAAGTGTTAAGAAAAAAAAATTACTTGGCAAATAAAAAATTGACCCCGATAAATTTTTGATCATTTGCATGAATCAAGTATTCGAGATTCAACCACTTCAAAAAGAAACACACACTTCAAATTTGCGTATGCGGCCGACTCTCGATGGGGCATTTGTAGAAGGTAAAAATTCTACAACCAATCGGATGGTGCCACGTGTAAAAAATCGACCAATTACAGATTACCATGTATCACGTTAACTTTGGTGGTCCGCTTGGTCAAAATTAAGTTCAGCCAATTAAAAGCTACCACGTGTCATCGATGATGCAGAAATTAGTAATTATTTTTCTTTATTTAAAAGTAAGAAAATAATTACTAGGCTTAGGCCCAAAATCCGACTCTAACCCTAGTTGATAGAACCTATAAATAAGAGTCATTCCCTTTCATTTAGATCATTCAGCATTGGCAGAATTCAGAGCTCAGACAACAAGGAGAATCCAGCTACCAAGCGAGAATGATCAAAACTTGTAAAGCTTTAGAAACTACAATCAGCCACTTGCATAACAAAATCAAGAACAGTCTTCAGAGTTCTTCAGCTGATTTGCATCAACCGAGATTAAGCATCACGCCCTCAGAGTACTCAAGTCATTAGGAGATCGAATCAGAAGATTATTTTATTGTATTAAATTCAGAAATTGTACCTCCACACTACATCAATACAAAATTAAATTTGTTTATATCAATTTCCTGTCTAATTTATTCTAGGCGCGAAATTAGTGTTTACAGAATCTTTTCTTCTCTCTTAGTCATTGGGATGATGAAGCTCTGCTCTCTTGTCTAAGTTTCAGAACTAACTCTAATGACTTCATGTGAGATTGAATGTTGAGTATGGTTTCAAGTATCGGTTAGTCATCACTAGAAGAGGATGACTTCAATATGAAGCTGAGACCATCTGTTGGTTCTGTGGAAGATGAAAAGATGGGTGACTCATTTTGTAGTACCTGTGACAGAAGTTTACAAATGTTAGGAAAATTGACAAGTTAATAAAGCAAATTAAGAGAGTATCGTAGTTAAAACTGAACATATTAAAATTAAAATCATTAAAATGAAATTAAAAGTCGTAGCTAAAATCCAACATATTAAATCCAACATTATGATGTGAAATTAAAATTGAACTCAATTAAAACAAAATTAAACATTTCATTCCACAACTGTTGAATGTAAAATTTTGGTAGATTGAGAGTTGTCAAAATTGATTCTCATTAAGTCAATGTAATACTAAAAAAAAGAATAGGCAAATAAACAAAAAAAATTAAAAAAAAAAGAAAACAAAAAGGAAAAAAGGAGGCAAAGTGGGTCGTGGCTGTAGCAAGCCGAGAATCAATGGAGGAATAGAGGCACCTGTTTGCAATTGGCGCACCAAAGTGTAAAGACAGCACTACAATCCAAACTCAATAAAAATGTGGAATGAAACAATTACTGGGGAACAGCAATGTCAGTTGCATCTTCACCATCCCACGCCACCCCTTCCCCACGTCCAGCCATTAAAAAAAAAACTGCTCATCAACTCCCTTCCTTCTCTATCCTCTATAAATGATAGGCTAACAAAAAAAAGGGGGTGGCTAAAAAAAAAAGGAGAGAGAGCAAGAACGAAAGGGAAGAAGGGCCTCTAAAAAAACAAAAGAAAGAAGAAGAAGAACACAGACAAAAAAAAAAGAGGTGACAACAGTGAGATTGAAGATTGAAGCAGAGCAAGAAGCCAAAGAGAAGAAGACATCGAGCAAGAAGCATCAAGGATTTGAAGGTAATTCAACAACAAAGTCGAATTTCCGGTGTCCATCGTCTTTCATTCATTATTCATCTCCACTGTTGCCAACCACCAACGGATGAAGGAGGTCACGACAACCGTGACTGGAGCCCCACCGAACTCCCAATTTCTAACTTCTAAACCGGGTCCTACTGGACCCATAACCTAAACCCGGATCCTGTTGGATTATGCTGAGATCAGAAAGTGGGTCATCTATGAAGCACAAATCTCTGTTTTAGGAAATTGTTGCTCTGTTATAAAAACAATGCCTGGACTGCAACTCTTATTTTGTTTTTTTTTAAAGCTTTGCTCTGTACCATTTGAAATAAGATAACACTATTAGTAAGAGCCTGATCAAATTCGAAGTGACAAAAAAAATATTCACAACAATCATGGGTTCACAAGGTCTAAAATTTTGGATTCGGAAGAATCCCGGTTTGCAAACGCCTTTAAAAATTTAGATTCGCAAGGACTCACAAATTTGGGTTTGTAAGGACTTGACTTCAAAAGGACTCTTAAATTTGGATTTGTAAAAAACTTGAGTTCGAAAGGACTCTTAAATTCGGATTTGTAAAAATCTTGAGTTCGAAAGGACTCTCAAACTAAATTCATGGGACTAAAATCATGGCGATGTATAACATGATCTATGTATTTTTTTTCTCTAAAAAAAATTCATGGATTCGTACGAATAAAAGTTGCCAATTTCCTAGAATTACTAATACAACATTTGGATGTTGAAAGTCTTTATAATCAAACAATTTTAACGTATGGCCAAATCCATTACGGTAATTTCGGTAATATGATGGGTAAGGGTAATCCCATGGCGGTAAGGATCATGTTGGGGACCATATGGGCATATGGTATTATCCCTTAATATGGCAATATTCCATACGACAGCATAGTGGCGTACCAAAATTATGCTTATATGTCCGCGGATTACCCCACGGATATATGAGTATATTAACACGTATTATGGTACTATCCGTATGCATGGGATAAGTTTGCTTTCTAAAATCCTTCATAACCCTGTTTGGTTTATAAAAAAAAAGAGGGGATTTTATTCATAGAAATACGTTTAATTTTAGTCAAATTCATCATCTTGATCCCATAAATCCATGAAAAGTAGGGAGTCGAATCATTGATTATAATGGATATATGTTAATTAAGGTCTTGAGAGTAAATAAAAGGAAAAAAGATAAAAAATCAAATTTGTGTTTACTCTTGGGTTTTAAGAAGATTCAAGTCTAATACCCATGACTCTGCACATACGACCTTTATGAGTTTGTGGGATGTTGATCCTTGCGGATCTCGAGCCTTCACGAACTCATGTAATGTGGATCCTTGCAGATTTTGGATCGTCTTTACAAGTTCGCTTCAAAAAAAAAAGAGAAGAACTTGTAAAGGAATCACTACGGACAAACCTTTAGCGAAAAGATGAAGAAATTAGGGTCTGTAATACTCCAGTCGAATCAAACGGAAGTGCGCAAAGTCACTATGGTGAAAGTCTAATTGATTTGAAGACGTGAAAAGCGGAGGATGAGTCCATTGCTTTTATAGGCCTGCACAAGTTTGTATCTATCAAGGTTTTTAACATAAGAGTCCCCAATAAATGTTGGACTCTTTTTCAAATTAATGATAAGCCTTGGTTTGGTTGAGAACTAAAAAAAAAAGAAAAAAAAAGCAAACAAAATTAAACTAAACAGAACGTGGCCAGCTCAGTGTGATTTGCCTCCAGTAAGTGGATTATTTAAATTTCCTGAAAATTAGGGAAAGGGAAACTGAAGGATCATAGCCGCTTTGATAGAAAATAAATCTGGCCAAGCTTAAAGGGGGGGGGGCATGATGATATGCTATCAACCTAATTTGGTACGTAAAAATTAAAAAAGGAGTGCCTTAATTCCCATGCTATTACAAGATAACAAAATCCTGAAGCATGTTGGACGCATGTGTTTAAAAAAAAATAGGGAAGTCAAATGTAAGTTGTCAAATTAAATTGTATTGTCAAAGTATGAACAAATTAAATCCTCTGCTTAAAGGGAGAAGTTTTCCAACTGATATGTATTCCTTCGTTGTGGCTTACGTACCAAAATAAGTCGACAAGGACGTGAGCTCCAAGGACATACAAAACTGATACCCCCACTTTACAGAAAGTGAATTTTCTAAGTCGACTGTACCATACCTACTCAAGCGTTAAGAAGTCAAGCCTCATAAATATAGAAACCGGCCTCTTAAATTTCCCAGTCCACGAAACGGACCATAAGATAGCCTTATTAATGGTCCCGTCCATCATAAAAGACCAAACTGTAATTTTGTAACCCTTGGTTACACGTTACGTAACCAAAACAAATAAAAACTCAAACTTCTCAAAAAAAAAGACAAATTTTTCCCAAATAATAAGGATGACAAAATAGACCATACCTGAGCCAAATATACGACCAAGCTCAGTAAATTACCCCCATGGTCCAGGTCCTTAAAAAAAACAATAATAATACTGATAGAATTTGCCCAAGAACTACGTCGATTTGATCCCACTAAGGGTACGTAGGAAACCCATAAATAAATTTCGGGTGCAATCACAAGTTAAACAAAATTAATGGACCGACCCCATTAAAGGTTAAGTCGGCAAAAAAAAAATCATGAAGTGGCTAAATATATAACTTAGCCATTTTATTTTTTATTTTTTTTTATTTTTTTTAATTTTTTTTTAATTTTTTTTTTTAAGTCCAAGTACCAATATTAAATCAAAAAATTATCCTAACATAAATAACTTAATCAAGATAAAAAATAAATTAAATCAAATAAAAATTAAAGAACTACGACTGGTTTGATCCTCTATAAAAGAGGTACGTAGGCAGCTCACGATAAATAAGTGGGTGCAACCCAAATTCCAAATTAAATTAAATCGCCCGTGTCCTAACCTGCACATGAAGAATGTGTACGTGTAGTACCCTTCCTAGAAGGTGCCTTTACAGCCACTATCTGATGCAATTAAGTTACGGATAATGGGTGACTCGGCATACAATATACATGTCGATCCAAATTATATAAAGTCTTATTAATACAAAATAAAACAAACAAACAAAGAGAATAATAAAGTAGAACGAATCGGAATCAAAAGGTGGTCTCCGAGACGGGAGACGTAATTAAGGAGGTTTATCCTCTTGAATAGGGTTGTACTCAAAATAAACCGATGTATATTTTTTTTTATACATCGAAAAGTTGTGTTGTGCATATTATTTATTTTTATTAAATTTTTGCTCAACAATAACAGCAAGAGGTTCAATTACAATAAACACTTCGGAAAACAAAGAACAACATAACCACAAAGTAAACAACATATTATTCCTAAGACATGGGTGTCAATCCAAATAAGGGCTAGTATTAGACGAGGAACATGTTTGGCGGTCTCGGCTCCTAATTTCTTCTTGAAGTGGACCATATCGCGCTTGATCCTCATGGCACATCGTAGCAATGTTCATTCTCAATATCTTGTCCTTATGCTTCATCCGTTGCAGGCGTTGGTAAAAGACTCTTAGTTCAACAGCTTTTTTAGCTGCATCTACCTTCACCTTAGTGGCCTCCGCCTTCTTCTCTTGTGCGATGACATATCTTTCCCACATGATGCTGTTCTTCGCATTTGTTGTCCCCAAGATTGATAGATCCTTGGTCACAACATCAAACACCAAGTCATGTGCTTTCTCTTTCACCTTTCTTTTGGCGGCTTTTCTTCTTATGGGGCGGATCAACCCACTAACTTCCTCTGTTGGTGTATCTTCACTAGCAGGAGTTGTTGGTGTGCCGGGGGTGCTGGGTGAGTCGGATGTCTCACTCTCAATGTACCCGCCCACCTCATTGATCCTCAAGTGTTTAGAAGTGACATCTGCAGATTGATTACAATTGACCTCCCATTTCGGTTAATCCTTCAGTAGCACCCACCAATGCATCAAGTCGAATTGTTTCCCCACCATATGAACGTATAGATCTTGGGCTTTTTGTATAAAATCATCCTCATTCGCCCCACTTGGGTTTGCCCTGATAAGCCTAGCCAACACAAGCGGTCCACTTGGACACAAGTGGAGCTGCTCGGTTCCAGCGGGCGTTACAAACTTTTGTCATTCTCTTCGTAGCTCCATTGGGAGCGTGCTGGTTGTAGGCGCTTGTAATCTTTGTTCAGAACCCCATTTTGTTTTGGTCAACCCCAATAAAGGGGTTGGTGCTGACATTAATACATTATATGACCACTCGGCGATCTTCTTCCAATGTCCACTTCGAAGCCACACCGACACTCTCATCGTGGGTGGAGTTGGGTGGAGGACGAGGTGTTAACGAGGTCGTATTATTAGGTGGGGGTAGCTGATAAGGAGGGGGCATTCAACCGTAGTTAAATTTGGAATTGGGGGGACATCCTGGCCTTAAAGGGGAAATTTGATGGTGGTTGAGGATATTACGACTGTGGGTATTGTTGAGAGTATTATGAATGGCATTGCCAATTTGGAGGGTTTGGGACAATGTTCATGTTGTTCATAGGATCCCGTTGTGAATTATCCTCGGTAAGTAAGTTCATGAAAAATTGTGGGTGATTAGGATCCATTTTTGTGCGGACAACTACAAGTTAATCAAGAATATTTGGATTTAAATTTTCAATTATATCATACATGTTAACACATACTAACTGAATGTTCAATTCACATTTCCAATTACTCATCGAATGAATTAAATCTTCACACAAACTCTTAATTTCTAAAACATCAAAGTGCACATATTATACGACTAAGGAAGTTCAAGAAATACATTATTATGTTAATGAACATTGAAACTCTAATTCACATTTAAAATTTAATTTCTATACATCTTCTTATACTTTCTAAAACATTAAACTTCCATTAAAAATTTAATATCATCTTCTAATTTCTATTTTGTACAAAAAAATACTTGATTTCAACTAAATGTCAAATTGCACATATTCTACACTAAGGAAGTTGTCAAATTTAATTTGTAACACACATATGTAATCTCTAATTTATATTTAAATGGGTGATTAGGATTCATTTTTGTGCAGACACCTACAAGTTAATCAAGAATGTTTGGATTTAAATTTTCTATTATATCATACATGTTTACACAAACTAACTAAATGTTCAATTTCACATTTCCAATTTACTCATCAAATGAATTAAATCTTCACACAAATTCTTAATTTCTAAAACATCAAAGTGCAAATATTCTACTACTAAGGTAGTTCAAGAAATACATTATTATGTTAATGAACATTTAAACTCTAATTCACATTTAAAATTTAATTTCTATACATCTTATTATACTTTCCAAAACATTAAACTTCCATTAAAAATTTAATATCTTCTAATTTCTATTTTGTACAAAAAATACTTAATTTCAACTAAATGTCAAATTGCACATATTCCACACTAAGGAAGTTGTCAAATTTAATTTGTAACACACATATGTAATCTCTAATTTACATTTAAATTTTAATTCTAAACATCTTTCTCTAATTTCTAGAATATTAAACTTTCATACATATCTAATTTTACTTTTGTGAAACATATGAATACTTTCAATTATACACTTAATTTCAAAAAAAAAATTACACACTAAATTTTTCTTACTATTTTCTTCAGTTCACTTCAATCTTGATTCTTCAACTTTGTGAGTAGCTCCAAACAAATTCTACAAAAAGCCACAAACTAAAATATTAGTTCAAATTTATAAGTCAAAATATTTACTCACAACAACTAAATATAATTACATAACAACAATTACTTACACAATTTTTTTCCTCTTGGAACTTCAACTTCTTTCAACACTCACACAACTCAAAATTAATTCAATGGGAAATTAGAAATGGGAGAGAGGGTGAAATTGAGATAAATTTTTAAAGATTATCCACATGTATTTATAGATGGACAAAATGATAAAAAAAAAATTGTTCCAAGGCCAAAACAGCCGTTGGACACCTTCCCCAATGTTTAACGGCTACTTTTGGCCCAAAAACCCGATAACAGCAGCCCAGCCCCAAACAGTCAGCTTCCTTTCTTTTTTTTCCACGCATCAAAACGCAATGCCTCATATTCCTTGCCTCATCAAAATGCAACACTTCAACCTAGATACGGACCCAAAAAAAAAAGCAACGCAGGGCAGAATGCACAGGCGTTCTACCACGCATTGCCTCCCAACGCTTCCCTGGTTGCCAGCAGACCCCTCCCACGCATGTCACTCGCGGACCCCACCTATGACACGTGAGTCGCATGGCTGCTAGTGCTCTAAGCCCACATATAATCATGAGGAAGAAGCAGCAAGGAAAAAGACAGGACGAAAAGAACTCCGAATGGCCAGATTTGAACCCGCAACCTATGGATTATCTGTGGATCATTGAACAACTACAGTCCTCCTGCTCTACAAACAGAGCTAAGGTGAGATCGTGTGATTCCTGCAAAACAAAATAAAGTCAACTCCTGAGAAACTTTAAAAACGAAACTCAATGGCCGGGGGGGTAGTTCTCAACCCTCAACTATTTTTGTCCCTTCGATGCCTAGTTCTGACATACTATGAGCATCATCATTTCACATCTCTCCGAAACATGTCCCATTTCTTCATTTTTCAGCTTTCCTTTTACATCTTCAGGCATTATTTCATTTTATTAAAAATTTAAACGCCCCAACATTTAGGTCAGAAACAAACCCAATTCAGAGCTTATAACGCCTGAAAAAAAAACAATCGGAAACAAACCCTCATGGAACATATAATGATGTCAATCTTACATAAAACTAAAAAAAGAAACTAAGACTTTCCATGAACACTCAAAATAGTCTAAAATGGCACACAAATTCCCTGAAAACAGCCATGTTTGACATTTGGTTAAGCCATAATCGGACATTTGTACCTGAGTTCAACTATCACAAAACAAAGTCAAGATACTGAAAAGTGTCATAAACTGGCATATACAGTGTCACTCATCTCAATCAGAGAATTGTTTGACAATTCAAAGAAATTGAAATTTCCTTTATACAGTTGGACTTTATCCTACTAGCAAGTAAAATATACGTGATGTCTGTCAAAAGCACAACAAGCAAATAGAGGTTTAAACTTATAACATGCTTCCTATGCATTGTCCACATTGCAAGATGATATACCCACTAGATGCTCAACTTGCCAAATGTAACCCTTTTTTAAGGACTTTTTTCAAGATAATATACTCACCAGATTTGACGCTCAACCCTATAAGCGCTAATGTTGTAGATATGAAATATTTGTTATAATGTACTAGAAAAAGAAAATAAATTCAGAACTAAAGGTAAGTACACTGTAAATGTAACCTACGGTCTAATTGACTACCATCCTTGCAATTCAGAGTAAGGAACCTCCCTTGTCAGATAGGCTAAGATAACCTAAAAAAAGAAGCAAAAGATGTGAATGTGAGGCAAAAATAAAGTGAAGAAAGGAACCTCCCTTGTCTGATTTAAGCCAATCCATTTTGTACCTCATCACACTTGATGAGTGCATTGCACGAAATTTTAACCAACCACTAATCATACACTCATCAATCGAGCTAAGGTCATATTAATGTCACCTTGAAAATATGTAAAACTAATCTCAATATTCGATTGATCAAGCTCGAGACTAAACTGAACAACAACATCGCAGTTCACATGCCACATTAAGAAAACTTTCAAAACTCGAATTGTTCATCTGCATGTGGTTCTCTTTGAATTTAAGGTTTTCTAAAATGCCCCGCAATTCTATTGTTCGCCTTATTCATATTAATGTTAGCCCATTAATCCTTAAAGAGATGAGGTGGGAGAACTGCAATTCACAGGAATGGCATTTATCCCCTAAACTAGGGTTGTTCATTATTCGGTCTGGACCGGCCCTAGACCGAAAACCGGCCCTGGACCGGACGGGACCGAGCTTAGTCGATTTGGTCCACGGTCCTGTCTTTGTACAGTTTTGGTCTTCGTTCCGGGTCCGCTCCGAACCGGCTGGACCGTGGACCGAACCGTGGATTGGTTTTTTAAAGGTTTTTTTGAGTTTTGAAAATTTCAATCTTCATGAGTCATGACCTTCTGATTTCTCAGTCCTTCCCAGACTTGGCGCCTCTCTCTCTCTACCTCTCGTTTGTCGTCTACTCGTCTCTCTGCTCTCGCCAGACTCCAGTCGCCTCTCTGCGCCTCTGCCTCTCCTCGAGTCTCAACTTTCCACTCCAAGCTCCAGCGACCACTAGGTCCACCACTGACCACGACGACCGGTGACACTGCGGCAGCGTGCTGCCTCCCCTCTCTGTAACTCAGTAACTCTCTCTCTCTCTCTCTCTCTCTCTCTCTCTCTCTCTCTTTCTCTAACTATCAGCACTGTGACCCCAGCCCAGCACCGACAGCCGTGCCCAGTGACCCATCTGAGAAAGGATGCTCAGGTCTTGCCGGTTGCTTGGTTGTCTTGCCGATGACCACCGCTGACTGTCGGATTCTCTGTCCATCGTCGTTCTCTAGTTTTGTCGCCAACCGACCTCCCACCGGTGACTGTTTCAAAGGTCGAATTCCATTTGATTTCTCAATTGTTTGATGTAAATTATATAATTCATTGATATGTTGTTGGCTTGTATAATTCATTGATATAATTCATTGATATGTTGTTGTGCTGCTATTGCCAATTGCCTATTTCAATTTGTATGGTGTACTTGGGATATTCTGCCTACATGCCTCCATGAATTTTGAGGTTATTTGTAATTGTTCTTGGCAATTTGGCATACATATGTAATGCACTTAATGATGACTCTGCCAATTGCCTATTTGATGGATAAAAGACTTCCAAATTATTGAATGGGAATGTGTATATGTGAATGCAATTTTTGTTAAAAAAATGTGTATATATGAATGCAATTTCTGAATGGGAATGTGTATATATGAATGGAAATGTGTATATATATAAATGTTAAATAATAAGATTGAAATCCAACTCAAAACAAGAGATTTATTAAACAAGGAATATGAATGCAATTTTTGTTACATGGTCTTTTTTGGTTTGTGTTATTTGTTAGTGTCTCTATTGTTGTTTAACTATTTTTCAAGTTGGTATATATACAACTTACTTATAGTTATTTGCCTTTTGCCACTAAAACAATCGGAGAAAAGGAATACGAATGCAAATACCAAACTTGTTTCATTCGTAAGTGAGAACCAAAGCTCACGAAACTAGACGTCAAAGTGATTAGGTATCCCGTATCCCTACTTTAATGCCACGTTTTATTTATCAAATTATTTATCTTTAATGCTCTGGTACAATAGCTTATCTTGCATATTCCTACTTTAATGCCACGTTTTATAATGTAACCATATAAACATTTACTTTTCCCGGTGTAATTCTTAAGTTCAACTTTAGATTTGATTAGTCATTACGGAGTCTCTTACTCTTCTAGCTTGTTCTCGAAATGTAAGTTTTGCTAATTTTTTTTTAAAGTAACATGATCTATATATATATTGTTAGCTACTTATCTATCTTTGTAATTGTTGGTCAATGCTAGATGTCGAGCTCCAAATCCATAAAGAGGAGTAGTTCCGCAAGGGAAGAATCGGGTGACATGGATACCGATATTCCAAGTGAACACCAACCAAACGACCCTATTGAAATTGAAGAGGAGGAAGAGGCAAGTCAAAGAGGAACACAAAGTAAGACACAAGCTGTTAGAAAGTCCACTCAAAGGGCAGAGTGTTGGGAA
The DNA here is from genome assembly GCA_017589665.1 of Selenicereus undatus. NCBI lineage: Eukaryota > Viridiplantae > Streptophyta > Magnoliopsida > Caryophyllales > Cactaceae > Selenicereus > Selenicereus undatus. The sequence continues at coordinate 43,476,208 of JACYFF010031954.1, forward strand.
CATTTCGAAGAGCTTAAAGAGAATGGCAAAAGAGTGGCTGGTAAGTGCAAATACTGTGGTAAAATATATAAGGCCGACTCTAGTAAGAATGGAACGAAGAACCTGAAAAATCATTTTTCAAAGTGTCCTGAAAATCCGAATAATCAAAGCAAACAGACACAAACTCATTTGGTTTTTGAAAAAGATCAAAATAATGAGGGTGAAGCTAGATTCAAGACATGGGTATTGAATCCTCATGAAGCAAGAGAATCTATAGCCAAAAGGATCATAATCGATGAGTTGCCCTTTAGGTTTGTTGAAAATGCGGGGTTTAGGCTAATGATGTCTATTTGTTGTCCTTCACTTAATATGCCTTCACACATCACCATTGCAAGAGACATTTATCACATGTATGTGGACGAAAGGGTGAAACTGAAAGAATATCTTTCACATTCATGTTAAAGGGTGTGTGTTACAATTGACACGTGGACTTCACTTTAGAGGATTAATTATATGGTTATAACTACTCACTTTATTGATAATGATTGGAAATTGCATAAAAAAAATATTGAATTTTTGTGCCGTTTCCAGTCATAAAGGTGTTGATATTGCTCTTGTTCTGGGAAAATGCTTAAATAATTGGGGTTTAGCATCTAAACTATATACTATTACTGTGGATAATGCTGGGAGCAATAGCACTGTTTGTAATGCCCTTATTGGTGAGTTTAAGCGACATGGTCATTTTCTTTTCTCTAGTGGGGAATTCTTACATGTCAGATGTGTTGCTCACATGCTTAATTTGGTTGTATGGGATGGGTTGAAGGTTGTTGGAAAGTCAGTTAGCCGTGTTCGAGCTGCTGTGAGATTCATTAGGCAATCTCCTAGTAGGTTGCAACAATTTCAAGAATGTGGAATTGCAGAAAAAATTGAGAGCAAGGCTTCTTTGTCTCTTGATTTTCCCACTAGATGGAACTCCACTTATAAGATACTTAGCACTGCTTTAGTGTATGAGCGTGCATTCACAAAATATAGCAAAAGAGACCCTTATTATAATGAGGAGTTAGCAAAAGATGATGATACAGATAGGCCTCCTAACTCTAATAATTGGGAACAAGTTAAACACTTGTTAGTTTTTTTGGAGGTTTTTTATAATGTGACTCTACGTTTGTCTGGTACTTCATATGTGACATCGAACTTGCTTTTCTTTGAGATTGTAGCTATTCATAGTATGTTAAACAACTTGGAGGAAGTTGTTGAGACCATTGATGCTAATGACGAAGAAAGTGAGGAAATTGAGGAGATTAGATCTAGAGTCACAAACTTTAAGGAAATGGCCAAGAGGATGAGAATGAAATATGATAAGTACTATGGCACACCTGAGAAAATGAACCCTTTGATGTATATTGCTCCCATCTTTGATCCTAGATACAAGTTAGCAGGTCTTGAGGTTTCTCTTTATGATTTGTTTGGCGAAGTACAAGGTAGTGCTATAGTTTCGAAAGTGAGAGAAAAATTAGAAACTTTGTTTGATGAGTATTGGGAATTGTACAAGCCATTGACTCCTCAAAGTGGGCAAAGTAGTGAGATACAACCTGAAATTGAGAAGGGTAATGCAAGTAATGCAGCTGCCTCTTATGCACAAAAATTAAGAAAGAAGTTAAAGGGATCAGATGGAGGAAGAGGCATCATCAAGACAGAGTTGCAAAAGTACCTAAATAAGGGACTTGAAGAGGATGAAGTAGGGGATGATGTATTGGGATGGTGGAAAATGTATGGTCCTCGATATCCTGTGGTGGCTCGTATGGCTCACGATGTCTTGGTTGTGTTTGTTTCTACGGTTGCATCAGAGTCGGCATTCAATACAGGAGGACGTACTCTTGATTCATTTATAACTTCTTTAACTCCAAAGGTAAATGATGAATTAGTATATTTCTTTATTTTATTATAAACTTGTAACTTATTTATCTTTTATTAACTTATGAATTTTGTTTGGTTTGATTCTGAAAAGATGGTCCAAGCTCTTATATGTGCACAAGATTGGCTTAGCCCAAGTAGTAGATTAGATATGGATGACTACTTTGAGGAATTACGGGACCTTGATAAGCGTAATGTTCAAAAAAAATTTCTTTTTAATGTGGTTTATTTACTTTATATGATTATATATTTATATGTTGTAACTTTTATTTTTGTTCTATTATTGTTTAGATCTGGGTAAGCTGAGTCTTAAGGATAATGTAATTGATATGGGTGACGCTTTGAACATTTAATATTAAGGTAGTTTCCTTTTAATTGTGTTAATTTTACATTATATTACCATCTTAGTATCTTTAGTATTTTTCTTCGCTAAATTAATTGTTGATTTTTATATTTACTAACTCTATCTTTTATTTATTTCATATGCTACTACTTGAGTAATTAGTCGAACATTTACGAGAGGACCACATTCTTGCAAGAAATTCTTTCTCCAAGTCCAAGACCAAGACAGTGGTTTCAAGTTTGGGATTCACATCAGCATTGGTTATTTGGCTTAAAGATTGAGTCACTTGATCGACTTTGAGAAAAGAACATGTTCAACATTTAAAGCTTTGGTTATGTTACTTATGTAATTAACTTTTAAGTTTAGTTGGTTATGTATTAAATTTTTTAAGTTTGGGAGTTGCTTTAGATTTGTGTAATTGTGATTTGTGTAATTGTGATTTGTGAGTTGTGACTATTTTGGATGTATTACGGTATTGGTTTGGTAAATGTTTGGCAGGTCAAGTTATGTATGCTTGATTAATTGAATGGCAGGAACTCATGTACACAGTACACTGCATGGTGCAAACAGGCCCGATCCAAATTCGATCCGGTCTCGGTTCGGTCCGAGCCCAGCCCGGTCTAGTCCAGTCTAGACCGAATTTGGACTGGTCCGGTCCTCGATCCACAGTTTTGCCCCAATTTGGTCTTCAGTCCAGGCCGGTCCGGTCCGATCCTGGACTGATGAACACCCCTACCCTGAACCCTTGGAAAATTTTTTGAGAGAGATTAAGAGGGGGACAAAAATCCGACCTGCTGGATTCAAACCAGTGACCTAAGGATTAATCTGTCAATCAACTATAGTCCTCCGCTCTACCAACTGAGCTAAGGTCGGTTCTTGTAACCCTAGCTACCACCAAATTATACAAAACACGTACAAATCCATAATTGAAGATGCCACTCTCGCAAGATTCTAAAAACCAGTTTTCAAGTCTACGAAATAGAATCAAAACACAGAAATTCGGGTTAATTAAATCAACAAAAAAGATCCAGATATAGAAGACACCGCATCGACATGATTCAATTGAACAATTAGCCTAATCTCATATCACGATTCTGCAGTTTTTTCCACATCTAAACACCTGGAAAGGACAAGAAGAGCGAGCGAGAGAGAGAGAGAAAGACTAGTTGAACGAGGGCTTACCATTGACTTTAGAGGATCGAAGCGCCATTACCGTCGAGAATGAGAAGGTGGTCAGCGTATGAACCGGAAAGAATCAGAAGTCAATTGGTAATATCAAAGGACCATGACATGCTAAGACCATGTGCAGCGGGGAAGCTTACCATTGACCTTGAATTTGGTTGGGCTGAATGGGACCGTTGCAGGCTTACAGCAAAGAGTCGTTGGGCAACTGCTCAAAAATTGGGAGCCTAAATTTTTTATTTTTTATTGAATTAATTCCAACTCTATAAATACTCCTTATTTCTCATAAATTTTAATGCACAAAAATCTCAAATTTCCTCTTTCTAAAACAAAATTATAAGTAGGTGAATTATTGTGAGTTATTTCATCAAGAAAGTGAAGAAATCTAGTACGTATTTGTATTATAAATTCAATTAAGTACTTAATTTTGTAATTTAAATTTCGTATTTATATTTCTAATATTATTTATTTTTCTTCTAGAGAAGTTGGAGCTGCTCTAAATCAAGCAAGAAGTGAAGAAAATTGTAAGTATTTATAACTTTTAAAATGTTGGCATATTTGATTATGTGTTAGTTTATATGTTACTAACTAAAATAATTAATATGAATTAATTAACTTTGTTTCATCATGTTAGTGAATTTGATTATGCTATCACATGTTAGTTTGCATGAATGTAATATTAAGTGACACGGTTATGTGACATTATTAGTTAAATTGGTAAATGTCGGCGTGTTATTAACAATAATTTTATTTATTTTTTCAAGTTTTGGGAAGTTAATTAAGTTATTCTAAATACTTTATAACTTGAAAACGTAGTAACATAATAATACGGTTAAATTAAATTTTCACATGTTAGTTTACATGTATGTTATATTAGTTTTAGAATGTTAATTAAATTCTTTGAAATAGTTTATAACTTTAAAAAAAAAGAAAACTTTGAACTAACTTTATAAGTACTTCGTAAATATAGTTAAATTATAAATTTATAATTTACGTCATGATTGTACGGCATGATTTTATAGTACACATTGATAATATCTTACTAAATAGGGCATAAATCTATGAACTTTTGAAATTTTAGTAAAAATAATTTAGTGTACGAACTTTTGAAATGATTTTATAGTAAACTTCAATTTTTTGCATGCTAGTCAAAATAATTTAGTTTTTGAAATGTTAGGAAAATTATTTGAAATTGTTTATAAATTTTAAAAAGAAAATAAAAGTTTGTAAATATGTTGATATGCTTCAATATATGATTAATGCGATTTTATAAAAAAAAAAAGCAAAATTATTTTATTTACTTTAAATGTTATCATGATTACATGCTTTAATATTATATATTATTTTATTTACTTTAGGCAATTTAAGTTTATAAGTTTATAAGTTTTAGCATGTTGGTAAAAATTGAACATAAGTTAATAAGTTTTGGCATGTTGGTTTTATACAAGTATAAGCATTTTAATATGTTAGTAAAAATTTTAATATGATTACATAAAATTAATGTGACAAATTATTAATACAATTAATTATATGATTGTAGGTCTTAGTTGTACATTGAATATGGATCCTAACACCCCATCATTTGTTAGCTTGCTTGAGGGAGACCATTCGCCCCAAATAGGGGAGGGGAATGGTACTGGCTTGATTACTCCAATTAACCCCCACACGTCTTATCCCTTATATCCACCGCCAAATTACCACTATCAATCGTACCAACCATATTACCCACCACAACCAAACCGGTAGAATCCAAGCAATGGCTCAAGTTAAAATCCCCGTAACTATCTTCCACCTTATTACCCCTGCCGCATAATGACGCCCAAAATGTGCCTGACACTGAGTACCCATATTACCCTCCATACTATCCTCCACCACCTCTTAAGCCAAATTATTATTCCGGGGCAAGCAACTCCACAGACTCATCCACACCAACCGGATCAATGGTCGGGTTAGGGAAGTCTAGGGCTGATATTGACCTGAGTACTTATGAGAAGGATGTGAAGGAAGTAGTGGGGGGTATAGTTATTGGTGCAAAGAAATGGACAGTTGAAGAGGATCAACGGCTAATACGTGTTTGGATTAACATACACATGAACGTCGCTTTCGGGGCTGATTAGAAGAAGCCCGACTTCTGGGTTAGGATACCATCCAATTTCAATGACCACAACCCACGAGGAGCTTCAACATACTTGGAAGACGCTCAACGACCGATAGGGTCGGTGCTCCCCACTCGTCCATGAATGGGCGGGTATTATCTTAGAAGTAAAGCGTACTAGTCAAAGTGGGTTGAATAAGGCTATGATTCTAATCGTAGCCCACAAGTTGTACAAAGAAGGTACATGGTAAAAGTTTGACTTGCAGCACTGGTATGAGATGCTCAAGAACCAACCCAAATGGAAGACGAGCTCTGATCTACCTCACTCAGGGTCAGGATCTTCAAAAAGGTCTAATCTTGACACTGAAGTGGCTAGAGATGAAGGTGTGGGTGGGAGTGATCGCCCGGAGGGGAGGAAAAGAAACTGTTTGTCAAAAAGGCCTAATCGCACATGCTCTCATTATAAAACCAATGTCTTTTTCTTCCATAAGACGAGCAGGGCCACGTACAATGGCAAATCAAACTTGTAACACACCGAAGGCTCGCTCCATGTCCTTCCTAACCGACCCTTGATGTTCAGCAAAGAGTCTTTTCTTCAGCCCTTAGGGAAGTGGGATAGTTTTAACAAATGTCGCCCACTTCAGATAATTTCATCCGAAAGAAAAACTCATAGTCATTGATGACATACTCATATTTAGGAGTCCAAGCTTCAAACAAAGACATTTATGTCATTGAGACTTCTAGGCAAATCGAAGAACACATGCCACATCCAAAGGTCGTATGATACAACGGCTTCATGGATGATAGTTGGCACCTTATAAAGTTTCTTTTGAAATGATGTCTTCCAACCCATTGGACAATTCCTTCACTTCCAATGTATGCAATCGACGCTTCCTTATATACCGAAAAAATCACAGTCTTCAGCAACTTGCAATAGGCGATCAACAGTTACTTGAGTTGGTTTTCTCAGGTACTCCTCTCCAAATACCTCAATAATGCTAAGGCCAACTTTTTCATGCATTCTAGTGCGGTGCTTACACCAATCTTTAAGTATTCATCAACCAATCGGCCGCTATACCATAGGTAAGCATTCGCATGGCTGTAGTCCACTTGGTTAATAGTGTCAACCCATGTTTTCTGGTAGCATTATGCATACCGTACCTAAAAGCACTCGAAATGATTTCCAAGTGCCTCCATAATGCAGAGAAATAAGTGCATCTGCATTCTAAATCTATTACGAAAATGATATTTGTTGTAAATTGAATCTTCTACAAAGTAGTCATTGTATAAGCGATCATGGGCAACTTCTCTATCTGTTTTAATAATTCTATTCTTTACCCGAGGTCGGGATACCAAAGGTGTCAACTCTTTTGCTACTTGCCTAAGCTGTGCAAAGAACATCACTTGTTTTTTTGCACTTGTTGTTGACAATGGACTAAAGCCCTAACAACGAGCAAAATGATATCATCACAACAAATGAGGATGAGAAGGACGACGATGATGATTCTTCCTCAATAGGTAGCTTCCCAACATTGAAATCATCCATTACAAACGGCCCGTGCAACATAATAATGATTAAACACGTTAATGTATAGAAATCATTTGATTAGATAATATACATGCTCATTTTCTTAAATTCATATCAAAACATGATTAAATGTCTAATACAACGCATGGTAAATAAAAGTTACATAATAAATCTTACAACCTAAGATGAGCTACATAGTTCTGGTAATCTATCTAATGAGGGGAAAGGGAGACATATTACTGAGTTGATGATGAATGCTCCAGATCCTTTGTTTGATTTCTGCTTTCCTTGTCTCATAATAAGCGGCATCTTTAGGAATCATTGACGTGTCCAGCATCATTATTTTATCCTCATAAACACTCAACTTTTGATCCTTTAGCATCAACTTATGAGCCCATTCTTCATCCCTTACGAAAACGACATCCTTTACTAATGTCACCTTTTCGCTAACTATAGTGATCAAATCTTTGAACATCTGACTCATATCATTGTTGGTGGTGTTAAACTCCTTGAACTAGTTAGTGACTGACGCAACAATAGTGTTGTTAGCATTTTCTTTAAGCCTTCTCTTCCCAGCTTTCCTCCCATCACACCAGTCACTCCTACCCACACCTTCATCTCTAGCCTCTTTGGCACAGAGATTACACCTTTTTGATGATGCCCTGTGTTAGGTGGATCAAAGTTCAGCTTTCACTTGGGTTGGTCCTTGAGCATCTCATACCAGTGCTCCAAGTCAAACCTTTTCCCCATACGTTCTTTGTACAACTTGTGGGCTGTGGTCAAAATCATAGCCTTGTTCGACCCACTTTGATTAGTACATTCCACTTCTAAGATAATACCTACTCATTCACTGACGAATGGGGAGCACCGGCCCCATCAGCCATTGAGCGCTTCCAATTACATGTCAAAGCTCGTCTTAGGTGGTGGTCATTGAAATTGGAGGACACCCTAACTTAGAAGCCAAACTTTTTTTGATTAGCTTCGACAATGGCATTCGTGCCTATGTTAATCCAAGCATGTATTAGCCAGTGATCCTCTTCAACTATCCACTTCTTTGCATCAATAACTATACCCCCTCGACTTCTTCCGCGTCCCCCTTATCAGTACTTGAGTCAATATCCGCCCTAGAGTTCTCTAACCTGACCAGTGATCCGGTTGGTGTGGATGAGGGCGTGGAGTTGCTTGCCGCCAAATAGTAATCTGGGTTGGGAGGTCGTGGATGATAGTATGGATGGTAATATAGGTACTCAGTGTTATGCACATTTTGGGCATCATTATGAGGTAGGGGGTAATAAGGTGGAGGATAGTTATGGGGATTTTGACTTGAGTCACCACTTGGATTTCTCTGGTTTGGTTGTGGTGGGTAATATGGTTGGTGTAGCACGATTGATCGTGGTAATTTGGCGGTGAATATGGGAAATAAGATATATGGGGATTAGTTGGAGTAATCAGGCTAGTACTACCCCCCTCCTCCAATTTGGGGTAAATCGTCTCCCTCAAGTAAGCTAACAAATGATGGGGCTGGTAGGATCTATATTCGAGGTATAATTAGGACCTACAAGCATATAATTAATTGTATTAATAATTTGTCATATTAATTTTGCGTAATCATATTAGAATTTTTACTAACATATTAAAATGTCTATAGTTATATTCAATTTTTACCAACAGGCCAAAACTTATAAACTTATAAAACGTAAATTGTCTAAAGTAAATAAAATCATATTCACATATAATATTAAAGCATGTAATCATAATAATATTTAAAGCAAATAAAATAATTTTTCTTTTTTATAAAATCATATTAATCATAATCATACATTCAAGCATACCAACATATTTATAAACTTGTCTTTTCTTTTTAAACTTTATAAACCATTCCAAATAATTTTACTAATATTTCCAAAAAATTCATGAACTTAATTATTTTGACTAACATGCCAAAACTTGATGTTTATTATAAAATCATTTCAAAAGTTCATAAACTAAATTATTTTTACTAACATTTCAAAAGTTCATATAATCATGTCATATTTAATAACATATTATCATAATTCCTAGAATAAAATCATGTCATACAATCCTGATGTAAATTATAAATTTATAATTTAACTATATTTACTAAGTACTTATAACTTTATTTCGAACTTCCCATTTGTTTTAAAGTTATAAACTATTTAACTAACATTTCAAAACTAATATAACATACATGTAAACTAACTTGTCGAATTTTAATTTAACCATATTTATTTAGTCACATAATCATAATGTTATTATCAGAGATGGAAAAAGTTAACCTGACACGATTACCAACCCGAACCTGATACGAAGTTAAGCGGGTTTAGGTATAAAGTTTGAACCCATTTAGTTAAATGGGTTGACAGGGTAAATCTGTTTAATTAATTAGGTTAGGTTCAGGTTGAGAATCTCGACATGAAAAAAATACATATTTAACCTGTTCAATTAAATGGGTTAAACAGATCAACCAGTTTACTATTTATTAATTGTTGACTGTTTATTGTTTACATTTTTGTCGGAATTAGACTTTGAAGAATTAGGCTTTGTGGACTCTTTTATGGAGTTGGTTGTTGACTTGGTAATTATGTTTTTAAGAATTTCAAACAATTTGAACTTTAATTGTTGTTGTTTAAGACTTGATTTGGACATGGTTTGCAACTTAAGTAGTAGGTTCTTATGTGAACTTCCTAGGCTATAAAATTATGTTGCTGCTGATTGTTTTGCTGGAATAGGCTTTGAATATGCTGTAAGTTAGCTATTATGTTGTTGTACTTTTGAAAGCAGCTATGCCTTTAGAGACTAAAAAATATGTAATTTGTTTGGTAAATTATCTTTGGATTGAAATTTATATTGCAATTAAACGAGTTAGTGGCTAAATGGGTAATACAAACCTAACCCGTTTTACCCATTTATGTAAACAGGTTTGTAAACAGGTTAGGTTCAGGTCAACCCTTTTAAATGTTAAGCGGTTTGGGTTGAACTTTTTCAACCCGTTTATTAAACAGGTTGGGTTCAGGTTGAGGGTTTTCAACCCGTTTAAGTTTGACACGAACACGAACTCAACCTGACACAACACATTACCCAGCTCTAATTATTATGTTTTCAAGTTATCAAGTATTTAAAATAGCTTAATTAACTTCCCAAAACTTAAAAAATAAAATTATTGTTAAACATGTCAGCATTTACCAATTTAATTAATGATGTCACATAATCATGTCACTTAATATACATATGAATATTCTCGCTGTTTTAGTTGTAGTAGGGAGAATTATAATGCGTCTGACTCAAGTTTAGGATCTCCTAAACCTGTAGTTACTTTTTATGATGATTTTGTGCCCTCTTATCAATCTAGCTCTAATTTGCATGATGTTATGCCTTTGCCTAGTCTAGAATAAGAGAGTGACCTCCTATGTCTCTATCACCTGACTTTGCACTCTGCACTAGCTCACATGAGAACATCACTGATTATGTCCAGGTTTTCCCCATTGTACCTGGTCCTTTTACCCAATCTTTTGAGTTTGAAGTGGGCGAAGACTTTGAGAGTGCTAGTGAGTTAAATATGAGCATTACAACTGAAGTTGAGCATCACAATTTAGATGAACCAGAAGCCATTTGTTCCCAGGACTCATGTGAGGAGGAAATTGAGCCCACTAATTTGGAATTATATGACCATATTCTTTTTGTGGAATATGCGTCTGTTTCATATGGGTTTGATACCAATGAAAGTTTTGATGAGGGTTTTTGTGTTGAATATGAATCCTTCCCTTTTGACTCTATCATTGCTGACCTCCTCTTTGAATCTCGCAAGTCTGAACTTTTAGAGTCTGAGACTTTTATGCCCATGGTACTCATAAGCGCATTGAAATTAAGAGACTTGTGGACTTAGGACCCACTGATTTACCTCAACAATCCGTTCATGACGATCACATTTCTAGATCGATGACCTACCTACTGACTAATTTTAAATACATATGCATGTTTGATCTTTGGGCCTAACAATTTGATAAGTTGAAGCAGACCCTTACTTGTACTGCATTGGTATGGTAGATGTACTCTTTTTGATGGAAGCTCTCTTATTTTTATTGCATTTGTTTTATTGAGAGTTGTTCTTGTCAATTTGATAAGTTGCTATGTGCTCTAATGGGTTTTAATTTGAGTAGCAATGCTAAGTTTGATATGGAGTGGCTGACGTTCCATGACTCTCTATTTGAGCCGATTTCAGGAGGCTATAGTTTAGGTGTATTTCTACATCTGACCTAGTATAATCATTCTTCTTCATTTTGTCTTTTTATTTTGTTTTCTTCTGTATATATTTGTTGCGTTATGTTGGTTATATATTTTTTTTTATATATATTTGTTTATGCTTTTAGTTTTTATTTTTGTGTTTTATGTTTCCTTCCACTTCCAATGATTGTCTGATTTAGGTGTGGGGTGGCGAAACTTTGTTTAAAAATGTAAAAATTTAAGAAAATGGAAAAAAATTGAAAATTGAAGATTCGAAAAAAAATTTGTTTTGCTTTTCAGGAATATATGCGACATTCTGATTGACTATGTTCTCTTATACCTTAGTATAAGGTTATATATATATGTGGTGTGCATTGATAGTACTTAGTCCTAAAGTGTGACGTTTGTATACATTCCTAACCTCTGACATTATTTTAGAGCCAGCTCTAGTTTGGTAAATAACCCGTAGGATTGTGTGCCTTATAGACTAATTCATCATTTTAGTCAAATTTTTCTTTCATGTGTGTCTTTTACGTGATTACAACTCTAGAACTTACTTTGATTCTCTTTGAAGTCCCATTTAGCAAATGTATTATGATAATATGATAGAGACATTATTCTTTGTTTTGTAAGCCACACATAGCCAAATTGCCACCCTAATTTGAAATGTTTTACCCTTTTGCTAATCCTTTGAGCCTTGGCCATTTTTGTTGTGAACCCTTCATTTTGGCCTAAACACATTTTTCGATACCTAAGCCAAGACTAGTGAAACAACACTTCGTTATTTGTTGGATAGCTTTTGGGTGTTAATGTAATTTGTGGTTGATCTAGGTTGTATGATGGGATATATCATTGTGACCATTTGGAATTTGAGTTGTATTATTTTTGTACATGCCACTTATTCATTCTCTTAATGAAAAAAAAAAAAGAAAACGGAAAAAAAGCAAGAAAACCAAAATGGAACGGCGAATGGAAAAAGTTTCCAAGGAAAACAATTGACAAAAAAGTTGAAAAAAAATCTCAAAAATTGAAAATGTATTGTGAATAAGAGTGTTTGGCGTGTTTGTTGTCATTGCATATGCTCATTTCCAAGGGTACAGTTTTGTGGGCTATGTTCTTATTTCGTTGTAAGTTTTGGGAGTTTGTGATCATTATAATTTGTGTAAGTGTTGGTTGCTCTTTAGCTATGGCTTTTAATTTTTCATTTCCCAAATCATTTGTCCCTCTCTTAACCCTTTACCCTTGGCCCCATTACAACCTGCAAAAGTCTTCTTGATTATTATTTTGCATATTACATTTTAGTGGTGAAGAATTTAACAAGTCTATCGTAGTTTGCATGATTGAAACAGAATTGAGTGAACCTTGTAAAATTTTAAACACATGAGCGAGAGTATCCTACATTTCTGTAAAGTGAGCTTCTGCCAGTCGAGCTTGTATATAATTTCTATGTGGGGTGAAAGGCAATGCATAGATATTATCAGTAGAGATTAAGGATTCTAGATGTGTACATTATGTTTATATGCGATCTTATTCTTTGGTTACTTGAGTGATGTAGCTTATTAGAATGTGTACATATGTTTTCCCCAGTGTTATATATGTGAGTTTTTGAAATTGAAAATATTCAAAATTTTGTGGGCATATCTTTCGCAAACCCTCACAAAACATTTCTCATCCACTAGGGATGACCTAGGAGTGTAAAGAGCTTGTTGCACATGTTAAGTGCAACCGTAATTCTTACGAAAGTTAATCAGGATTTTATTTTCTTTTTCTAAGATTTTTAGTTTCATTTTACTCAAGGATGAACAAAACTTAGTTGTAGGGATATTTGTTCAACAAGAAATTATGTTAATTTATACCCCTTTTATTGTGTGAAATTTGCTCAAAATAAATTAGTATATTAGAATTCTAATGATATTTTTATTTATTTCGTAGGAATTAGGAAAAACTTGAGAAAGAAATAGATAATCGGCTCAAATGGTGTTAGATCAAGAACAAGCCAGAGCAAACCAGTTAGCTCTAGCCCATCGACCCAAGGCCCAATTCGCCCACCTCCCTCTGCTTCGTTTTTCCTCTCCGGACCCTGCGTGAACGCGGGATGCTTGTGTACCGGGCTGTCCTTTTTTCTCTCGCGCGCTCTGGGCCTGGCCCCATATGCTTCTCAGTCCGAGGCCCATACGACCCTCAGCCTCATCAGTTCATTTCTTTCCCTCCCCCCTTTTTCTTTCTTCTTCGTATGAGGGCCGGCCCAAGCATCAACCCGGACTTCCTTTTTCCAACGTCTTGTTGTTCTTTTCATTTGGGGGCTGCTCGATCCCAGTCAAGGCCGGAGCACCCCCCAACCCTTTTCACTTATTCCTCAAGCATGAGCCTCACGTGACCGCCCCTTCCTTCGCGTCAACCTAGAGAACCCAAGAGGTTGAACCTGGGCAGCTGCTCATCTTCCCATTCCCTCAGCTCCTTGGTCGTTTCTTTCCCTCTCTCTCTTCTTCATTTACTCTTTCATCATCATCACTCCGGCGGTTTCAAGGTGTTAATTCTGATAATTAAAAGGAGTAATGGGGCTGGAAGATGGTCGTTCTTTTGGGGTTCTTCAAACGGGGTAGTAGAGAGCTGTAACAACGCGTAGAGGAGATAAAGAGCTAATAATAGAGAGCAGGGGTTAGGTCTTAATTTTTGTTCTCTTGCTTGTTTTCATTATAGTTCTAGATTCATTCACCTAAGCTCTAGAAATTTGTGATTTGTTCTAGTTCTTGTTCAATCCAAGAGAGATTTCTTTTCTGGGCTTTGAGTTGAAACTTTCTGGATTTTGTTATTGGGTATCAAAAGCTTATTTTTGCTCCGGTATTCTGATTCGGTTGATTGAGGCTGAATAGGGGATTCAACGTATTGCAATCTTATTGGTGTTGTGATAGATCCGGGTATCTCCTCTATACTCGAGCTTTTGAGAGCTGTGTTGATCAAAATATTGAATTACAGGCTATGTGGTGCTCTGTTCATGATTAAGGTTGTGCTTGAGTGTAATGAGAGATATTAATTTGGTCGATTGTTCATGTTAAATTGCATGTCTTAGTTAACTTGTCTTGCCATAAACGTGGATGAACTCTCTCGTCTAGATAGTGGCATGTGTGAAATTTTATTATTCTATCTAAATTGGGGGTTCCAGCAACTTTAGCCAAGTTGATTCTCCTAAGTTGTTAGCATTAGTCAACTTAGTTTAAGTCAGTAGTTTAGATTTAATCTGTGACCTAATTACATAATTTATCCCTGAGAATGACACCTGTAAGCACCACAACAGAAAAAAAAAAAAAAAAAAAAAAAACCTTGCGCTTGCAGAAATAACAATAAAGTCAATTTTCCACCAATTTTAGGAAATCTTTATGAAGAAAAACAGAGATGAAAGGATGAAGCTACATATCTTGTGATCATAGCTTTTACAAAGCAAATCAAGCTACGTAATAGTCTCCTATCTCATGGAGAAGCCAATATGCCAATCGGCCCAAGGGAAGGGGGAAAACTGGGCAAGAAGGCCTATTGTTGCCTAGGACACACTTCTCCAGCCAAGTTAAAGGCCCTGTTCTATTTCGCGTTTTTTAGGATTTAGCTAAGAGCTTACAGCTTCTTACATCTCCTTACATCTTCTTACATCTCCTTACATCTCCTTACATCTCCTTACATCTTCTTACATCTCCTTACAT
>JACYFF010031954.1:43496777-43531563 GCA_017589665.1 Selenicereus undatus
AAAAAGCAGCAGGGGAAGGGGGAAACAGCAGAATCGAACAGAGCATACTCAGGGCAGAAGCAGGCCGCTCGGATTATTCACGACGGAGGAGCTGAATCGAACTCCACGGCGAAGGCAGAGAATTGAACAAGGCAGGGGAGGCAACCAAACTGTGAACGCAAGGGATTTGAACCCAACAGAAATTCGAACAGGGGTGGGGAAAAACGACTGAATAATCATTCCAACTTAACAATTCAGACTTTAACTATGTCAATCCCTAACACAAACCAACCAAAATTCGAACCCTAAACTCGAAAACCTAATCTGAAAACCTCAAATAGAACGGAATGAAAATCAGGGGAAAAGGGAATTTGGAATCGAATGCAATTAACCCAAAGTTTGAATTACTACCCAGGACTTCGAAATCAAAGCTAAATTACTTGGAATTAAACACTGAAAACAACAGAAATTCGAAACCTTAGATTGAAAACTGAAATGCGAAAATGAAAACTAACCCTAAAACTCGATTAAAACCTAAACTGACCCTAAAATCTACCTAAAATTACTTTAAAAAAAACTCCAACTTCTTCAATGGCGTCGCAACATCCCTTTATACCCAACCCTAGGCATTCTCAGCCATTCGATCTGGTGGTAGATGTGGATGGTGGATGAGAAGGCCTGCAAAAGGGTGTGCGTGGCCTGGTGGTTGTCAGAGGTGGTGCGAAGGTGGATGAATTTCGAAGTCTGGGTACTGGGTTTGGGGAACCCGCCGGTGGAAGGTGGTTTTGGTATATCTGTGGGTGTGGGTAGTTTTGGGGAGAGAGAACGGGGTAGAGAGAGAGATGGGGGTTCTGGGTTGGAGTGAAGGTGAACGGGGTTGAGATGGGGATGCGAGGAAGCGAGGGTTGGGGGGGGTTCGAACTGGTTGAAGCAGAAGTCGGGGAGAGAGAAAGAAGCAGAGGAAGAAGCTGAGCATAGAGAAAATGAAGGGGAGGGGGTTTTAATGGAAGCCGGTACAGCTGAACCGGTCTGGGTGAACTGGCCGGTCCGATTCACTGGACCGGTGTGGTATTTTTATTTGTTTATTTTTCTTCTTTCTTTGGCCGTTTTTTTTCTGGAATTTGGCCTGGTTCTTCAACCTGTTACATTTGTTCTATTTTTCTCACTTTTTCCGCCATTTAAGACCTTTTTCCGCATTTATTCAAAATCTGTAAAATAAAATAATCTCCTATTAAAATCTTAAAAATATTATTAAAACGAGCATAAAACAGGTGTAAAAGTACCTTAAAAAATAGCACATTTTTGGCTCAAACACTTCTACTCACTGACATTGCACACCAGCTGAGTTAAAAAAAATGTTCAATACCAACAAAGTGCTCTTTGTTTGTTCTTATAGCCATCTAAAAGTGATGTGTGCTCACAAGTTCATTGTAACATGAAATTTTCATTTTATAAACAATTTGCACATAACTCACTAAAAAGTATGTTCTGCTCACTGAAAGTAATAGCCTGCTCACTAAAAGTAACAATCTTCTCACTGAAAATCCTTACCAACTTTTTTTGCCGTTTTTCTTTTTTCCATCTTCTCTGCCAAGAGATTTTTGATTTCCTTCAGTTATTTTCTGTATTTCTAGAATTTATGGTGGTGGTGGTATTTGAGATTATTCATGTGGTGGTTGTGTCTCAAGAGTTTGTGATGGGTGTTGTGGTGGGCAGGGTGGTGGTGTCTGCACTGTCTATGTAGGGGGGAGGGTGGTGGTATCTGATGTGTCTATGTAGTGGGGAAGGTGGTGGTGTCTGATGTGTCTCTACAGGGGGGAGGGTGGTAAGGTTTGAACTACTTTTGTAGGTAAGGAGGAAGGTGGTGTGTGAAGTAATGTTGGTGCTACTAGTGTTGGAGGGGCTGGACTTTGGCTATCATCAATCAACTTAAAACTGGGCATGTCATTGCCCCCTTGCCTTGATATAGGACTTTTGCTGGTGCTGCTGCTGGTCTTTTGTTTCCTTACAAAAGCATTCTCAAATTCAATTGTCACCTCAAGTACGGCAGCTCTGTTCCACCATTCATCATCTTGACTGAATGGTAGTATCTTAGCACTTTTATCCCCTTTTTCTCTTTGTGTCATTTGTGGGGATTTTGAGATTTGAGCCTCACAGTATGAAGAGAACATGCTTATTGCCTTATCTCCTATTTTCTTGAGTGCTTCATTGTTTTGGTACCTTTTTGACAAGTAGTCCATGAATGTTCTGTACCTCTTGAATGTTCTTGCTAAAGCCTTTGTTACTTCAGCCACTTCTTCCATATCTTTCTGCAATGTGAACACCATTCAAGTATTGTAAGATGTTAGATGTTTGTTTAAATTCTTTCATTTTGCTTAATTGTTATAAATGAAATAAATGATACCTATAACTCTGATGGTTCATCATTTTGTGAAAACATCTTTGGATGCTCTTCCTTTTGTGGCTAAGGTTCCTTTTGTAGCTGTGGTTTAGCATGCACTTCCTAGATTATTTGTATAAGAGGGTCCACTCTGCCCTTTCCAAAGCTTTTTGGCACTTCTTTTGCACCAACTTGATTAGCCTTACTCTCTTCTTTGACTCTTTCCCTCAACCTTTCTGTTGTCTAGCCTTTGATTGTTGAGCATTGCCTCTGAACAATCTTTCTTGTTAGGAGAACTCTGTCAAGATATAGCATCCGTAAGAGAAATGCTCATTGTAATCAGTACTGTATAGCTCACCAAAAATGAATCTAATATAGTCCCTGCTCACCAAAAACATATACTAGCTGACTAATATAAAGTAATGTTGTCTAAGAATAATTCTTGTTATACTCACTAAATTTGTTAATAGAGATCAATGTAACACACAATTGTCTTCTATGAACAAGTCATTTATAGCTCACTAAAGCTGAACTTTTGCTCACTAAAAGTTATTCATGTTATATGGTCTGCTCACTAATAATAGTGATCCGCTCACTAAACAATTTGCTCTGCTTAGTAAAATACATAGTAGCTCATTAACATGAAGTAATATTGTGTAACAATAATTCCTATATGTATGTGGGGTACGTGATGTGTGCTCACTAAAATGGTCATTATAGATCAAAGTAATAGACAATTGTCACATATGATCAAGTTCTCCATAGTTCACCCAAAGCTTTGTTGTGCTCACTAAAATACACATTCTGCCCACTAAAATGTATATTCCGCTCACTAAAGTAAATGGTTTGTTCACCATGATATATGTTAATCTCACTGAAAATTTTGTAATGCTCACTAAGTATATATATTCAGCTCACTGAATTTGACTTTGCTCACTAAAAACATAATATTCTGACAGAGTATAAGGAACTTACTATCAAGAAGAGAATAAGGCCATCAAAGTTTGAAGCCCTCTTTTTGACAGATTCACAGAATCTATCAATGGTGTACGAACATTAATCAATTGTTGCTATATGTTCAACATTAGCAACATCCTTGGCAAAATAGGGTGCGCAATGTACATTCTTTGAGCCGTTGAAAAAGTAAGAGATCATGTACAACACAAAGTTTCTCTTGAAACTTTTCTGTGCATCAGTCTGGCTGAGTATGTATTGTGGCATTTGGCTCAGCTTAGGGGTCCCATCTTGTATATTCTAGTCTTTTTTTCATGCATTAAGGACTTCATTGTATTTGGTATCTTTTGGCTTTTTGCCATAAAACTCCTCAACCTTCCTTCCACCAATAGGGAGTGCTAATATGAAATGCACATCCATTGATGTAATCTCAATCCTTTTGTCAGGTGATATGTACAAGGTGACTGAGTATGGGTCGAATTTGTCTACAAGCCATTTGCATAAATCCCTAGGCAATTCAGTGACTTGTAGATGGAGGAATCCTCCAAACCCCACATCTCGTGTTGCTTATGTTTGCGCCTCATTAAAACTATTAATCATGCCAACAAACCTTGATGGTGACATTCTTGTTTGAAAGAGCTTTTTGGGTTTTGTGTCTACCTCTGCAGGCTTTGGCACAGATTGCATAGACTTGGGGTCTTGAACACGGATGACAACGCTTGTGTCTTTTTTAAGGGGTTTATGTTCTTTTTCAGTTTTGAAAACTAAGAGTTGTCCACTCTTTATAGGAGCTTTAGGACTCTTTTGGACAAATCGCTTCTCCTTGTCAACTTGTGCCTTAACAAACTTTTTTTGTCCTCACTTGCATATACTTTGGTCTGGACTTTGTTGCTTGTTTTATCTTCTTGATTCTCTTCACCAACACTTCATCATCAGACTCAGATTCATCATCATCCCCAGGGGGAGGCATTTTGTAAGTGGTGTCCTCTACAATGTCATCTGTTTCCTCTAAAGGTTGTTGATGAATATTGGTGATTGTTTTTTTAGAGCTTTCTTGGGCAGTGTTTTTGGGAACATTAGAGGAGTTTCTACTATGCATTCTTCTTTCCCCCTTTTGTTGTTCTGTGTTGCCAATTTTTTGATGTCCATCAGTCTTCTTTGGCTCCTTTTTCCTTTTTGGCAGCACCACCTTTTGTTTTTGCCTTGCTATTGGAGTGTGTTGTTGAGGTGGTTTTATGGTTTTTTTGTTGCTCTTATCATCCCTCTCCCTGTTGAGTAGGCTATGATTCTTACACAGCATGTATAGTTCGTGGTTTTTCCAGCACCACCTTTTGTTTCTCCCCTACTGTGGGAGCTTGGAGTTTTTATCTTTTAAACTAATTGGACTGGTGTAAATATTTCTGTTCTTCCTAGCTTCTTTTTTGACCCTTCTTTTAGTTGTAGTAGTACTTGTTGAGCTGGTTTTCCCTTCAGATATTTTGTCCCTTGGTGTGGACAGATTTTCCTAATGCTTTGGCTGAGCTTTTTTTTATAAGTGAACAAGATGTATAACTAAATAAATGTGTAATGTTTATTCTAATCTGGATCTCTACAAAGATATTTCAGCTCACTAAAATAAATTGTCTGCTCACTAGAATTATAGTCAGCTCACTAAACATAGTTGTCTGCTCACTATAATTCCAGTTCAGCTCACTAAATATAGTTGTTTGCTCACTAAAAATGCAGTTTGGCTCACTAAATATAACTGCAGATGTATAGTTTTACTAGGTGTTTAAAGTATGAGATTATAAACTCACTAGATATAGGAACTGTTATAGAAAATGGTATTGGAATGTTTAACTGTACATGGTGGTACACCAAAATATAATAGTAGATATTGCTGACTAGACATTGGTAATAGCTCAGCAAAGCATATGTTATGACTCACTAATTGACAGGAATTAACCTAGAATATAAAGTACAGATTCTTCGAATACAATTTCCCCTGCTCAGTACATATTGAATTCAGATGATTATACATAAACTTACATAATGTAGACATACCTTGGTCTGAATTATGAGTAAAATCTTCTTGCATTCGTTAATTTGTTTCATTTGTTTTATTTTGATCCTTCGGGCTTCAATAAAAAAGAAAAAGACAGTGTTAGTGCAGTGGACTATACTGTGTGTGTTTTTGGATATATTTGAACTGGTAATTACCTAAAGTTCACTTGATCAAAAGAGATGTCTTTGACAACTTGCACAATCATCTCTTGAGGGCTTGTGCTTGACCCTTCTGTCGTTGACCTATCAAATAGTATTACATATAATGTTAATATTATAGCAAAAGTGATAGCACACTGGAATAAAAGGTACAGCTCACTACAAAGATATCTTACCCCACTATAATATAAGATACAACTCACTATATATGTGAAATAGTATATGAAAAGAGATTAGAGTTCTAAACTGCACAGTTGAACGTATGGTACTACTTTATAAAGTTAAGGTATGGCACACTAGGATGTAAACAACAACTCACTATAATATAAGACATAACTCACTATAACATGCATATGTTGACAAGAACTAGCATATAATTCACAGCTCACTACATTTTTGTCATGGCTCACTAAATTCAAGCCATAGCTCACTATAATATAAGGCACAACTCATTGTAGCATGCATATGTTAACAGGAACTAGCATATAATTCACAACTCACTACATTTTTGTCATGGTGCACTAAACTCAAGCCATAGCTCACTATATTATAAGGCACAAGTCACAATAGCATGCATATGTTGATAGAAACTAGCATATAATTCACAACTCTCTACATTTTTGTCATCACTCACTAAATTCAATCCATAGCTCACTATAATATAGGGCAAAAGTCACTAGAGCATGCATATGTTGACAGCCACTAGAATATAATTTACAGCTCACTAGATTTTTGCACTACATTCAAGACATCGCTCACTATAATATAGAGCACAACTCACTGGAGCATGCATATCACTACTAAAAAATTTCGATTTAACGATGGAATTCAGCGACGGAAAAATTAACGACAGATTTGGCGACGCAAATGGCGACTGAAAAACAGTATTACAGAAAAGGCAGATTGTGCGACAAATATGGTGACGGAAAATTTAATTTGTCGCCATATTTTATAATGGGTGATGGAATTTCCGTTGCCACAATTTAATTTATTTTTTAAAAAAATGTGGCGACGGAATTTCCGTTATTTTAAAAAAATTTCGAATTTTTTTTAAAAAACAGGGCTGGCGACGGAACTCGGTTCTGGTTGCTGTAATCCCAAAGCCTTTGAAGAGAGAGAGAGCGAGTGTCGAATCGCCCCTTTGCGTCGGAGCATCGCCATGCCACTGCCAGCCCTTCCCCTCCCCCCCGCCGCTTCCTCCTACCGCCCCAACACCCGGTATTTTTCATCAACTTGGAGGTAAGTTTCTTGAACTAAATTAGTTGTAATTTTTACAAATTTTTGTATTAGATTGTTAGAATTTCATAATTAGTTCATATTTATGTTGAAATGTGGTTTTTGTGTGAGGCTTTTGCTCTAATTTGGTGCAAGATTTGGGTAATTGCGATTTAGGGTTTAGGTTTGGTAGTTTGAAGTTAAAGTTTGATATGGTGGTGGAATGAAATGGTTTAATTCATAATGTTGTTGAAATGTGGTAGGTGTGTGAGTTTGTTGCTCTAATTCATTACAAGAATTTGGTAAATGCGATTTGGGGTTGAGGTTTGGTAGTTTGAAGTTGAAATTTCATATGTTGGTAGAATGAAATAGTTTAATTGATAATGTTGTTGAAATGTGGTATTTGTGTGAGGTTGTTGCTCTAGTTCATTATAAGAATTTGGTAAATGCGATTTAGGGTTGAGATTTGGTAGTTTGAAGTTGAAATTTCATATGTTGGTGGAATGGAATGGTTTAATTGATAATATTGTTGAAATGTGGTATTTGTATGAGGTTATTACTCTAATTCATTACAAGAATTTGGTAAATGCGATTTAGGGTTGAGGTTTGGTAGTTTGAAGTTGAAATTTCATATGTTAGTGCAATGAAATTTTTTATTTAATAATGTTGTTGAAATGTGGTATTTGTGTGAGGTTATTGATCTAATTTGGTTGTAGTTTTTGCTGAATGCAATTTAGGGTTTAGGTTTGGTGATGTGAACTAGAAAAATGATATGTTGTTGGATTGAGATGCTTTAGTTTATAATTTTGTTCAAATGTGATGTTCGTATGAAGTTGTAGCTCATATTTGTTTAAGGATTTTGCCCAATGCAATGTACACTTGGATTTGATAATTTTAAGTTGAAATTTGATATGTTGGTGGAATAAAGTGGTCAACTATGTACAAATTATTTGTTTTGTGATATTCGTGAGAATGTGAGTACGTTTATCGAAATTTATAAGTTTTTTGTTGGTGTATGTGGAAATTTTAAAGCAAACATACATAATATACAATTGCGTAATTTATGTAATTATTATAATTATAATTAAAATTAATTCTTATGAAATACCTTATGTGGTTAATGTTATTTGAGCAGAATATTAATGGTCCTCCACATCGTAGGTAAATGTATAATAGATTACTGCCTTATCGTAGTGGTTATACGCAAGAATTTTTAGATGGAGTAAACCAATTTGATCGATTTGCACATACACAGACAGAGTTTCTGAATGAGGGAAAGTATAGATGTCCTTGTGCGAAATGCAGAAATAGGTTGTACTTGACACCTGATGAGGTCAAGAAGCACCTTATGTATAAGGGTTTTGTGCAAGGGTATTGGTTTTGGATAAGTCATGGGGAAATAGAACCTTACGAATATGGTTCTGGGTATTCAAATAGTAAAATTCCCGAAGTTGGAGGCTCAAGTCATGCTAATAATGACTATTCTAAATCCTACGTAGATCGGATGGAGGGCATGGTTGATGATGCTATAATAGCAAATCAAAATGTAATGGAAGAGGGGTCAAGCACTTGCCAAGAACCATTTTATAATATGGTTCAAGTTGCTCAATAACCCTTATATGATGGTTGCTCCACCCACAGTGAGCTATTTGAGGCGGTGAGACTGTTGAGTGTTAAATCTGATTATAATATGCCTCAAAATTATTTCAATGAAGTTGTTCAATTAATGAAAGAGAGGTGTCCCCTAACAACCGCGTACCAAGCAACTATGGGCAAACGAAGAAGGTTGTTAAAGATCTCGGCAACGATGTGGTCCAAATTGATTGTTGTCGGAAAGGTTGCACGCTATTTTATAAGGAGGACGCAAACTTGGATGTGTGCAAGTTTTGTGGGCATTCAAGATGGAAGAGGCAAAGGTCACAACAAAGGAATCAGAATCCATTGCCATACTCAAGGATGCATTACTTGCCGTTAAAACCTCGACTGTAGAGGTTGTACGCATCAAGAAGTAGTGCAGAGCACATGAGATGGCATTATGAACATCGACGTGAGGACGATGTTTTATGTCATCCATCAGATGGGGCAGCATGGAAACATTTCGATACCAAGTACCCTAAATTTGCTGTAGAGCCTCAGAATGTGAGGCTTGGTTTATGTGCTGATGGATTTAATCCTTACACATTGTCTTCAAGATCATATTCCATTTGACCGGTGGTCGTTACACCATATAACCTCCCCCCTGAAATGTGTATGACCACATCGTTTATGTTCTTGACTTGTGTAATCCCCGGGCCCAAAAATCCCAAGAATAAGATAGATGTATATTTACAACCTCTTGTTGATGAGTTGAAAGAGTTATGGGATGTTGGAGTTGAGACTTATGACATTTCTACAGGGCATACATTTCAGATGAAGGCTGCACTTATGTGGACCATCAATGATTTTCCCGCATATGGAGTGTTGTCTGGGTGGAGTACTAATGGCCAATTTGCATGTCCCGTATGTATGAAACAGTAAAAGGCTTGAGATTGAGAAATGCAGATAAATTCTCGTGGTTTGACTGTCATCGGTGTTTTTTTACCAAGGAATCATGCGTTAAGAAGAAATAGAACAACATTTAGGAAAGGCAAAACTGTTACAGGGGGTCCTCCTCGCCGACTATTTGTGGAAGAACTTTATGCCAAGGTGGGAGATTACCCAATGGTAAGTACAAATGGTGACTTTGTCATACCAGGATTTAAGGAAAATGAGCACAACTAGAGGAAGAAGAGCATATTCTGGGAGTTGCCTAATTTGCAACACCAACTGCTCCGCCATAATTTGGATGTGATGCACATTGAGAAGAACTTCTTCGAGAACATTATCAACACGGTTATGGATGTTCATGGGAAAACAAAGAACAATGCCAAATCAAGAATGGATGTTGCAGAAATATATGATAGACCAGAATTACATTTACATTCAGATCCAAGTGGTAAGCCGGTTAAACCAAAAGCGAAGTTCGTACTTCTTGTGGATAAACAAAGAGAGTTGTGTGAATGGGTGAAGGAGCTTCAAACGCCTGATGGATATTGCCCTAATTTGAGGAATATCGTGGACCCTAATGAGTCCAAGTTCAACAACATGAAAAATCATGATTGCCATGTCTTCATAGAGACTCTTTTACCAATTGCATTTGGTGCGCTCACAGATGATATGTTGAAACCTCTTATTGAGATAAGCCGGTTCTTTAAGAACTTATGCTCAACAACTTTACGGAAGGATATGCCTGAGGAATTGCATCGCAACATTGTCATCACTTTGTGTAAGTTGGAGACCATTTTCCCTCTTGGCTTTTTCAATGTAATGGAGCACCTGCTAGTGCATTTGGCAGAAGAGGCTCAACTAGGTGGTCCAGTACAATACCGATAGATGTATCCATTTGAGAGGTAAGTTATACTATAATCGATGAAACCTTATCTCAATTCTTATATGTGGAATCACTTAAAAGTGAATGTAATTATGAATTTGGTAGGTTCTTTGGCCGATTTAAGAAAAAGATAAAGCAACAAGCGTGTCCTGAAGTTTCAATCACAGAAGCATACCTAGAGGCAGAGAGGACATTCTTCGCCTCCTAGTACTTCGGCTCTAATGTGCCCTCCATGCGCACTAAGTGTTGGAGAAATGAGGATGACAATAAACATATTAATCATTTTCCTACTTTGTCCATGTATGCATCGCAAGGGACCACTATTGGTAGGAAAAGATCAAGGTATCTCACAGATGTCGAATATGTTACTGCCCATCTTCACGTGCTGTTAAATTATGATGAAGTTAAACCTTATATAGGGTGAGTGGTATTTGCACTTCCAATTGAGTTTATCATTCAGAGCGCAAGTATACTAATAGGCTACATAAAATGTAATAGAATTTTCATAGAACAAGTCAGAACTGCACTTCCCAATGTCAGCGACGCAGATGTCGACACCATCATCGAAACTCATTTCGCAGATTGGTTTAGTGAGAATGTAAGTATTCTAACTCATTTTTTCAAAATTTTAACATAACAGTTAATTAGGTGCATTGTATTAATTAACACCACATGTTATGTCACCTTAGGTTCATTATATTCAACTATTTGAAACCGACAAACATTGCTACTTGAGCTAATTGGTTGTATAGCCAAAGCGATCTGTGTCGACGTGGACGACATATAGAGTAAATGGATTCAAATTCCACATAGAAGCTCGAAGCGTCGGGAAGAGAACATGTAATTGTGGTGTTGGTGTTTGTGGCACTGGGGAAGGCGACATTGAGAATGATTATTACGATGTACTGAAGGATATTGTCCACATTGAGTAAGTAGGCGAACCACTTAAACGATGTGTGCTGTTCAGTTGTGAGTGGTTCCATCCCACATTGAATCGTGGGACCCGATCTCATAAACTAAACAACCTTATTGAGGTCCACCACACAAGAAGGTACCGAAAGTACGACCCATTTATCTTCCCAAATACCGCATCACAAGTATACTTCATGCCCCATGCAGATCGCTCAAGGGATAGAGCAAATTGGCTTGTTGTCATACCAACCAAACCAAGGGCAAGAGTAGATTAGCAGTACACTCTACATACTGCGTACCAACAAACGGACAAGACGACTATCGTCGAACCTGTGAATGACGCCATCCCTGCATCATTAGTGGATGAAAATGCACCGCCGGAAGATATTAATGATGAAATAGGGTTTTCATTCATTCAGGATAATGACGAGATAGATGAGGTACAGAATGATATGGGTGATGAAGAGGGTGAGTGGGATGAAGGTAATGAAACAAATGAAGCTAAAGAAAATTTGCATCTGTATGACGATGATGACGATGACATTGATGAGGATGAGGATGCAGATGATTGAGTGTTTATGAATTCTTATGTATTTGAGTACTTCGCATGTCAAACAATTAGTTGTGACTTTACTTATATTGTACGAATGAGCTTTGCAAAATATATGTAACCTACGTACCTATTATGATGCATGAGAAAAACGGTTTATATGTGCAATCATTATATATTTATACTTGGCTTTGTTGTCACATATTTCAGGTATGGATTCAAGTTCTCATCGAGCAAAGTCCTCCCTTCGAGGTAGAGGAAGAGGGCGTAGGAGCTCTACTGTAGATCTGACTGCAATGGGCATTGATCCATCTTCCCCTAGGTACCTCATATACCAGTTCAGCCAGGAGTGACAATGGTTGCTTACATATCAGGTATTTCAGGACCACTGCCTCCCCCATTTGGGGCTTTCCATCATTAGACCTCATACATTCCCAACCAAACCACCATGTACGGCCAATTTGCCTACAACATTCCTCCAAACCCCCATGTTGTTCACACTGTGCAGCCCACTCCCCAATCCACTCACCCTAACACAAACCAGTTCCAAGAGAACATTGGAAGTGGTGAAAGTGAAGCACAATCCAGTCATGGGAGCACTTGAGCTAGGACTTGGATTGAGCCAGATGGTAACGGGTAAGTCTTCATTTGTTATATCTTTTGAAGTACTACATGAATTTTGCATAACAAGTCATGAATTTGATGTGTTATGTTCAACTAGGTTTCTCCCTATTGATGGTGTTGTTAGTAGGATTTCGCTCGTATTTCAAAGCAAATTTGACGGAGCTTGGCCTACTTGGAGCAAAGTGCCAAAACCAGTACAAGATTTGTGGTTTGGAGAGCTCAAGGTAACTACAGTGACTTCGTATTAAAAGTTTTTGTGAACGTAATAAATTACTATTGAATTATTTGATGTGTTTTTTGTTTTCATAATTGCATAAGTGGTTTACTTGAGATTCGGTCAATGAGGACCGTATAAGAAGGAATTTTGAAAACCAAGGCAATGCACGCTTGAGAGACTTCTTTCGCAAATTAGGGAAACATAACAAGAAGCCTGTTTGGCTCGATGATGCTAAATGGGAGGGACTCCAACAGCACTGGGCGAATGAACATTATAAGAAATTGCATGAAACAGCCTAGAAGAATCGACTGGGAACTCCAGAAAGTGGTGGCCCATCTCTCCACACCTGTGGCTCGATCCCTTTGCATGAGCATAGGCGGCATCTGGTAAATGAATTAATGTTTGATACATTCATGTTTAAGTTTAATACTGTATGTTGTGTTGTGCTTCACATCATTCTTTCTGGCACGTACATAGAGTGAACAGCTTGGGACGGAACCCACCATTGTTGAATTATTCAGTCGCACTCACAAACTCTAGGGTAAAGAAGATGCCCCTTGGGTGACAAGATATCACAACAAACATATGTAAGCAATTAGCTATTCTCAATCTTCATTTCTAGTTCAACATGAACTTGTATACTTTTTCTAAAGTAATTGTAGTATACATGATTTCGTGCGCATGTTATGGTGTTGTAGGAATCCTTTGAACGTGGTTTTCAAAATGTTATCAACTCTCAAGGGACCGGGGATGACAGTTCTCAAGATTCAAACCAGCCATTTCCAAACCCAAATGAGTTGTGGGTGAAGACGTTCAAGAACAAGAATGGTCGTATTTATGGCATTGGTGACTTGGCTGTCAACATGAGGGAATCCGATTACTTCAGTCCCACTCAAAGATCCGGTATAGTTTTCATATTAATGTTTCAACGACCATGGCTATACATTGAATTTACTTAATTGCAATACTAATGCATACTTCACTGAAATGCCTGTCAGCAGCCGTCGGTTCTACGCCATCGCAACAAGAACTCAATGACTTAAGGGGTGTAGTAACCAACTTGGGGGGTGAGTTATCTTCACAAGCTGAAAGCTACCGATTGGTTATGGAGAAATGTAAGCAACTGGAGGAATCCAACAAATTGCTCACCCAAAATAACTAACAACTGAGCCAACAAATGATGAGCATTGATTAGTGCCTCCAAGCTTTCTTTCAAATGCAACAGGCGTCTGGCTTGGGATCTTAGCCACCATTTACTCATCACTCACAACACAATGAGGAACATGGTGAGGAAAAGGAAGAGGAAAAGGAAGAGGAAGACCTTGGTGATTGAGTTCGTTGCAGTTTTCCTTCAACTGGTGCCTCTTCTACTTGATTCTTCACGAAGTATATCTCTTACTGCTTGCTTCCCCTCCGCTTTCTGCTTATTTCACTCCCCTCCCCCTGGTGCTTATTTCACTCCCCTCCCATTTGGTGCTTACTTCTCCCTCTTCTGCAAACATATATATAACTTCATTCTCAATTACTGGCAACATCTAGTTAATTTGTTTGGATTTGTGGTTTGTGATTGTACAGACTTTGTTTGGAACTTGTATTTTGTGATATGTAGAGAGTTTGTTTGGAACTTGTGGTTTGTGAATTGAAAACCCTTGGTTGGAAGTGTTGCATTGGATGTGAAATTTCACCTTTGTGTGGCTTGAAAATGTTGAGAAAGCTTCGAATGAAACCATATTCGAAGCCATTGGACGTTGACTGAGTGCGAAGATCTTGTAAATTTCTTGCAGGGAATGATTTGTATGTACTATGATAAAAAAACAAGCAATTTTATTTAAAAAAACAGAAACCTAGCGACGGAATGGCGACGGTTTGGGAGGGGATTTTTTTTTAGGGGTGAGGGGGCGACGAATGCTCAATTCCATTGCCCCCTGCCCCCACCAGTTTCCCCCGTGAAAAAAAGTATGTCGTAATTTTTGTCGCTGAATCCGTCGCCGCTGATGATAAAATTTTGAAATTCCGTTTCCGTCGTCGGGTACTTAGTGACGAGTGAAAATCCGACAGTTGTATTCCGTCTCCAATTCCGTCGCTGATGTCAAAATTTCGTCGTTGATTAACCAATTTCCGTCGCTGAATCCATCTTTATTTGGTCTTTTTCTTGTAGTGCATATATTGACTACCACTAGAATATAATTTACAGCTCACTAGATTTTTATCATGGCTCACTACATTGAAGCCATAGCTCACTATAATATAGGGCACAACTCACTAGAGCATTGGTATGTTGACAGCCATTGGAATATAATTTACAGCTCACTACATTTTTGTCATGGCTCACTAGATTCAAGCCATAACTCATTATATTACAGGGCACAACTCACTATAATAGGCATATGTCAACATGAACTAGCATATAATTCATAGCTCACTAAAGTGAAGATATGGCTCACCACAATATAAGATACAACTCACTATACAGCAAAATCAGAAGAGTCAAGGTAAAAGTGTTTTGCATGTATTAGTCAACATCAAGGTCAACATGTTTATTGTGAATTTGCTGACAGAATCAGGTATTCGTGGTTACTGCTCACTACTAAGGTACGAAGGCTCACTAATATTAGGTTTAAGGTTTTTAACTTACCTTTTCTGAGCAGTGTTCAATTCATCACTAGCAGATCTCTTCTTCGCTACTAATGAATGGTGAGTTTCCATATGCAAACATTTGAAAAACGAGATTATGAGTGCACGATTTTGTTAAAACCTAGAATGGCAAGCGAATTCATTGTTTTGTTTCGAACATGCAAATAAATTTCGTATGCTGCTAAAACTTACATCGAAGTGGTTGGTTCAAGCTTTAGTGGTGATTTTTTGAAGATTTCTTGGTAGAATCGATGACCAAACACAACACAATTTTGCCAAATCAAGCACGAATTTGAGCGGTTTCGGAGAGAGAAAGTGAGTGGAAGTTTGTGGGTCACGACGTGATTTGAAGTTGCAATTTATGAGCACTTTTTTGTTTTTATATATTTTTTTGCAGCGGTTTACTTGCTTTATGTATGTGGCGCACCAGATGGACAATTTGTGGCCCGGGTGTACAATTACAATTATACAACCGGGTGGAGCATATACTAACTGGCAAAAGGATGCCTGTAACTCTTATTCATCCTAAACTGGTTCCACATGTTATTCCATAGTATGTGGAAAGACCTCATGTCATTCCAAAATTTAGAACAACAAACAACATGAATATGAATATTTCAATAAGAGAAGCAAAAAGGAATACATCGGTATTGAATTATCTCGAATTTCATCAAATTTTTTGAATATTTGAACATGAAAAATAATTCCTAGAAAATCCATGAAGCCTAATTACTAAGCTCTTGGGCAATTGGACGTAAGAGCTAGCCGCATCTCTCTTATTAGGCTACATTAAGGGCAATTTGATGCACTAATACAGATCTAACTTTGTGCTTGTGACATAAACAATCAATTAGCAAGTAATATGATATTCAATCACTTAAAAGGCCTAGAACCAAAGAAAATGCATAACACTGGACCAAATAATCTATACATTCAATTTGCTAGAGGATTCGAACATATATATCATCCAACCCAATTTTCAAATTCCCAAAGCAAAAGGATCTGATGATAAAATTAGAATCCATATATATGAAAATTCACATGAAAATTAGGTTTTGAGGAAAATCAACCAACTTTCCTAAAGTTTCAACCAATAAAGTAAATCATGGACAAAATTAGCAATTGCTAATGAACATAGAAGAAAATACACCAACAAAATTAAGCGTTTTAATAGATATACCGTAGATCTATGGCATTTTTGAAGCAAAAATCGACCCAAAGAAAGGGGGTTGGGGGACCAAACCTTTGGACATAATTTCGTTTAGAGTGGTGGTGGTTTGACCTATACTTTTAGGCCTCTAGTTGTTCTTCCTTCTCCTTGCTAAAGTGGAAAGCCTCCAATTGTTCTGCCTTCGTTCAAACAAGAGAGAGAAGTTGAGTAAGAGAGAGAAAGAAAGAGGTACAAAAAGTCAGGGTTGCATTTCGAATTTTGACGAGCAATCTTGAAGAGAAGGGCTTAAAATTGTTTCATGAGTTTTTAAGATTTTTCTTTTTTTTTTCCTTGGGAAAACTGCTGCAATAGAATGCTTATGGCAACATTGTTGAATAATTGTTCCCTTAGGTCAAACTTTATACAGCAATTTTGTAACATATTGCCAAAGCTACTCTATTGCAACATATTCTACAACTGTTGTCAAGGTAGGTGTTGCAAAAGACCTATTTTCTTGTAGTTTACATCTTTAGATGAATTTGGTCTTTTTTCAGTAATTGGTAACCTGTAATAACAGATAATATGATCTAACGTATGTTTTCTTGTAGACATCAAACACTACACCAGTAGAAACATCGCCTGAAACATCTCTAATGCAAAAAATCATAAACTAAACTTGATCATAATATTTACCATCACTTAACATAGCCCTAAGAATTTGCACCCACAATTCCACGCTCAAACTTAGCCCCAGTTCACTACTACCATCGTTTAAGCAAAACAAGAGCCAATTTAAATTAACCAACTCATATTAAGGTTTCCACCAACAAAATACCCCCCCACCCCACTCCCTAAATGTTGTAGAAAACACCATGCAATTGAATACTGCCCCTCGCCGGCTCCTTCTTCCTCGCTAACTGCATTGCTTCATGCTCCTATGAATAATGCTTTTAATAGCTTACTGAGTTTTTTTCTTAAATCAGATTCATCCCCTACATATATATGGTAATCCTAACTTGTTAGCAAAATCCATGGTTCTTTCAGGGTTATGGAGTTATTGATACTCTAGCTCTGAACTTTCCCTCCTTCTCCATCTCATTTTTGATAACCTTATCAGGTGTCTTTGAGAGAGAAATGCCCTCATCGCTGACATTGTGAGTTTATGACGTTGTAAATTGGTTATACTAATTTGAAATCCAAAGGAAGGATTTGGAATAGGAATTAGCAGTTCAATATAACCAAATAAGTGATTGTTGAGCAAAAATTTAATAAAAATAAATAATATGCACAACACAATTTTCCGACGTGCAAAAATGTACATCGGTTTATTTTGAGTACGACCCTATTCAAGAGGATAAACCTCCTTAATTACGTCCCCCTTTCGGGAGGCCACCTTTTGATTCCGATTCGTTCTATTTTATTATTTTCTTTCTTTCTTTGTTTTATTTTGTATTAATGAGACTTTATATAATTTGAGTCGACATGTAGATTGTATGCCGGGACACCTGTTATCCAAACTGAATTGCATCATATAGTGTTCGTATAGGCACCTTCTAGGAAGGGTACTACATGTACACATTCTTCATGTGCAGGTTAGGACACGGGTGATTTAATTTAATTTAGAGTTTAGGTTGCACTCACTTATTTATCGTGAGCTGCCTACGTACCTCTTTTATAGAGGATCAAACTAGTCGTAGTTCTTTGATGTTATTTGATTTATTTCGGTTATGTTATAACCATAATTTAATTTTGAGTTTTGATTCTAGACTTTATTATATGTGGACTAATTTATTATCCACAATTTTGGCTTAATTTTATCATTATTATATTTTTTTTTAAAAAAAACTTTTAGTGGCTAAGTTATTTGTATTATTATTTTTAGCTGTTTGCAACCATTTTTTTATTTTCCGACTCGCACCTCTTTTTTTTTTAGGTCGGTCCTTTTATTTTGTTTAACTTGCGACTGCACCCGAAAAAAAATTTTTATGGGTTTCCTACGTACCCTTGGTGGGATTAAATCGACGTAGTTCTTGAATCGAATTTTATTTAGGCTTACGTCTCGGAAAGGGGAGAATTTGGTAGGCTTGGTTGTACGGTCCATTTTGCCGTACTTATTATTTTTTTTAACAAAGCTTCGACTTTTTGAAAAACTCTTCACTTAATTTGTTTTGGTTACGTAATGTGGAACGAAAAGTTACAGAACTGTAACTTTAACCTTTTAAAGAGAGGGAAAATAAAAAAAAAAAGCTTATTTTGGTCCATTTCATGGGCTTGAAAATTTGAGGGGGGTCGGTTTGAGCCCGTTTGAGGACTTCGATTTAGACTGAACTCGACAAAATCTTATATCGAGCTTCCTGCGTATCCTTAGTGGAATCAATTCATCGTAGTTCTAATGCCAAAATTTAGTTTCTTAGTCTCGCATCCTGGAGAAATTTGCCAAGCTTTTACATATATTGGGCTTGGGTTTGGTTCATTTAGAGATTTAAATGCCTTACCTATTTCAATCTTTAAAATGGACAAGTTTTGCCTGGCTTTTAAACGTGCTGCCCCACATGCATGATCAATAATTTTTTATTTTTTATTTCTTGCCCCTTTTTTTTCTTCTTTTTTTTTAAAAGAGTTATCCATTATTTTTTTTTAAACACCCTCCTTTTTTAACTTACTAGATAACAGAGGATAAGAATTGGATTTGAAAATAGAACTCTAGCAAACGTTAGACACTCCCTCTTTTTATTATCAATATTATTTTTAATAGGTTTGTAACCTAATCGAAGTCAATTATTAAAAGGATTATAAAAACGGTGGACTCGTTCTCCGCTTTTCAACTCTTAGAATCCATCAGACTTTCACCCTAGCGACTTGCTATAATACATCCGTTTGAGTCGACTGGAGTATTACGGAGCCTTGTTTCTTCATCTTCTCGCTAAAGGTTTGTTCACAGCGATCTCCTTGTAACATTTAAGAAGATTGAAAGTCCTCTCTTTTTTTTTGTTTAGTTATTCTGGATTGATTCATAACGATGTATTAAGATCCGCAAGGATCCTTACTTTGTGAGTTTGAAAGGACTCGAGATCTGCAAGGATCAACATTCCACAAACTTATAGGGGTTGGATGCGTTGGATCATTAGAATTAGACTTGAATCTCCTTGAAATTTGAAAGTAAACAAGAACTTAATTTATCGTATCTTCGTTTATACTCCCGAAGTCTTTCATGGGCTTATGAGATTAAGATGAACGATTTGACTTGGATCAAACACATTCATATGAATAAAACCCCCATCTTTTTTTTTAGACCAAACTACGTTACCAAAAATTTTAGGGGGTAAAATTAACCTCATTAATCTCAATCAATTTGATCTCTTGTCAATAACCATCTTCATACATTGACAAGTTTGGGATGAAACATTCAGAATCCATCTTGACTTCTGCTTATTCAAAGGCCAAATTATTTAGCCAAACATAGTAGTGCATGCGTTAAGACCAACGTTGTGACATTTAATATTCTATCACTTTAATCTTACTTGTTTGCTTTTGCCCTCAACATATGCCAAAACTCACATCCACTTTTCCTGTTAATTTATATGGGCAACGCCTCTTTTCTTTTCTTTTTTTTAAAAGCACCTTATGGCAGATGCATTTTGTAGAACAGGAACCAAGTTATAAAACAGGAGCAATTTTGTAAGAATGCTCATCCTTGAGACTATTTTCCTCTTCTTTTTTTTTTTACCAAAGCAGCAACAGTTGCAACTTGCCTTTCTTGCTCCCCTCTAACTTTTTTTATTTATTTATTAACTTTCTTCATCACCCTTCTCTTGTCTTACCTGCTCTGGTATTACCGCATTAATCAATGGACATTAATTAATCCCAGCAACTATCAGTGGTGAAAATTTTAGACCAAGCATACTTCACGAAATTGATTCAAGCAATACAAGTTTCAATTTGTGAGGCTTTATTGGCTTTGACAGTTTGCTAAAACAGAACCAAGTTTAAAACAATTTTATATGGTTCGACCAAGTTCGGAGTCCTCTGAAACTCCATTATTGTTATTATTTTTTGGTCCTCATGAACTGGAACTCTTCAGGAAAAGAAAGTTTGTGGGTCCTTTCAAACCCATGATCCTTACGAATCAAATTTTGTGAGTCGTTTTAGACTCGGGATCCTTCTAGATCCAAATTTGTGAGTATTTTCGACTTTAAGATTTCATGATTATTCCATTTTGATCCTTTCGAATCCGAATTTATGAGTCCTTCAAATTTAAAACTTGAGAGTTTCTTATTTTGCTTAATCCTTTCGAATCCGTAATAGAGGATACATTTGCTTTGGTTGCCAGTCCGCTTTCGGGTGTGAAAGTGACTGAAGCTCTTGTAGATGGCCATGGAAGACACAACATCCAAATGAGAGGCGTAGGAAAGAACTGAATTAACTTGACTGCGTTTTTTTTATTACCTTCAAATATTCAGAAAATTGGTAGACTAGAGAATGAATGCTTCGTTGTTGATCGAATTCTTCTTGTCCTCTTTTTCACAAGATGGAGCTTGGGTCTTTTCCTCTGATTTTTGATGCTTCCTTTACACTCTGTTTTTTTTCGTCCCCTGTTTTCTTGCTTCTCTGTATGTTGCTTTTGCTTCTCTCACTTTCTTTTGTTTTTTTTTTAATCTCCCTACCCCCTTTCACCGAGACCCCTCTCTTTTTTATAATACAATGAGCAGTTTTTTTTAATGCCCACATTGCAGTTAATAGAGGAGTGAAGTTAGTGGGGGAGTGGAATAGTCAATGTGAAAGTAACTGCTTATTTAATGCTCCTTAAATTGATTCTAGTGATCCACCCAATAATCCTAATTTAATTTTTTTTATTGTCATCATTTTTCTCATCATGGGATTCACGTACAAGGTGTGGGGGGTTATATGATGTTAGGATTTTTTATTTTTTTTGACTTGGTGGCTTCCTTAATTGAATTTATAAGGGTCCACATTTTATAACCCCTTAACAGAAATTTTGAGTTTTTTTTTTATGATAGGATCGTATTGATTTTATGAGGGTCAATTTTGACACATTTAAATTTATCAAAATTTGACGTTCAACAGTGATCAACATCTTAAATAGTTAATATATGATGTAGGTTGTGTTCGGCAATAGCAGTTTGAATAGCGTTTAGTATTCTGATCAAATCAACACACTAATCAGTTAATTTTAAGTGTTCAGTACCCTAATGTTTTGACTAGCATTTCAACTAACGTTTAGCATTTTAGACAGAATTTTTAAAAAGTTAACAGTATTGGCTTTTGGCATTTAGAAGTAGCGTTTTATATTTATTGGCCAAAAATTATCCTTTGGGAATTTTATATTTGGAAATTATATCCTTTTACGTTGATTTACATTAATTAGCTAACCCAACAACTAAATTTAGCAAACACATTTATTTCAACCGTCCATCTAAACAGCTCTCCACTAACAACGAAATTAGAAATGATATTAGCTACCTAAAGAGTTATTCGGTACCTGAACTGCTGTCTGTTATTTAAATAGCTAATTTTACCAAACATGGATCATAATCCTCATAGGAAAGAAGGAATTAGTGGAGAAGTGGGAAGCTCAAAGATACATATAATTAAATAATTACAATAGTATTGAGAGCTAAAAAAAGGCTTAGAGCTTATTTTGCAGTGTATCATGTTGAGATAGTAAGAAGTTATAATATATGGGAAACAATACTTGCCCTAGACCCAAAGTTTTAATTTAACAGTTCAATTTCATGTGAAAACTCATAAGATTATCTATTTATAATGAACAAAATTAATAAACAACACTGCATTCAAAATTATATACTTTTAAAAAAACGTAATCTTTTAAGAATAACGTGTAAAATCATCTCATCTAATCTTTATATTATAAATGCTAGAATGTATAAGGGGTTGAGTGTTGAGGAAATGGAAAATGCTAACATGGGAGTAAATTTAGGGTATATGTTGCTTCACAACCGTTGGATCAAAATCTTAAACAATCTTAGCCATTGGATTTATCTTTACTAGCCACATTAGGTCTCAGGTTCGATTCCCCCCTCCCTCATTGTATTGTACTATTTACTAGGCACATTAGGTCTCAGGTTCGATTCCCTCATCCCCCATTATATTGTATTGCCCATTGTGGCTTTTACGGACCAAAACGTGTTTAATTTTTGTCATTATTATTATTAATATTTTGTATTTTTCAATACAAATATAAATTTGAGCATGTGTTATTAGAGATAATAGAATAATGAATACGATTTCCATGATTATTTCTATTATTACTATTGTTGTTGTCGTCGTCATTATCGTTGTCGTCGTTGTTATCTTTCCGTTTAAATTTGATAACATAGTCAATATTAATAATGATCATCAAATTATCAAAGAGAGATTAAGAGATTATAATAGATATAAAAAATTTTATTAGTTCATTATTATAAAATACATTAATAATTTAGAAGTTTTAACTTAATGAAACGAAGTTATAATTACTGAACAAGTCATAAAACCTTATATGACACCTTATTATTAACACATAATATAATATACACAATTATAAAGAAACAATAAATATTTTTTATTTCCATTATTATTATTATTATTATTATTATTTTGTATTTTTCGATACAAATATAAATTTGAGCATGTATTATTAGAGATAATAGAAAAATAACTATGATTTCCATGATTATTTCCATTATTATTATTGTTGTTATTGTCGTCATTGTCGTTGTCGGCGATTTTATCTTTCTCCTTGAATTTGATAAAATGGTCAATATTAATTATGATAATCTAATTATCAAAGAGAGATTAAGGGAGTATAATGGATATAAAAGTTTTATTATTTCATTATTATGGAATAAGTTCATGTTTTAGAAGTTTTAACTTAAGGAAACCGAATTGTAATTACTGAACAAGCCGTAAAATCTTAGGTGACACCTTATTATTATCACATAATATAATATACAAATTTATATAGAAATAATAAAAAAAAATTATTTCCATAATTATTATTATTATTTTGTATTTTTCGTTACAAATGTACATTTGAGCATGTATTATTAGAGATAATATAAATATAAATATGATTTCCATGATTATTTCCATTCTTACTATTGTTGTTGTTGTCATTGTAGTTATCGTCACTGTTATCTTTCTCTTTGAATTTGATAACATAGTCAATATTAATTATGATCATATAGATGTAAGGGTTGTGCTGAAAAATTACATATTGTAAGCATGATATAACATATTGCAAGGGTTGAATGTGAAATATAAAAAAAGTTTAAAATAAAACACAATCATCATATTAGGCCCATGAAACTGAATTTCTTTCACATTTAATATGATCTATTTAACAGAAGGAAATAAACGAACTATGTTTCTTTTTGTTTCAAAGCATATATATCTTACAATTAAATTTAATTCATTTAAATCTTAAACGTATAATTAATTTTTTAACATTTTAAATAAATTGACCAAAATCTAATCTATTTAACGCACAAGAAAAATTGAAATCACTTTCGTTTTCTTTTAAACCATACAAATCCAATAATCAAATTCTCTTCATAAAACACCTAAAATTATAATTAATGTTTTACCGTTTAAAATAAAATACCCCAAATTGCCATAACACTTCAAACTAAGAAATATCTCAACCCACAAATCTAAACTCAACCCATCTCTTGCAAGACAACATAAGGGCATGGGAAGTTTATATCAAAATCCATGAAACTATTCAGTTGGCTTGAAAGCCAAATGTACAAAGTATGAACACTTAATTATATTAGCGTCCCTTAATTGGTCATTTTAAATAGCCAAAAAAGTTATGTATTAGCATATATCCAATGTTCAAATTATTTTCGTTGAAAGATAAATTTTATTTCTGTTACATGTAAAACTGAAACTAAACTGACTTCAAAATAGTTTATACCTAAATTCACTAGACAATTAGCCACTTCATACATTTTTGCTCAACAACAAGAGGAGAAGGTAGATTTTTCATCATTGGCATCACAGATTGACTTCTCATCACCCAATTTAGGCCATGTTCTTTTCAGTGGAAAATGAGGGGTGTGAGGTAAGTGGGTGTGGGAAAAGGGAGGAAGGAGTGGGTGGGTGTGGTATTTTTTTTTAAGTGTGGGAAGGAGTGGATGAGTAACTGAGTGTGGGTGACAGCTGAATGTAGTTGAATGAAGTTGAAATATTGGTTATTAATAATTTTTTGTTTTCTAATGTAATAATTTTATTGTGATAGTAATTAATGATGATGAAATTTTTTTTTTTGTTCATTCTTTTTTATTTTGTTTATTTTTTATTTTTTATTTTGGTATTTCTATTATTTCATTTTATATTTTTAATTTTTAACTTTTTAATTTTTAATTTTTAATTTTTAATTTTTTAATTGTTAATTTTTAATTTTTCATATTTTTTAAATTTTTTTATTTTTATTTTTTAATGTGTAATTTGTAATTTTTGTAATTTTAATTTTTATTATATTTTTTACATTTTTTCAGTTTTAATTTTTTAATTTTTTTGTATTTATTTTTTATTTTCTTATTTTTTATTTTTTTGTATTTTTTATTTTTCGGAAATTTTTCGTTGGTTGTTTTTCTGGAATAAAAAAATAAGAAATAAAAAATAAATAGATACAGCAAAATAAAAAATAAATACAAAAATTAAAAAATTTAAAAATAAATAAATAAAAAATAAAAATAAATGAAAAATATTTAAAATTTTAAAATTTTAAAGATAAAAAATAAAAACTAAAAAAATAAAATAAAAAATAAAATGAAAAATAAAAAATAAAAAAATAAAAAAATAAAAAATGAAAACAAAAATAAAAATAAATAGAAAAAACTAAAAAAATAAAATTAGTAAAAAATAGAAATAAAAAATAAAAAATAGAGATAAAAAGTAAAAAATAATGAAAAATTATAAAAATAATGAAAAACAAAAAAAATAAAACTGTTTCATGACATCCAAAAAATTAAAACTGCTTATAATTGCTATTAGATTATTCATACACATAATTACATAAATTGTAAAAATTTTCAAAATATGAGAAATTGTTATTTTATGTAGGTGTGGGAAGGAGTGAGTGAGTGTGGGAATGAGTGATATTTTTTTTATTAAAGTATGGGAAGGAGTGGGAAGATGAGGGAAAGAGTGAGTGAGTCAGTGAGTGTGGGTTGAGTTGATTTCCCAACGAACAGAACAGGGTGTTAGCATGATTTGTGACAAATTCACTATCTACTGTCTCCATCATACTTATATAGACTTTTGTCACAATCATATACGTTCTTAATTATTAATCCAATTAGTTATGCACGAAGTTGCATATTTAACTTTTTCATTGAATTTTTCCATTATCTCCTCTAAATTATAATATTAATTATGTCTACCATAATTATTTGTTTATTATTTCGATAACATATCTACAAAATATCTATTTGAATATACTACGTGCAAAGCACGGACCCAAACTAGTAAATAAAATAAGTAAATCACACTTGATGTAAAGTTACTCCAAAGCATGCAACGAAATAATATTAAGCCCTTTTGGAAGGAGCGCAAAATAATTTTCTAAAATAAAATAAAATAAAGCCAACGTTTGTCACATGAGTAGCCACTCTTTTCAGTTGTATACTTTATTCCGTCGATGTGAACCGCGAAGAGTATGGATTACAGGCAACGTTGCGTAGCATCTTAGATAACGTGTGCTTTACTAAATTCATTGTTCCACTACTATATTAATAGATTAATAAATTAATTTCTTCTTCTTGTTATTATTATTACTATTTAGTTCCAAGGAAGAAGACTCCTGTATCTATTAAAAAAAAAAAAAGATTCCTGTAATTTTGGAAGAAAAGGAAATGGGCTACAGATAGGGCATATATATACATCCCATTTGTTGATATCAATGTATCTGGTGATCACGTATTATCAATCTCACTATACTAGGTGATGGCATTTAGTTGAACTAATAATGTTAAATTGTTCTACGTTTATATCTGTCAGATATCAATATTTTCAAATATTTTTTGGACACTTTATAAAGTATGACAAATACACCAATGGTAGAAAAAAATTAAGTTTTATTATTAGGCCATGTTCTTTTCATTGGTAAATCTCAATTTATCAACATCAACCAATTTCAGTCTACTTCAACCCACTTCAACTTCAAGAACATCAATTAAAAAAACTCACTTCAACCAACTTCAATCCACTTTAATGCACTTCAACCTATTTCAACTAATTTCAACCTAATTCAACCCAACTCAACCCACTTCAATAAAAAATACTCACTTCAACCTACTTCAACATCCCCTTCAACCAATCTCAACCAACTTCATCCTTTTACCAACTTATATTTCCCGATGAAAAGAACAGACCCTTCATTGTAAAAATCATACATTATTAGCATCTTGTGACGTTGTCATCTAAACATTACCTCGTCCATATTAAAGCTAAGAACACAAGTAGTAAAATGAATATTTTTCATCAATTCCTATCTATTATATGTATGTCATATCTTCCTTTGCTTTTCTCCCCAAAAAAGTGTCCTATCTAATCTTAATTGTTTGCAAAATGACATGTCTTGTGTTGATGTTCATGAGTTTTTCAAGTGAATAAGTGAGCACTTAATTATTGTTATAGAAGAGACTCAATTGTTGTTGTTTACATTTAAGCTCCCTTTAAATGCATTAAAAAAGAACTTATAATGAGATCAAATCTAATCCTATAAGTTGTTACACTCGCCATTTAAATTTTTTTAGTTCTTTACTCAAGAAATTAAGATGGTGTCATGATGACCATTACGAAAATTTCACCCAAAATTATTAGAAGAATCTTTTTCTTTCTTTTTGTCTGTCCATCTGGATTTGGCCTCTCTGCTTGCAGGGGCGGAGCTATGGTGGGGTCACGTGGGGTCAACCGACCCCGCTTAAAAAAAAAATTCTGTTAATTAAGTTAAAAAAAAAAGATATACATATAATTTGAAAATTGCATTAAAGGAAGATTGCTTTGATGGTAGGAAGGGTGTGGAACTTTGGCCGGCACTCTGCGTGCATCCCAAGTTCGATCCTTGCTGCTAGCATATGCAATCACAAGCTATCTATTTCTTCTTTTTGGCCCAAGTTTCGGATTAACATCTGTTAGTTAAGTTGGAAAAAAAAAAAGAAATAACATATATATATTTTGTGATGGCCTAATTGCATCAAAACAAGGTTGTTGTGGTGGTAAAATGGGCGTAGGACTCTAACTGAGCATTCTTCTCTTTGTTTCCAGGTTTGAATCTTACTATTAGCGTTTACATTCACAAGCTCTCTCTCTCTCTCCTTTTTTGGTTTTTGGCCCAAGTTTTGGACTAAATTCTGCGAGACTCTCCCCCTCCCCTCACCGATTTCAACTTTGAAGGTACAAACCCTAAAACTGTAGATAGTTTTAATTTTCGTTTTTCTTTGTCAAATTTTTGATTGTTTACCCTTTAAATTATTTAGATAGTTAGATTAGTTTCAATTGTTGAAATCATTTGATAAAATTGACTCTAAATCATTTGTCAATTGTAATTGCATGTGTTGTTCACTTCGACTATTCTCTTCTGATTAGTTATAATTATTAAATACCCTTCATTTGCCTAATTAAATCTTTTTTGTCTAATTGAAAATACAAAGATATTTTAAAAAATTGGCTACTGAATCGTTTGAGCCCGACCCCGCTTGAATTAATTTCTGGATTCGCCACTGATTATGAGTGATTCTTTCCAAGCATGTTTCTTCAAGTCGTATTTGTATTTTTGTATTGGTCTCTTAATTCCTCTAGAGTTTGTGATCTGCTATTTAATTTTGCCTTCTTTTGAAATCTAAATTTGGAAGTATAGCTGAATTACCATGAATTTTATTCTGGTCAAGCATGGAATGTATAGTACAACTTCTAGGACAACATAGAAGTACTAATACCAAGAAAAAGAATTTTTGCGATAGCAGCTTCAAGCAAAGAGGGGGCACTCCAGATGATGAATAGAAGTAATAGCAGAACTTTAGTAATTCAAAGGAAAACAATTTATAAAACTCATAAATGATTTTCCGTCTACACCTTATTCTCGTAGAACTTTACAAAGTTCAGATACATAAGGGGCAAAGAAGCGTGGGTGTGAAGGCCAGAGATGTGATCCGCTCTCGCACTCCCCATCTTCTCATGGCACTTATATTAGTGAAGATGTTGAAATGGTAGAGTTACAAATTTTCTCGTTCAATTTTTAGCCAATGAAGTCTAATTCTATCCGTGTATGGGCTTGTCACCTATATCTCTAAATTGTCTTACCGTGTATTGATTACTTATTCTTTTGGGGGAGGGGAGTTGTGGATCTTGGTACTAGAAAGCTTATGACATGACGAATTTGTGGGTCTACTGTACGAAGAACACCTTGTGCAAGTCTTTGTTCCTAATGTCATTATTTTGAGCCTACGTCTAGTGTGAAGCTCATATTCTTGAAATTAAGTGATGGATATGTTTGTGTTCACCTTTGTATAAGTACCTAATCTATATGGGGATAACTTATCTGTACGAAATTGAGGCTAATATTGAGAAAGATGGTGAGATTTGTTATTAGTAGGTTTGCCCACTCACATATGCATGTTCTTTAACTTTCCTCTTCCCCACCCTACCCTAAACCACATAAAAAGTCTTTTACTTGCTCTTTCTTTAGTTGTACATTTGAATCTTGCTTGCTTGGGATTAGAATTTTACATATTTGAATAGATGCAAAGCTATTTTATATAGCTGAGGATGAAAAGGTACACTAAAGCATTTATGACAGGACCCGAAAGTATCCTTAAATGTTTTCCATTGAGAATGGGTGTTAAGATTTACATTGTGTTCATCGTTAAATGCTTGAAAATCTATACTCATGGCTCACTCCGTTTGTTTGATTCTATTATGATTGTAAAGACTCTTTGTTGAACTGCATAGAAATGAGATGATCCAAATTATGATATGCTCACGGTTGAACATTCATGGCCTACATGTTGATTATCACTTTTGTTCACTATTGTATTCTTTACTTCAAGATATTTGGAGAAGAGGACTTGCACAGGTTAAGATGGCTTGATATTGGCTAAAATAATCACACATATCTTAGAAATGAACAAAACGCCTGAAACTATACTTCACTCGTAGGACCTACTTCTAGCTATAAATCATGTATATATGTTACAATCATTCTATTTATAT
This sequence comes from Selenicereus undatus, assembly GCA_017589665.1. NCBI lineage: Eukaryota > Viridiplantae > Streptophyta > Magnoliopsida > Caryophyllales > Cactaceae > Selenicereus > Selenicereus undatus. The sequence goes on from JACYFF010031954.1 coordinate 43,526,243, forward strand.
GGGATGATTAATATTACATTTAACTTTTGGATATGTACACAGGATACAAATTTGTATTATCTTGCTTACCTACTTTGCGTATGAATGTCAAATTATTAGCGTATGCAATACGTCTGTAGAGGCTAGAATTTAATATTTGACTATATCCAAAAGATTGTACTGGTGGAATTACGACATGAAAGGGGTACACTAAAAAATTTCATTGCAAATTGGCTAATTACAATGAAGAGAACTGTTGGATAAGAAGATATTTACGAAGGAGGGCAAATACTATCGTAAAAGATATGGGCCTTTTACGACAACGTAAAAACTTAGTCATAATATCCTGGGTTGTCTTCTACAACGAAGTGGCCGTAAATGATCATTAATGACAAGGCCTTTTATGATGGTCAACGGTGGAGGTCAAAACCATTGTAAAAGATCTTTAATGTTAGGTTTTTACACCTTTACAATGGATTTTTCCTTCATAATTGAAGTTCTTTTCTAGTAGTAGGTAACTTGACCCTGACTATCGAGCAGAGTCTCTGACAACGATGAAGAATAGATGCGCATATGTGATTGCTTATTAGGTAAATAATGATTAAACTATTTGGTGTTAATCTTAAATTCTTTATCATATTTAGAGGTAAAAATGAAGCCAGATTACATATGCCATAGTTTCCTTAAGTGGGCTTAATTGATTCGTAAGCATATCAAGACATTGCTTTATGAAATATTAAATTCACTAATTAGAATAATATACTTGTGATTCAAAGATTTATTATGATTTACTCGCATGGTTTTTGAGCTGGAAATGAGGAAGAGAGTAGGTACTCCAAAGTTTTTATATATAGAAGTTGTTAAGATCAAAAATTGTTAAAGTGATGAGCAATCACCAATTGATTGATTCAATAGAAGATCATATATGCAAACAAGAGAAGATCAAGTATGTGAAGTAGCAGAATTAGAGACAGCTATCAGAGACCTTGATAAGGATAGTGCATGTGATGCTTATAGTTAGGACTCATGCTCTACTTGGCCCTATCACCAAATAATGTCTCTTCAATATTCTCATTCAATAATTGACGACATTGGCAAGAAGAAGATCATGGCATATGCAGGAATTAAAATTGATGAAGGTTAAGGCGATGCAAAAGAAGGAAATGACCCTCAAAATGAATACATGCACATATGCATTAGGTGAAGTCAAAGGAAAAGGGATGATTCAAGTTCACATTGAATAGAGATGTCAGAGCACATTATAGCTGAAAGGCATTAGGGTGGAAAATCTTCTATACGAAAATAGTTAGAGCCACATCAAAGTCAAAATATGTCAGAGTCGGATTAGAGTTGAAAATCACTACTCTAAAAAAATGTAGGAACCTTGAAAGTCATCAAATTCAAAAATCATCAGAGTTCAAAGTTCGAGAAAGAAATATTCTACGACAACATGAAGAAAATTTGTTTAAATTTCATGGTGCTGAGTGATGCATATGATTAATCAAGAAAAAGTGAGAAATTCACGAGGGCATCAAATAGATGATTTTATGCAAAGAAAATTTGAATTCAAAAAAAAGGAGCCATTGCAAAAGTCACAGACAAGCTTGATAAGATGGCAAGCTATCATCCTCAATACCAAAAGCAGCCCTGCAACTTACTTTTAAAAAGAGAGTCCCATTGGCTAGCTGTAAGAAAGCAATTAATTGGGCTTTTAAACATTTCGAAAGAAATTCAAATGAGATTTGAAAAGTGTCTAGGTCAAGTAGGAAAAGCAAACGCCAAAAGATTTTATCAGAGATCTTAACGAGGACCCTGCAGTCTAGCATCATAAGCAAAAATTAACTTTATCTTTATCCCAATATCTAGTTTCACTGAAGGTCATATGGAGTTGAATTGTCTATAAATATAAGACCAAAGCAAAAGATAAAGGTTGAAGCACCCCATACTATTTACTCCTAATCTTTAGGGTGTTGTTCCCATTTCTCAAGAGTTGTATTTTACTCATATCACTGTAATACTCTTGTACTACTTGAGCGACGAGAGAGTTGAGTGGATATTCTTGTAATCATTAATAAACATTAATTGAATTGTTAACCTTTGAGTGTATCCTCTTAAGGCTCGAGATGCCTAAGAGTAGGTGAGAACTTCGGACAAAGATTTTAATGGCACTAGTCAGAGCTCATATCAAATTTATTAAGAAGCTTAAAAAAAAAAACTAATGTAGAGTCATAGAACTAGGGAGGGTTCCTGCAAGTGATGTCATTATGAGAGTTAGAGGAGAACTTTGGGAGAGGAAATTCTTAGGGTGCTCTGAGAAAACCCTGACTATAGGCAAGGAACAGGTGTGGTCTTACTAAGTAAGCCATTACAAAGCACTTAGGAAAAACTCTATGGCTAACAAGGAGTAGTAAGGCTCTTGTTCGATAATGGGTTATCATAGATTGCTTAAGGAAAATTCTATGGCTAATAAGCAGTAGTGAGACTCTTGTTAGGCAATTGGACTTGTTAGAATACCATGAGAAAACTTTTATTGTAAGCAAGGAGTTAGAGGACTCTTCTGAACAGATCTTGAGGAAGATAGTGAATTATTGAAATCCTCAGGGATGATTTTAGGCCAATATGTAGGCCAGAGTTGAGTTGGGTAAACCTCATGAAAATTCTCTTATCTTATCTCTCCTGAGAGTCTCTATTATGCTTCTTTTGCATATCACCTTCAGACTCTTCTGATCAACTTGCTACGTTGCACTCTCTTGTACAAAGTTAAAAAGTTAGTGAGTGTCAAACGTTTTTGCTTGTCACCCTATTCACCCCCTAGGGTGACATACTTATTATATTGTGGACCAACAAATGGGCGCCACTAGGAGGGTAAATCATTGAGAGGGGAAACTAAAAATTATGAAATTTTGGTTTTTTTTTGGGGGGGGGGATTCTTCGCCGTAAGAGGACCACAATTCATCAACAAATTTTCTTTTGTTTGTTTTTTCTTTTCCTTAATCTGTGTTTAGTTTAATGGAACTTGTAATAACTAAACACCACATAATAAATCTCTTTCCTCGAACATAACAACAACTCCCCCTAGTGTGGGCCCTGTTAGCACGGGTTCAAGTAAGATAATGTATATATTCAAGGGGTTCATTTTCATTTCTCAAACTCCACTTGAAGGAAGGTAAAAGTCCAACAAGATCATGCCTGGAGACATTCATCCCTGGTTCCATTATATGAATTCCATAATACAAGACACTTTAAGGAGTTTGTTTTGAACTTCAAAGTGCCTTATTCAAAGGGGTTTCCCAAATGGGGATCAAGAGCATCATGCACCATGCCTGTAAACTCCATTACTCCTACTAAGCTCAAGGAAGATCTCAACCAGCCAAAAGAAGTCAAGGAGATCACCATCATATGTAGAAAAGTCATGGACATACCCTTTTGAGCTCATGCCTAGTTCATCCACTTTCAACCCTGGTTTTTGTCATGCTTCTGCAGCAAAATGTAATGGGCCAAATTGCTGATGGTCCTTACATTAATCAAGATTAAATAATAAGCTTTTAAACAAGACCAACCACGTTTTATTTGGAGTTCATTTGGATGGTCAACCTCAGCCCACAAAATCAGATATCAAAATGCAAGCCAATTTTGGGCAGTCTCCACTCTTTGGCCCATAGCTTTTGAATGGATGATCCAAATGCTATGAAACCACCTTCCTTGGAAACTAGACATCCTAATATTTCCAATGAATCAAGAATCATCAAATTTGGATCAGTAACCAGAGAGTTATGCTTGTTTGAAGTCGGGGTTGCTGCTGGTGTGAATGCATTTAATACAAAACGCGTGAGACTTGTGAATGCTTTTCATTTCGGCTCTTGCTGCTTTGTGCCTCTTCCAAAGTCGTGTCTCTCCTCCTCTTGCAAGGCCAAAATATGTGGGAATTGTAGATTCATGAATCCCCTTTGCTGCTACACTCTTTTCACACCAAAAGACATCAAGAGACACACCTCTTCACCCTGGGTGCATTCGAATGTAGCTACAACAAATTTACTTGTTTTCTTCACACCCTTTCATGTATTTTTCTTCTACCTTTTCGTGTGTAAGGCCTCTACTATATAAGGGCCATAGTTTAGAGTCATTTTAGAGAGAATGAATTATCAACTTTCGGATTAAGCAATACAAATTCAGCATTTGAGTGGATTCTCATTTGTGTGTTCAAAACCTGGTTCTATATCTTGAGTGTTGGCAATCTCAAGTGGTTTTCTAGGTCCCTTATTCTCATCTAGGTGGTGATTAACTTCTGTATCCTAGATTGGGTTAAGGGATTGCCCAAGGTTTGGCTTGAGTGGCTCCATTGGATTATCTCAAACTCTACCTTGAACCTACCCTTTCCTTTGTTTCCATTCTTCCTTAACTAAAAACCACAAAAGATAATCTAACTTGGTTATTTGGGTGCTCCTATATACATCATGAGACCTATATGTAGACGACCTTATCCATGTGAGCATCGAATTTCATTTATGCTAACGTTATACCCTTTACTATTCAAGGACATTGATTCATTTTTTGAATAATTTTTTAACATAGAACTAAGGACACCAATCTTTTTTTTAGTTTTTATATAAGTTCTTACATTAGTTACTTTTAATTATTTCTATCTAACTTATTTTGTATGTATTTTCATAATAATTAATATACCCTACTAAATTAATTTTTGTATGTTAAATATTTTAATATCCTAAATTGAAAATTGACTTTTCTCCAAGAAAGTTATGGGAGAGTCGTATTCATGTATGGTTTTTTAATTGAAATAATGGGATGGATAAAAATATTAATTTCACACTTTGCTCGAAATCAGCTTGGTTTTACTGTTTATTTATCAAAGACTTTCATAGTTCTCTTTAAGAAATAAAGCGCTTAATAGTTGCGTGCAATATGTAATTGATCATTTACATTATCGAAGTTTTGAAAAGTTGAGCAGTGATTACCATTTTGCGTAGTTATTAATATCCTAATGGACATTCTACATGACAACCCTATGTGTAGCTCATCCATGAGTTTTATCTAATTTTCTATATACACATGAATATATGTATGTGTGTATATGTGTGTGTGCATGTATATATATGTGTGTGTGATTTTGTGTGTGTAACTTTGTATATGCATACATGTATGTATGTATGTATATGTGCGTCTATACACACACACACACACACACACACACACACACACACACACACACACACACATATATATATATATATATATATATATATGTATATATATATATATATATATATGTATATATACATATATATATGTATATATACATATATATACATACATACATACATACA
>JACYFF010031954.1:43536563-43609294 GCA_017589665.1 Selenicereus undatus
CAAAATCAAAATATGATATGGAGATAACTTCCTTCTTGGACAAATCAGCATATGGCTACTCAATCCTATAAATAGGGGCTGAAGGAAGAAGAGAAGGCATTCAAGAAATCAGACAGACAAGTTGCAATCTTACTACACTGAGCTATACATTTCCCAATCTCTTTGAATCTCAAATTGTAATCAAAAGTCTTAAGAGACCTTGAGGAATTCTTATTAAGGAGTGAACGACGGAGTTGGTGTGAGGTCACAACTCCTCCCAAACTTAAATCAGTGGTTGGTTTAGGTAGCTGGGATCTTTAGAGTGTGGTGCTTTGAAAGAAAGTGTGAAGGTTCATGTTAATAAGAAAAGTAGAGCATTGAATCCTAAAATTGGATAACTCTAGGCGGGGATTAAGCCTAATTGAGGCCCAACCTCGTTAAAATATCCTTGTGCATTGTCTCCATTCAAATTCTGCATTTTGATTTCAGCTTTAATTTTATTTTTGCAATCACCGTATTCACCCCCCCTTAAGGGCGATCTAAGTCTTCAATTGGTATCAGAGCCAGTCCCACACTTCTTTTGACTTAACAGTCAAGTGGGTGACGATCATGGTCTTATCAGGAGATGCTAATATTGAAGGGCGCTCTACTGTTAGAGCTCCCCTATTTAAAGGAACAAATTTTTCTTGTTGGAAAAATGCGATGCAAATTTTTATTGAATTAACTGACATGGAATTGTGGGAAATTGTGAACAATGTCCCTTACACTGTTCCTATGGTCAAAAACAACAAGGGTGAAATGATTGATAAACTTAAAGATCAGTGTACGAGTGCTGACTGGGAAAAACATACAAAGAATTCTAGAGCTAAGCATATTCTTTATTGTGGTTTGGATGCTAACGAATGTAACCGAATTTCTGCCTGTGATACAGCTAAGCAAATCTGGAACAAGCTTATTGTTACATATGAAGGGACAAGCCAAGTCCGTGAAACTAAAATGAATATGTTCATACATCAATATGAACTATTCAAAATGCAGACAGATGAATCGATAAAAGACATGTTTACACGATTCACGGATATTACAAATAATCTAAAGTCACTTGGGAAAACTTATACAAACGAGGAAATGGTGAGAAAGATCCTTCGATGTCTTCCAAAGAGCAAGTGGGGACAGAAGGTCACCGCAATTGAGGAGCCTCAAGATCTCAAGAAGTTGGAACTAGACGATCTTCTAGGGAAACTCTTGACACATGAGATTCATCTCAAAGAAGACGATGGAGAAAGCTCAAAGAAAGGAATAGCCTTAAAAGCTATTCAAGAAGATTGCACATTAGAGGAGGAAGAACCCAACGAAAATGATGATGAGGCCTTCTCACTGATCGTTCAAGGCCTCAACAAAAAGGGGTTAAAGAAAAAATTTAATCAACGAGGATTCAACTCAAAGGGACCCTCATTAAAAAGAAATGAAAAATTCTCCAAAGGTAAGTTCTCTCATAAAGACAATACTAATGTTAGCTCTTGTTATGGATGTGGCATGCCAGGACACTTGCTAAAGGACTGTCAACTAATCCAAAAGAAAGGAGAATCGCGAAGATTCAAGAAGAAAGACAGTAAGAGAGCAATGATCGCAGCTTGGAGCGATAGCGACACCAGTGAAAGTGAAAGCGATGAAGAACACACCGGCAACATATGTCTCATGGCAAAGGACGTACAAATTGATGAAAGATTTGAGTACAAAAGTACCGACGAGGTAGACATATCAGCTCTCTATGACTATTCTAAAGAAGAATTAATCAACGCTTTAGTTAGTTTTGCCAAATTTGAACAGAAATATCTATCTAAATATAAAGGAGTCAAAAAGAATGTTGAAGATTTGAATATAAAGAATATGGCTCTTGAAAAATCAAACAATGACCTTCAAGCTGAAGTTAGGAACCTAGAAACTAAAAATAAGGAGTTACAAGCCATAGGTGATGAAGATCATAAAATAATCCTAAAATTTACACAAGGTCAAGAAAACTTGGATAAGTTGCTTTATACCCAAAGAGCATCATTTAATAAAGAAGGAATTGGATATAACCATGCAAACAAAAAGAAAACCTATAAAAACTTCTTTGTCAAATCCACTCCACATGGAAAGGATGCAAAAACATGTAGTTATTACCCCAAGATTAGACATACTACATATTCTCACTCATTTGAGAAACCACCTACTAGAACTATTCAAATATGGGTTCCCAAGGGGACAAGACCCCCTAACGTAATAGCTAATGATTTTGAAGTTCGATTTAAAGCCAAAGGAGGTAGAAAGGTTTGATTTCCTGTTTTGTAGGTGTGCTTGAAATTTGAGAAAGATCTATGGTACCTTGATAGCGGATGTTTAAGGCACATGAGCGGCAATGCCTCATTATTTACTGAAGTCAAAAAGAAAGAATTTGGAAGCATTACATTCGGAGACAAAGGTATAGGCAAAATAATCGGTGTTGGAAAAATTGGTAAAGATTCTTCCAACTCTATTGATAATGTCTATCTTGTCGATGGCTTGAAGTTTAATCTTTTAAGCATATCTCAATTATGTGACAAGGGAAACCTTGTAACATTTGACTCAACAAGCTGCATTATTAAAAATAAAAAATCTGAAAAAATTACCCTCCATGGACCTAGAATTGAAAACATATATGCCATAGACATTGATAATATCTCCTCACACAATCTATCTTGTTTTAAAGTGACTCGCATAGAGGATAATTGGCTATGGCATCGTAGATTAGGACATGCAAGCATGCATACTATTAAGAAATTAGCCAAACATGAATTAGTACGAGGACTTCCTACATGCAAATTCGAATATGACCATTTAGGTGATGCATGTGCTAAAGGAAAACAAGTATGTAGTAGCTTTAAACCTAAAAATAATATCAGCACATCTAGACCATTAGAACTGCTTCACATGGACTTATATGGGCCTATATCTATACAAAGTTCAGGACGTAGTAAGTACATTCTTGTGATTGTTGATGACTATTCCCGCTTCACATGGGTCTCCTTTTTAAAGGAAAATAATGAAGCTTCTAAAAAAATTTCTAAACTCTATAAACAATTACAAATTTACAAAAATTCAACAATCGTGTTCATAAGAAGCGACCATGGTAGAGAATTTGAACAAAAAGAGTTTACTGAATTTTGTAATAATTATGGAATTGCTCACAATTTTTCGACTCCACGCACACCTCAACAAAATGGTGTAGTAGAAAGAAAAAATCGTACTTTAGAAGATATGGTTCGAACTATGATGTGTGAGAGCAATGTCCCTCAAAGTTTTTGGGCTGAAGTTGTAAATACTGCTAATTTTGTCCTAAATCGATGTTTAATTAGACCAATCTTGAAAAGAACTCCTTATGAACTATTTAAAGGAAAGCAACCTAACATTTCTTACTTTTGACCATTTGGATGTAAATGTTTTGTTCACAACAATGGTAAGAATAATATAGGAAAATTTGATGCCAGAAGTGACGAAGGAATTTTTGTAGGATATTCTATGCATAGTAAGGCATACAGAATTTATAACAAACGCACTAAAAGCATCGAAGAAAGCATTCCTGTGATTTTTAATGAGTCAAATAACAGTGCGTTAAGTGATTCCATAGGACAGAACCTTAGCTTGAACAAGCACAGTGATGATGAAGAAGAGACACCAAAGGAAGTAAATCCTGGTGATCAGCAATTTAGAGGTACCTCTCAATACTGATCCGCGAGATGACACTCTATCTCAAGAAGAAGAGGAACCTACAAACGAAGAAATTTCTACACCTGAAGCACCACGCCATGAGGTAACTCAAAGGAATTTTAAATATAAGTCATATCACCCAATGGATAACCTCTTAACAGATATATCCACTGGGGTAAGAACTTGGTCATCGTTGCATAATTTCTGTGCTTTCTTTTCTTTTGTATCACACATAGAACCAAGAAATCATCTAGAAGCACTTTGTGATTCAAATTGGATTAATGCCATGCAAGAAGAGTTAAATCAATTTGAACGAAACCAAGTCTGGACACTCATGACTAGACCAAGCAACCATCCGGTTATAGGAACAAAATGGGTCTTTAGAAATAAATTAGATGAAGCCGGAAATGTTATAAGAAATAAAGCAAGATTAGTAGCTAAAGGATATAATCAAGAAGAAGGTATTGATTTTGATGAAACCTTTGCCCTTGTTGCCTGACTAGAGGCCATACGAATACTATTAGCTTTTGCCTCATACATGAACATAAAACTCTATCAAATGGATGTAAAATGTGCCTTCCTAAATGGCTACTTGCAAGAAGAAGTCTTCGTAGAACAACCTCCTTTTTTTGAAAATCCTGACTTTCCAAATCATGTCTATAAACTACAAAAGGCTTTGTATGGTCTAAAACAAGCTCCCCGAGCTTGGTATGAGCAATTAAGTAAATTTCTCTTAGACCATGGTTTTAAGAGAGGACTTATAGACAAAACATTATTCACCAAGACAAAAGGAGATAATTTTATAGTCATCCAAATTTATGCAGATGACATACTTTTTGGAGCTACAAACACCTCTCTATGTGAAGAATTTTCCAATCATGAGCAACGAATTCGAAATGAGTATGATGGGTGAATTAACCTTTTTCTTGGGTCTTCAAATTAAACAATGCCAAGATGGTATATTCATTAATCAAAGCAGACTATGCATCTAGGACTATGGTACCCTCGAGGGGAAGAATCTCACCTAAAGAATCTCATCTAACTTGTGTGAAAAGGATTTTTAGATACCTGGCAGGAACTAAAAATCTATGACTATGGTACCCTCGAGGGGAAGATTTTTCTTTAGTGGGATATACTGATGCAGACTATGCATGATATAAAGTCGATAGAAAAAGTACATCAGGCACTTGTCAGTTTCTTGGGCCAAGCCTAGTTTCATGGCATTCCAAGAAACAAAATTCTGTCGCACTTTCAATGACAGAAGCAGAGTACATCGCTGCTGGCGCTTGTTGTGCACAATTACTTTGGATAATGCAGCAATTACGAGATTTTGGCATCAATCTCAAAGAAGTTCCAATTAAATGCGATAATGAAAGTGCTATCAATATCACAAAAAATCCAGTTCAACATTCTCGAACCAAGCATATAGAGGTACGTCATCATTTTATTCGATATCATGTTGAAAAAGGCCATGTCACCTTAGCTTTTATACCTACTGACTCTCAACTAGCTGATATTTTTACAAAACCATTAAGCGAAGATCGATTCAATTTTATTCGACATGAACTTGGAATGCTAAATCTTGATGCATAACTTGAGGGGGAGCCCTCACTTATTCCTAACCTTGTTCGCTAAGTGACAATTCAGGGATCACCTATTTGTATATCATTTCCAACTTTGGATTTATCAATTCCTGCAAGATTATTATTGGTAATATTGAATTAGCTATAAGGTACGTCAATATGACCCTTGGTTCAATTTCCTCGACATGAAAATTTCATTTCAATGCCTAGAGGTGAATTTAGTACACAACAAATTCAGCACACTTGATAGCAAAAAATTCCTTCATAATTTTCCGTCTATCACAAGTCAACAGGGTTTATCTTACCTATTTCAAAACCCTTCTTGCAAATTTTAGCAAAATCTCTCTTCCTAACTTGGACCCCAAAACCAAAAAAAAAAAAATAACACAAAAAAAAAGAAGAGGCAAAACCCAACCATTCCAGCCACTACATTCAAGTCAACCCACGAGTCAAAGCATGAATTACCTCTAATGGGAGCACTTTGCCGTCCATTTTCCACCTCCCAAACCTTCAAATATCTGCCTTACCATATCCCAGCCTTCGAATCTCTGCCTCACCTTACCATATTCTAGAAATTTCTTAAGTTTCCATTGTTGACACCTCCTAGGTACCACCAATCGCCCCACCCGCCCCTGCCTTGTATAAATTCGTTCCCTCTCTCACTTTAATCCTCATCAATCACATAATAATTAGCATCTCACTGCTCCTCTCCCCACCATGGCACCAGGACCCCGTGCCTACAAATGTGTCCGCTAAACCACCCAAACTCCCACATCATTCAGACTAAAACGAATCGCTTCCCAGTCAGCCCCCATTCATCGCAGTTCCCGCCTTATCGTTCGACGAAGCTCGCCCATGTTACCAGGCGGCTCACCTCAAAGCATCTCTGACTCCACCACTACACCCCCGGGTTCGGCTCCCTCACCTGCTGCCTTCTTTTCCTCTACCGCTACACCGCCGTCCATCCCTCCTTCTCCTCGACCCACACCTTCCCCCACAGAGGTAATACCATTTGCTTGGTTCCATTCCGATTCTGCCAGAGATAAATTTTTATCTCGCTTCCTGAATCGTTTTGTTCATGCCTATGAAATCGTCAATGTTGAATCTATTCGAGCTGAAAATCTAGGATTTATTGAATATTTATTGCAAAGTCACTGTGGCCAACTGCTAGATCTCACTGCTGAGTACTACCCACAATTGGTTCGTATGTTTTATGCCAACGTAAGAACTTTGAGAACTGGTGATGTGATTACTTTAGAATGCCAAGTCAAATACACCACGTTTACCCTTGGCGAGTCTGAATTAAATACTATTTTTGACTTACCCAGTGTCACCCAACCACATCTGTCTCCTCTGGAAGTCCGAAATAATTTTCTCTCTGAATTTGCCAAGCCTCATAGTCTAGCTGATACTGCCCATCTTTCTTCTGCTGTCCTCAAACGCAACCCCAGGCTACTATACTACATCCTTGTTCCTAACATTCTTCCCCGACCTACTTCTAGTATCCCTCGTAAAACCCTCGAGCTTCTTTATCTTCTCCTCACTGGCAAACCTATAAATTTTGCTCGGTATATTCTGAGTTGCATGTCGAAAGTTAGCTCCGTTCTGCGTCCTACCCGTCTACCTTATGCCAACCTGCTCAGTCGTATCTTTCGCCACTTTGGAATGTCCCTCCACAATGAAGTTTTTGAAACCAAACCTGTTCCTGTCATTACTCTTGCCGCATTCCAAAGCATTCAGTTCTTCAAAACTGTTCACAATGGGTGGAAATTTGTTGAGGATATGACTCCTGAAGAACTCCTCAGTATCTCCACCAGCTCTGGTCCACTTGTTCCCCCTTGCATCCCTTCAGCCCACTCCCCTCCTTCTTCCTCTCTCCTTGACCAAATCCAGCACCTTGATGAGCGTCTCTATGAACTTCAAGAAACTGCCAACAAGCTTCAGTACATCCTGGTCCAGCACACTGACGCCTTGGACGACATCGCTCACAACCAAGCCATCATGGATAACCACCTCAACCGCATTCAAACCTTGCTTACTACTCACATCACTGAGGTCCATCAGAAATTGGGCGACCTCATCCAAATTGGCAGCTTGACTCGGCAATGTGCCCTAAAAGTTGTCCCTCTCTCTGCCGCCGAACGTGCTCAAAGTGCTGCATATGCCTCTCAGCTGCTCTCCGCCACCAACTGAGCCTCCCATACCAAGTTTTAATTCACTATCATTTCGTATTTTTCGCTTTTCTACAAATAATTTTTCTTCCCTGTTGATTTGCTCACACATTTTCTAGTTCATTGTTTACTTCTTTTTGATGAAAGAGGGGGAGAAATTAGGGTAGTTATGTTACTCTTATCCTAAATCTATGATGCTAATAAAACCTATGATAAATTATGATGTTTTGTCTTTATCATCTTGCTACCTCCATGCAAATATTTAAGTTTCATAAATTGCAAATACGCATCGCACATAACATGATCAATTACATTTGCATTAGTTAAGTCAATTTTGTCTTTCATCAAAAAGGGGGAGATTGTTGACTTCCTTAGTAATTACAAAGATTTTGGTGAAACTTGCATTCAAAAGATATAACACATGAAAAGAGAAGCAATATATGGTAGTGGAATCATAATAAAAATTATGAAGAAAATATGAAAGATTATATGCATATCATAATTATTTTATTGAATATTATCAAATATTGTGTGCATATCTAATTTATTTGATTGGAAAGATTGTATGCAAATATGATTAAAGGCAAGATATCATTGTGCTAGGCAAATGTGGAAAATATTGATTAAAAGGATTTTATTTGATTAAATATCCTTAATTCTAGCCATGACAAAATGATATTGCCCTTATTTGAATATTCTAGCAATATTATTAATATTCTTGCAATATCAAATTTGTATTTTAAATTTGATCTCATAAAGATTATATTGCATGGTTTTATTTTGTTGCCAAGCTTCAAAAAGATTTACATGTTCAAAAGGCAAGAGAAGAGTTTGTGAGCAAATATTTTCTTATTGGAGAAGATCACAAGATCAAAATCAAAATATGATATGGAGATAACTTCCTTCTTAGACAAATCAGCATATGGCTACTCAATCCTATAAATAGTGGCTGAAGGAAGAAGAGAAGGCATTCAAGAAATCAGACAGGCAAGTTGCAATCTTACTACACTGAGCTATACATTTGCCAATCTCTTTGAATCTCAAATTGTAATCAAAAGTCTTGAGAGACCTTGAGGAATTCTTATTAAGGAGTGAACGACGGAGTTGGTGTGAGGTCACAACTCATCCAAAACTTAAATCAGTGGTTGGTTTAGGTAGCTGAGATCTTTAGAGTGTGGTGCTCTGAAAGAAAGTGTGAAGGTTCATCTTGATAAGAAAAGTAGAGCGTTGAATCCTAGAGTTGGATAACTCTAGGCAGGGATACAACCTAATTGAGGCCCAACCTCGTTAAAATATCCTTGTGCATTGTCTCCATTCAAATTCTGCATTTTGATTTCAGCTTTAATTTTATTTTTGCAATCACCCTATTCATCCCCCCTCTAGGGCGATCTAAGTCTTCAAATGGTGGTTGGACAAAGACGCTGGCAAGGTTAGTTTAGCTTACGTGGGCCGATGGCGTTGGCCACCACTGCTGTCATAAACGGAGGTTGCTTGTAGTATGCATTGGTGAATTACAGTTGGGCAACAATGGGGTTGGGGGATTGAGGAAAGGGTGGTTGGGCAAGGGAGCTAACATTGCACCATGTGATTGCTTAGATATAAAATTAACTGTTTAGATCTATAGTATCTATTTGTTATTGTAACTAGCAGTTCTCAGTGTAGTTAGTGTGGTTATCACTATATGACAACCACTACAATTAAAACAATCTTGAGTGCTCACTTGTGGTTGATTGATCTTAATCGTTGATTTTATTTTTGTTACTAAATAATTAAAAATGTATTATAAAAATAACAAAATATATCAAAATATTAAAACGATCGAGCATCTCCGGCAACCTTCTCCTGGCCCAAACATTGAACAACTCCGTCACTAGAAACCAAAGGAAGAAGGCGATTTTGAGTCGTTGGAAACCAGAGGAAGAGAGAGATTAGGAGTCGGTGGTTATTGGTTGTTGTTGAAAAACAACTCGCAAAAATATTTTTGCTTTTTAAAAAATTAAGTTTGTACTTTTAATGTTATTGGGGAGCAACCAAATAATGTCATATAATTTTTTTTATCAATATTTGCATATATTTTGTGATTTTTATAATACATTTTAAACTATTTAATAATGAAAAATAAAATCAACGATTAAGATTAATCAAAGACAAAGTGAACGCTCAAGATTGTTGTAATTGTGGTGGTTGTCATACAATGACAACCACTATAACTTTTTGCTATATGTATATCCATATATATGTGTGTGTGTGTGCGTGTGTGTGTGTATGTATATGTATGCTATTTTGTTAGTCAATTTTACTTCAACAACAAATAATGTTGAGTTTAATTCAGTAGCGCAAGCCCAGATTGCTTCGGGGACTCTTCGCTACTGTTGAACGAGCTAAAATCCAACAAAGTCCTAAATCACATATTGAGCTGATGGTAAGACCCCCCTCTCCTTCTCCTATGGTTAGCTCATACGCATCCATGGTTGATCCAATTACGGTAATGTGCTTAAATTCATTATAGCTATGACTATCAGTGGTACTAATTGTGCCTAGATAGATAACGCAGATGTTAAATTTGGAATTACTTACTAGTGGAAAGTTGTTTTATATTGTACGCTCGGGACGAATCCTTTGAAGTAATTGAAGGTTTCATAAGAATAATATGAAATCACATGATATAGACAAGGTAGCATTGGTTAAAAAAAGGTTGTTTCGAGTTGGATTTGATAATCTGCAGGACAAATTGATAGTGGTCCACAAGGGGTCTACTTCTGTGATAGTAAACCCTTCCTTTTCAAAGCCTAGAACCTTGAAATGAATATCAGTACACACGTGCTTACTACTCTCCCTATTTGGGTGCAATTCTCGAATCTAGACACCAAGAACTAAGGCTTGGAGAGTCTTAGCAAAAATTGGGGGCTTAATGGGCATTCCTATAAAGATAGACAAATATACAGAGGAGAAATCCATGTTATAATATGCTAGGGTGCTTATAGAGGTGTCGTTGGAAGGGTCTTTCCCGGAATTTGTGGATTTTATCAATGACTATGACAAAATGGTCAAACAAAAAGTTAAATTTGAATGATTACTTATCAAATTCAATTATTGCAGATTTTTTGGGTATACTACTACCGATTGTAGAAAGAAAAACAAGGTTAGAAAGGAGTGGAGAGTAATTGATAAAAGAAATGAGTCTTAGCAGCAAGCAATAGAGTAACCAGACGTTGATGTGGAGCAAGGTTTCACTAGAGTACCAAGTAAATCAACTGCTAGATTCCCTGATAATGTCTCAACTAATATATTATCTCCAGCCACTAATTCATTTCAAGCTTTGTTACAATAAGAAGTAATGGAAATAGAGCCTGTGGAAAATGATAAGGGGGGACCCTTACATGGACAACATTTTAAGTTGAAACATTAGAGGCTTGAATTGCCCTAATAAACAACAAGATGTTAAATGCTTCGCTAATAAAGTTGGTTTGGTTGGACTTTCGGAAACCAATAAATGTAAGAATGAGATGTAGGTGGCTACCAATGTATTCAGAGGTTGGAGGTTGGAGAACGACTTTGGACTCAATATAAAGGGCAGAATTCGGGTTGCTTAGAAACAAAGAAGCTATGACATCTAAGTTTTATAGAAAACAAAACAGTTGATACATTGTAAAGCTATACAAATTTCTTCAAATAGATATTTTTTCATAACCTTTGTTCATGGTTTTAATTAAGATTGTGAGAGACTGTGGCTGGGGGGGGGGGACCTAATTAGACTTTCTCAAAATATCCATGAAGCATGGTGTGTCATTTAGGATTTCAATTCTATTTTGCATGTAGAAGACAAAATTGGGAGTACCACAGTTCAGGATCTAGAAATTGAGCACTTTGTTGAATGGATTGAGGCTTGTGAACTATATGAGATGAGAACTAGTGGTCTCCATTTCTCCTAGACTAACAATACAACCTGGTCTAGGATTGATTGGGCCTTGTTTAATACTTATTAGCAAGGTACCTTTGATTTTCTCCAAGTTACTTATATGTCCCAGAGCTTATCTGACACACTTCGCTACTAATGGGTTTCCAATCATGTCATAGGCCAACATTAACTTTCATGTCTTGTGATATGTAGGTGAAATGCCTTGAGTTTGATGATATTGTAAAGTTTCATTATCAAGTTTTACCTGACACCAATAAGCTGCAAATCTTCTCTGCAGACTTAGAACCCCTTTTAAGTAGTTGAACAAGGATAAATTTGCAGACCTACATGCACAGTAGGGAATTACGAAGGACAATTTGACCCAAGTTAAGAAGCTTCTTTCCTATGATCCTTAAAATCCACAACTGCTCATTTAAGAGGAAGAATGCAGGAAAAAGTACATATCTATTATTCATTCAACGTTTTCTCTCATCAAACAACAAAGCTAAGCAAAAGGGATTAGTTATGGAGAAGATTACACCAAGCATTTCTTTGACAGAGTAAAGCAAAGAAAATTATCGACACGAACAAGGGTTTGGTAATAATAGGTTGAAGATTAAAGGGTTTGAAGCTGTGCCAAGGTCATGTCTAAATTCTATAATGAATTGTTGGGAAGACAAATAGCACACATGAACAAAATAAACTACTCCATTTTATATTAAGGTCCTACCCTATCAATTGAGCAACAACTAAAGATTTACCTTCCTTTTACAAACCAAGAGATCAGAGACACCATCTTTTTCATCCTCAATGCTAATTCTCCAGGCCCTTATGGTTACTCAAGTGGATTTTTAAGAGCTTGTTGGTCCTCAATTGGCCCTCTGACATGTGATGATGTCTATGCGTTCTTTGATATAGATGTCATGGCAAAGTTTTTTAGTGCTATAACCTTGGTTATTTTTCCCAACATACCTAATCCTCAATATGCCACTGAGTGTAGGCCTATCTCCTATTGCACAATCATTTACAAATGCATTAGCAAGCCCCTATGTAGTAGGATTAACTAAATACTACCTCACTTAATTCATGAAAGTCAGGGAGCTTTTGTGAAGACCAAAGAATTGTTATTTAATGTACACATTTGTCAGGATATTATGAGGGGTTATGGCAGGTAGCATCTCTTCCCTAGGTGCATCATGAAGATAGACCTTCACAAAGCTTTTGACTCTATGCATTGGAATTTTTTGCATGAATTGCTTACTGTCCTAAAATGTTAATAAGTCTTTGTGTATTAAATAATGGTTTGTGTCACTTCAGTTTCTTTTACCCTCAACATGAATGGCCAAAGAAGACAGGGAGACCTCGCTTCCTCTTACTCTTTGTGCTCTCCATGGAGTATCTATGAAGACTTTTTCACAATGCTAGTAATCAACATCATTTCAAATATCATCTCCACTGCAAGGCTCAGAGGCTGAAATATGTGCTGTTTGTAGATGATTTGATCATATTTTGTAAAGCCTATCCAACTTCGTTAAAGCATTTAATGCATGCATTTTATTTGTTTTCCCGTTGCTCTAGTTTGGCGGCTAATTTAGCTAAGTCTCAAATTGTTTTCGAAGGCCGTAATAGCCAATTGTAGCAACTTTCTATCAAGATCACTGGTCTCAAGGTAAGCAGTCCTTCTTTAAGGTATCTAGGACACCTATTATTACTAGCAAGCTAAGCAATGTCGAGAGTAGAGCAGTCGTGGACAAGATCATGGCGAAAGTCAAATTTTGGTCATCTAAAAGCACCTCATATGTTGGAAGAGCATTTGTAATTAGCACTACTCTATTTAACATGTTCAATTTTTGGGCCTCCATTTTTATCATTCCTCAAGAGGCTATTAATCAAATAACTTGATTATGCAGGTACTATTTTTGGGGGGGGAAATCCTCAATTTAGAGGAGTCCCCATGGTATCACGGCAAACTGCTTACAGGTTAAAGGGCCAAGAGGCTTAAGGATTAAGAATTTCTCTACATAGAACAAAGCTTACATTAGCCAACCTTAATTGGGTTGTAACTTTCAAGAAAGATCTTCTTTGGGTGAAGTGGGTGCATGGAAGGTATCTCCAACATAAAGACTGGTGGACCTATACACCAACCTAAGATTCAAGTTGGTATTGGAAAAAGCTATGTTCTATCAAAGACAAATTCAAGATGGGATGTACTGAGCAGAATAGCTGAAACTGGGATAGGCAGAAGCAGTATACTATTAAAGCTGGTTATTTTTGGTACTTGGATTATTTGAACGAACAAAGGTGGTCCAAAATTGTGTGGCCAAGAGCCAACATTCATAGGCATGTATTTATTAGTTAGTTCTTTGTGACTAATATGCTTCTAGTTAAGCAACGAATGGGGTGATTCTCTGATATTGAGGACATGAGCTGTATTTTTTTGTCAATTAGTGGTAAAAGACATAGATCATTTGTTCTTTGGAAATAGCAATGCCAAGGACATTTGAGGGTCACTGTTGTGGTGGAAAACCTCGATCAAAACCAATAATTTTTTAGAACGTACTAGTTCTTCATTGAAGTTGAAAGGTTCCAAATGCCATTCGTCTGTCACCTATGCTATTTTTGTTACCTTGATAAATCACATTTGGATTCTAAGATATTTTAACATTTCTAGTAGCAAAAGCTCCAAGGACACTATCTTCAACATTAATGAGCACATTAAGTAAAGGTTTTTATTTTTCAATGCAATCAACAAGAAGTATGACGTATATATGGATATTGTTTTGAGCTAATATAAGGCTCTGATTGAGGGTATCTTACCTTGAACGTAGTGTTCTTAGGCGTGTACATATCGGTTTTAGTGGTAATGGAGAAATCGCTCGTTTCTTGTATATATTTTTTTTGAAAATAGGGAAATGGATAATAGTAAATGTCCAGCTTGTCCATGAGTACATAAGATGAGACCTCCTTTGGTATCACCCCCTACCCATATGTTTTCCCTTTGAAATGGAACCATTGTAGCTAAGTTATGTACAACCAAGTTTCCTTCTCTTGGAACAAGTGACCAAGAACCAAATTCAAAACAACTACTCAAATCGAACAAGTCTTCTAAAGCTAAATCAAAATGACAAAGAAAGAAAAAGTTCTTTCTTTTAATGCCTTACCAACAAAGTCAAGCAATTAGTTTTAAGGATTACTCGTCTGAGGGCCATTCTTCTTGCCAACTTTAGCCTATATGTTACTCTGATTACCCCAACTATCTTGAAGTCTAGTTTGCTTTTATGCTCTTAGCTGTTGCTATAACTACCACCCCAGTTTTATCCATTATCATACCTACAAAAACCTACCCATCCTCCACCTAAGATTGTTGTATCCATGTTAATTTTGAGTAGATCGTCAGCTAGAGCTAGCCTTACATACATTTAGTCCCACTCCACTGTGATTCACATAGCCTTTCCTAGCTTTGTCGCACACATTATTGTACTCTTCTACACCTCTCATAGCTCTCTTCGTCACCACGTTGCAGGGCACTCTTTTTTGGACAAACATAGCTTCATTTATGTCAAACCATATGCTCTACAAGAGGTACAAAGATTGTTCAAGCTCAGACCCATCTAACATTTCATTCCATTTACGCAGAAGATCAATGAAGCTATTCTCACTTTCAGCCAGCTCCCTCACTCTTTCCAAATTATCTGGCCACGTAGTATTTATTGCTTCATATGCAAAAAGGGCATGAGAGGGCGATTCCACTTCTTTACCACATCTTGCACAAGTATTGTAATGGCCGAGATTCTTAATATGAGGCTAACTGTTTAGATTAACGTTTTTATTAACAGCGCCCTATTTAATTAGGCATGTTAGACTATTTAATTGCATACTAATAAGGTTTAATATTTGTACGGAGTAATTTATTAATTTTCCTAATTTATTACGCAATTACGTGAAAATTAGTGAGTTGGTTAAAATTTAGTCAAGACGTAAGTAAGTGAAATTAGCAAGTCGTGTGAGGACATTTAGGGTCGAGGTTAAGCGAAGTCAGATGAACTAGGACCGAACTCGGTTTAGTGGGTGTTATCAAACAACTAAAATAACAACAAAATAAAGATAAAAAAAGCGACCAAAAGGGGGCCGCCGCCCCATTCCTTCTGGAGAAACATGACCAGAGTGGTTCTACCCAGCCCCGCGACACCAGTAACCCCGAGAGAGAGAGAGAGAGAGAGAGGGAGAGAGAACCAGAGAGCAGGCTGGCGGCAGGCGCGACGGTGGCCGACCGGTTCGCGGCGTTGCCACTGATGGGCTTGGGCCAAGGGGCATGCCAAATAAGGGTCCAAGGGTTAGGGTTTTGAAACCCACTGCACCACACCACCGCAACCCCAGACACTGCCACCACAGCCACCAACGGCAGTCTGATAGGCTTGAAGGCGGGGGAGGGCGATAGAGAGCAGCAACAGTAGGAGCTCAGAGGCAGAAGGTTGGACATCAGCAGTAAGAGCGAGCGGAGAGCCCCAAACCCAGGTCAAAATTGCCCAATTCGCGCAAGAGTTGGGTCATTAAGCTTGGAGCGACGTGGGTGATTCTTAACTTCCTAAATTAATTACTAATTTGCATATGGTTTTCTGAATTGTGCATGAACCCAAATTCTACTATGAGATTGGAATTTGGATGACTTTAGAATAGTGGAACAGGGTTGACTTCTAAATTTGGGTTAAAACGATGTGTTTCAAGGTGAGCTATGCGGTCGATGCTGTGATGAGGGAGTTCAGGTTTGAGTGCTTTAAATTGGTAAATTATAGAAGTGTTGAGATGTGTTAATTGTGTGCTTATTTATGTGATCGAACCTGCATGCATAAATCTTGAACCTGTTTCGAGTATCATCATAATAATATGTAGATGTCAAATGTTCCGAGCCTATGATTGTGCGGTGCTGAATCAAGATTGTGATTTTGTTAGCCTATGAGTCATGCATGTGCTATGTGTGTATGTCACAACTGTGTTCTATGCCCAAGTGCTGCAATCAGCTGTTCAAGGTTGTCTATTTGTGTTTAAAGGCCTTGTACTGAATAATTTGTGAAATAGGGGTCATTTTGGATGAAGCTCACTTGATATACTTTAAGCATGCACTACCATTCTCGCATTAATGCTTTCGAATAATTAAATTCTTTAAGTAATTGGTTTAAGAGTAGTTCGTTCGTTACCATGACTACAACGTCCTAATTACTTATATAAGTAACTTGAATGCCTAATAATTCCTTAGTTGTTTTAAAGAGTTGTTTAAATGGGTTATTGAGTTGGAAACAATGTGAATTACAAATGAATATGTTTGTGTTATGCTTAAAAGCGTATGTTAATAAGTACGTATGCGAACTACTTTGATATGGCAAGCATGTTGAGTTATGTAGTTAGTAATGACTGTAGATCATTCATTTGATAAGGATGCTTTCAAGTGAAACTGACCACGAATAAGTTCTACGCATGTAAGCTCTTAAGACAAGTTTTAATGACATTTCCTTTGAAAAGTGAACGCGTATTTGGTCATTAACTTGTTTAGAAGCATGATTTGACAAGATGAATGGTTGTATGCTTTTCAAAAGTTAAATGACATTATTAAGGCGGTTTAGCCTTCATGAGAATGAAAGTGCCATTGTCATGATGCAATGAGAGTTTTAAGCCAAAGTGTGTTTAAATTGAGATGCATTTGAAATGTTTTGGGTTAGAAGAATGGTGCTAAGTGCTTGGACAGATGTTTAGGGAGCAGACCTGGTATTCAGGAATCCTAATTCCTAGGGAGTTAGACCCAAAAATGGGAACACTAGAAGACCCTAACGAGGCTAATGGCCCATTGAATATGAGAATCCCTGAGGATATTATGAAAGGGCAAGTGTAGACCTCCTCTAATGAGCACAGATATGATAATCCAATGCCCCATGAAAATAATTTCATACCTATTATGTGATGGAAACTCCTTGTTCGAGGATTATGTTAGCGCAAAGATTTGGAAAGGTGTATGTACACTTGAAAAGAGCTTTTATTGAGTTCCAAATGATTTTAAGTGAATAACAATTGTTTTATAAATGCTTCTTTCGGATTAAGTAATGGTCCTTGCCTTTATGTGTTAACTCCAATCTCTTTTCCAAAATGAATCTCACTTGGTGATTTGAATTTAACTTCTTAATGATGTGTGTTTACGTGTGAATTAATTGCTCTACTGTTCTCTATACCTGAATTTGTGTGTGAGTCAGCTTACCTTTGAGTATGGTATGCTTGCTATGTGATGTTAAGTAAGTGCTCGTCACTACCAAACTACAAGACACATATTTTAGGCCAGTCGGGAACCCTTATTCATGGAATAGAAGGAGATGAGGAATATCTTTGAATCTTAAAGTTTATTGAGGTAATAAAGAATATGGGAGACCTTATGTGATTATTATACGATATTAAATCCAACGTGTGTGATCGCTTCTTAAAAGTATTATGTGTCACTTTTTTTTTTTCGAGGTTGAGGATCACTCACAGTGCGTGTGGTAGCTCATCACCTCTCTATTTCCTCTTTTCCTAGGTTTTTGATGTGACAGGTAGAAGTTGACTTACGTCTGCCAAGTTGGAGTCTCCCCCCTTGCTTCGAAAAAGGGTTATGTGTACATATATTCGTAGCTTTATGAGGTTAATGAGGTAATATGGTGTATTTCTAGATTCCCAAATATATATAAATAAAGCCACTCTGAATGGCCATGTGGGCTGTCCTTCTGAATAGTAGGTCGTTTCTTTTAGTTGGAGTTAGTTATTTTTGGGATGTAAACCCCAGCGCTCCGGATGTGTGATCCGTTCAGTTGTATCTTTTAGTTCCTTGTTATTATTGAACTTTATTATTTGGTTAGTCCGGACGTGTGGTCCGTAGAGTTGTGGACTTCGGCATGTAACTGTTGAGGTTGTTTTGATATTCTTTTATGCTTTTGATCCGTCTAGGGACCTATTATGTAAGGCTTTAAGCCTAGAAAATGATCAGTTGTTAGGCGAAATTCTGTCCGTTTCACTCTAGGGTTTAACAAAACGTTAACGTCCTTAACCTTGAAGGATAGGGGTGTTGCAGATGATATCGGAGCAAGGTTCTGTGACCACAGGCTATGACCTAAGCCTTGCATTTCATATAGCTAACTAGGAGCGCATTTGTGATGATGTGACATATGTTGTGCTTTTGTGCGTAAATGTGTTTTTGGTGTGAACGTTGGTGTATTTGGTTAACTATGTGTGACTTGAGTGAGCTGATTGATTCAATAGATGAGCCATTTACTAGAGTATAGGCTGAATGACTTATATTCTCACGAATAAGCTAAGTCTTAGCTCAATCAAAAATTCTTTTGCATATACACCTTGGTGATTTAAATCGAAAGTTTAAAGGATGCTGTGTTTGAACTCAAACAATTGGGAATGTTTTAACTCGAAGCTGATTGTTTGCCCTTTATGTACGATATGCTTCGCGGGCCCTATAATTGAGTGAGAAGACGTACTCAAAGATAGTAGAGAAATAAGTTAGAGATTATTAAACCATTCTCCATTTCCCAAAACACGAAGATTTTAGAATGTTGAATTCTTTTCTAATGGTTGAGTTAGAGTGTGCTTTCTTATTAGAAACTTACATCTATTCTAAGAAAATGCATAAGGTTTAAATTCATGATTGAGTGTCGTTATATGTGATTGAATGTTGCTTATGAGTATATACATGCAGAGATGTGTATATCGCTAGATTTGTTAATGATAACCCATTAAGAAGTGGATTAAGACCTACTCTCTATGTCTGGCAACCCTACTAAGTGATACTTCCTTGTGTGAATTTTGAATTGCTTAAGGGACTTGAGTGAGAGCTTCATATACATGCATGTCAATATGGGTAGTCGTGATAGGGTCTTGTTGATTGTTGAATGAGTGTTATTATGAGCCTTCCATATACTTGTCATTGATACTTAGATGTGGCCTAGATTTGGATTTGTTATTTACATAGGGTGTCTTCCTTACTTCCCAACGTGTAATTACTATTACTCACGAGTCAGCTAGGCGTTATGCTTGTTATGGTATGGAACGTTATTCTCATTATAGGATTGATAGTGTCCTGGCTATATCAACCACAGCACACCTAGAGTAGGGATAAAAGGAAGAACCTAACAGACTTTGGAATTGTTATACTACATGCATCATCTTGTTACCTCCTGAGGCAACGATTCGTACCTTTCCAACATCTTCTTAAGCATTAACACCAAGTACAGAAGCCGGAATTCCCCATAGTAGAAGGTAGAACCTTCCCTTCCATACTACGACTTCCTCGGACTTTTACAATTACCTTATGAGACAAAAACATCCTAAAGTCTCAATGTATACCCATAAGACCATTAATGCCATTGTTCGTACCCCTTGTTAGTTGACTAATGACTAACTTCTAATGATTTTGTACAAGCCGCAAGATATACCTTCGGCCCTAGATCACAAATAAGGGTTGCAATCATGTATACTCGTCTAGATGACCTTCGATTGTGCACTATTGTGAACTTGTGTGTTTTAAAATATAACCATAGCATTATGCACAATATAAAGACCCCCGAAGCTTATATAGTTACTTAGATTCGTATGCACAGTCATTTATATATTTTATAAGTAAATTGTAAAGTACATGCACTTCTTAGTGTTTGCTTGACTTGAGTTTGGTTAATCACGTAGCTGAATTAGCCAAATGATTTAACTTACGTAGTTCATTGCATGGAATCATCTTTGATTCATTATTTACACTCCATGATTTCTTTAATCTCATACTAAATCTTGAATAACTGCATACACATGTATTCAATGCATGATGAGGTGACCTTTGAAGTTTGCATTTGCATACACTTACCTTTGCATTCCGTGCTTGATCGAATGACATGCTAGTGTAACCATGCTTATAGTTGACTTTTTGACTCGAAGACTCATGAATAAGTGTGTACAACAATTCTTAGTAGAACCCAACTGAACGCCTTGGCATGATATCACGAAGTTATCTTGTACTATGTTTTGAGCTATAAGTGTCATGTGTCCCATGGTAGTTTTCCTATTAAATTCTAGAGTGGTGCTAAGCTAGTCATTATGCTTGCTGTTGTTGTACGTGGCTTCACCGCAATCTTGGTTACCTTGTGATTGGGACGTCATGCTATCATTTTGTATATTATATTACTATTTTTTAACGAAGGATCAACATTTATATATATGCATTCTTGCTTATAAGAATTTCGAGCCAAAAATGAAAGAGCCAGGTGTTCTAATGGTCACAATGAAGCTATGTAAATAATTAAACTATGAAATACGATTGTCAATTGGACTTATCGAAGTATGCGCATGATCTGACTTAGTTGTACTACGATGTGTATTTTAGAAGACCTAATTCGAATAAAAAGAGGCCTAGATTTACATCAATGAACATAGCATTCTATTTGCGTATTTTCATGATTCAAAAGTGATCAGTTTTGAATGGAGGCCCTAAGGTAAAACATTATGATAGCTAGGCTATAATTACATATTTGACGCATGAACTTGGTATCAGGTCTATCTTCACCCGAGAACAACCTTACCATGCCCTTTAAATAATTCATGTGCAGGTGATACATGAAACCTTACCTGCTATTGTCATATGCTCCAATTACACCATTTTTCCCGATTTGCTTATTCGCCTACTAAATTAATAATTCCATGTATTTTCCTTAAAAGTTTGAATGCCATATGTCTGTGAGATTGATTGATGTTGGCTACTCTTCCTATCCTAAGGATATTGAGTTGTTAATTTTCCTTGATGTCATTGTGGCTTCGGATCTTGCTTGGAGTGTCATGCGTTTAAAGTCATGCTATGTAATGCCATATGATGTCGCTATTTCTTTTATGTGGAATTAAAACTCCTTGAATAATTAACCTAGTTCTAAAATGCTTCGATTACTTCATGCTTCCGAATGAACTTGACTTAGTTTACTACCTCGAATGATTTTAACCTATTCTGGTTGAGTTACTATACATGAAAGCCTTAGATACTAAGTCACATCGGTATATTTACAGAAAATTCTTGGTTGCCATGTAGGTAGCCCTTAGATGTAAGATTGCAGTCCTATGTTCGTTTTGAAATAAGTTTAGCATGGTTATCCATGCCAACTCATTTTCCCATCTCCTATGCGATTTACCTTCAGTGCCCAAATAGAGTGAGTAACCACTCGAAGAGGATTGGCGAGGAGGAGACTGGATGTTATTAGTCTCTATTTTAGATTTAAAAGATACAATTACTTATAAGGCAAGATTTTGAATTTTATTGCGACTTAGGTAGATTGTGTCATGTGTCTGCACATGTAGTGAATGACTGAACTACAGACCATAGAATTTCCAGGATGAAATT
The DNA here is from genome assembly GCA_017589665.1 of Selenicereus undatus. Lineage (NCBI taxonomy): Eukaryota > Viridiplantae > Streptophyta > Magnoliopsida > Caryophyllales > Cactaceae > Selenicereus > Selenicereus undatus. The sequence continues at coordinate 43,558,320 of JACYFF010031954.1, forward strand.
CTTTTAAGGAGGGAGAATGTAATAGCCGGGATTCTTAATCCGGGGCTAACTATCAAGATTAATGTTTTTACTAACAGTGCTCTATTTAATTAGTCACGCTAGACTATTTAATTGAACACTAATCAGGTGTAATATTTACACGGAGTAATTTTATTAATTTTCTTGATTTATTATGCAATTACGTGAAAATTATGAAGTTCGTTAAAATTTAGTTGAGGCATATTCATGCGAAATTAGCAAGTCATGTGAGGACATTTGGGGTTGACGTTAAGCGAAGTTAGATGAATAGGACCAAATTCGGTTTAGTAGGTGGTATTAAACAACTAAAACAACAACAAAATAAAGATAAAAAAGAGACCAAAAAGGAGCCGAAGCCCCCTTCCTTCTGGAGAAACACGACGGGGGGGTTCTACCCAACCTCGCGATACCAGCAACCGAGAGAGAGAGAGAGAGAAAAGAAAAGAGCAGGTTGGCGGCAAGCGCGATGGTGGCTGGCCAGTTCGTAGCGTTGCCACTGGCGGGTTCAGGCTGAGGGCTACGCGCTATAAGGGTTAGAGGGTTAGGGTCTTAAAAACCTCAGCACCACAGCATTGCGACCGCAGGCGCCACCACCAATGGCAGTCTGGCAGGCTTGAAGGTCGGGAGGGTGATAGAGAACAGCAACAGTAGGAGCTCAGACAACCAAACATCGGACAATAGCAATGAGGCGAGCGGATAGCCTTAAACCCAGCTCGAAATTGCCCAATTGGCCCAGGAGTTGGGTCCTCAAGCTTTTAGTGAGGTGGGTGATTCTTGACTTCCTAAATTAATTACTAATTTGTAAATCGTTTTTTGAATCGTGAATAAACCCTAATTCTACTATAAGAATGGAATTTGGATGAATTGAGAATATCGAAACAAGGTTGACTTGTAAATTTGCGTTAAAACGATGTGTTTTGAGGTGAACTATGCAGTCATTGCTGTGACGAAGGAGTTCGGGTTTGAGTGTTTTAAATTGGTAAATTACGGAAGTGTTTAGATGTGCTAATTGTGTACTTATTTTTCATGATTGAACTTGCACACATAAATATTGAACTTGTTTCGAGCCTACGGTTGCATATTGCTGAATCAAGATTGTGATTTTGTTGGCCTATGAGTCATGTGTGTGCTATGTGTATATGTCACGACTGAGTTATATGCCCAAGTGCTACAATTTTAGCTATTCAGGGTTGCCTATTTGTGTTTAAAGGACTTATGCTAAATGATTTGTAAAATAGGAGTCATTTTGGCTAAAGCTCACTTAATTTACTTAAAGCATGCACTACCATTCTCGCATTAATACTTTCGAATAATTAAATTCTTTAAGTAATTGGTTTAAGAGTAGTTCATTCGCTACCATGACTAAAACAACGTCCCAATTACTTAAACAAGTAAGTTGAATGCTTAATAATTCCTTAGTCATTTTTAAGAGTTGTTTAAATGGGTTACCGAGTTGGAAACAATGTGAATTACAAATGAACATGTTTGTGTTATGCTTAAAGGCATGTGTTAATAAGTACGTATGCGAACTACTGTGATATGGCAAGCATGTTGAGTTATGTGGTTAGTAATGATTGTAGATCATCCATTTGATAAGGATGCTTTTAAGCGAAACTAACCATGAATAAGTTCTAGGCATGTAAGCTTTTAAGACAAGTTTTATTTAGACATTTCCTTTGAAAAGTGAATGCGTATTTGGTTATTAACTCGTTTAGAAGCATGATTTGACAGGATGAATGGTTGTATGCTTCTCAAATGTTAAATGACCTTATTAAGGCGTTTTAGCCTTCATGAGAATGAAAGTGCCATTATGCGATGTTTTGAGCCAAAATGTGTTTAAATTGAGATGCATCTGAAATGTTTTGGGTTAGAAGAATGGTGGTAAGTGCTTGGACAAATGTTTAGGGAGTAGACCCAGTATGCGGGAGCCCTAATTCTTAGGGGGCAGACCCAGAAGTGTGAACCATAAAAGACCCCGACGAGGGTAATGGTCCATTGATTATGAGAATCCCTATGGATATTATGACAGGGCGAGTGTATATCTCCCCTAATGAGCATGAATATGAGAATTCGATGCCCCACGAAAATGATTTCGTACCTGTTATGTGATGAAAACTCATCGTTCGAGGACTATGTTAGCACAAAGATTTGGAAAACTGCATGTACTATTGAAAAGAGGTTTTATTGAGTTTCAAAAGATTTTCAATGAATAATGACTGCTTTATAAATGCTTGCTTCGATTAAGTAATGGTTCTTGCTTTTATGCGTTAATTTCAATCTCTTACCAAAACGAATCTCACTTGGTGATTTTAATTGAAGTCCTTGATGATAGTTGTTTATGTGTGAATTAATCGTTCTACTGTTCTGAATTTGTGCGTGAGCCAACTTACTTTTGAGTCTGGTATGCTTGCTGTGTGATGTTAAGTAAGTGCTCGTCACTACTAGGCTACAAGGGACATTGTTTAGGCCAGTCGAGAACTCTTGTGCTTGGAATAGAAGGAGATTAGGAATATCCTTGAATCTTGAAGGTTATTGAGGTAATAACGAATATGGGAGACCTTATGTGATTATTGTGCAATATTAAATATCCAACGTGTGTTACTGCTACTTAAAAGTATTGCGTGCAACTGTTTTGTTTTTCTCGGGGTTGAGGATCACTCACTGAGCGTGTGGTAGCTCATCCGCTCTTTATTTTCCCTTTTCCCAAGTTTTCGATGTGATAGGTAGAAGTTGACTTACATATGCCAGGTTGGAGTGTCATGTCTTGCTTCAAAAAAGGGATATGTATACCTATTCGTAGCTTTATGAGGTTAATGATGCAATATGGTGTATTTCTGGATTCCCAAATATATGTAAATAAAGTACTTTGCTTCATGTATTGCATATTGAATAATAGTCGCTCTTAATGGCCATGTCGGTCATCTTTCTGAATAGTAGGTCATTTGTTTTAGTTGGAGCTAGTTATTTTTGGGATGTAAACCCCAGCGCTCCGGATGTGTGATCCGTTGAGTTGTGTCTTTTAGTTTCTTCTTATTATTGAACTATATTTTTTGGTTATTCCGGGTGTGTAGCTCGTAGAGTTATGGACTCCGTGTGTAGCCGTTGAGCTTGGTTTGGTATTCTTTTATGATTTTATTCTCTACAGGGACATAATGTAAGGCTTTAAGCCTAGGAAATGACAAGTTTTTAGGTGAAACATGGGTGCTTAGCCAAAATTGCCATCAAACTTTTTATTTTGGTAAAAAATGCCATCGAGTTAGCTTTGTACCTAAGCTTGTTACTAAACTCCATTATTGTTGCCAAATTTGCCACTTTGATTCATTTTAACCGACTGCAGCTGGTTTATTTTTATTTTTCCTTTAAAATTTAAATGTCTTATAACTGAAATTTGTCTTCTCCATCATCTTCCCCCTTCTCCTCCTTCGTTCATGGGCTAGGGTTTGGTGTTCATGGCATTCATGTTCAAATCACCATTCACTTTCTAAGCAAACTCAGAAATTATGGGTGGAAATTGACTTAGTCAGTTGAGTCGAAACCCATAAACCCCTCAAGATGGTTGCGGCATGTAGAAATTGTCCATGTTTCTCTATATGCGAAAGGTGTTGTAGCTGTGGGAAGAGATGTGTGGTTCTTACAAGCATGACAATTAAGAACCTCTTCAGAAGGTTTGCTAGGTGTAGATTGTTTGACTCACTATTGAAAAATCAACTTTTTCCGATGGAAAAATCAACATTTTCCGTTGGAAAATGAGTTTTTCGACGGAAATTTCAGCCAACTCCGTCCGTCGGAATAAGGAGGGTCAGGAAGGCGTTCCGACGAAAATAGTAAGTCCGTCGGACTGCTTCTCCGACGGAATTGGAGGGTCGACGGGCTCATCCGTCGGATGCAAACAAAAATTTGCGAAAAAAATTACAAAAATTTGTTTTTCGTGGATTCCGTTGGAATTTTAAAAATTTATTTAAAAAATATAATACCAAACTATAAAAATATTTTTAAATGTATCTAATATACAATAAATTGTCATAATTGACGTTAAATTGATATTATCATTAAATTATGCTTCATTAATTAAAAATTATATTCTTTAACAACAAAGTACAAAATTAAGAGTAAATTATCATTCTAACAAACTAACATCAACGTAACAAACTAACTATATAAACTAATAGATTTGCATAGTTACATGCAAACCAATTACACAAATTATTAAATTCAATGTATATACTTAATTAACAATAAATTTACACAATTTACACATGAGAAAACCTTATCAAAAAGTCGACGACGAATGACGACAAGATGAGGTGACAGCGGCAACCGGCGGTGGGGCGATGGCAAGTGGCGGTGCTCCCTCTCTCTCTCTATCTCTCTCTATTTTACGAAATGAGCAACGAAAAAATGAAGCGAATGGTGAGTTTTATAAAAGAATGTCCGACAGAATATGCCGTCGGAATATTAAAAAAAATTTGAATTTTCCCTCCATCAACTTGGGGCAAAAAAATTTTAAATTCAAATATTTTTTTGCTGAGATCTAGTCAACATTGACAACTGTTCCGACTGATATTCCGACGGAGTGATTGGAATCCGTCGGAACACCCGCCGCCTCGTTTTACTTTTTCCGTCTTTCCGTCGCCATGTCCGCCGGCCTATCCGACGGTCTCTTTTTTGGTCGACATTTTCCGTCGGAAAAAACAGAATTTTTAGTGGTGGATCACCTGGTGGATGTGATCACTATGAATGGGTTGATGACTCCCTTTGTGATAGGGTGAGGTTAATGGTGGTGTCCCTGATTGTGTCAAATGAAACATTGGTGCAAGAGAATCAACATTTTCAGAGAATGAAGGAAAAAGCAGCTTGTGATAGAGATGCTGCAAAGAGGGTGAGGGAGAAGAATTCAAGGCTAAAGATGGAGAATTTAAGGCTGAAGATGCAGCTTGTTGACTAGCAAATGAGAGAGAGGAAGGTGTTGTAGGCTGTTATTGTTTGTTGTGGTAATTAGTGTAGGCTTTGCTGTTGGAGTAGGAAGTAATGGTCTAGTGATGGGGCTCGATTGATGTATGCCATTATGTATTAGGGTGATGATAGGGGGTTGATGTAACTTGTAATAACTTAGGTTAATTATGTATTAGGGGTGATGTTTGTAAGGTATGAATTGATTATCTACAATGCAAAAGCAATGGTAATTTGGTGTATGTGACTGTGTTGAACTATTCTTTGCCTTTAGTAATTACAAAGTAAAGGAAGAATATCAAAATCAACGTTAAGCTTTAAAAAGTAATGGAAGAATATCAATTGTATGATAAAGAGAACTCCATTACATTGTACCCATAGTTAAGCTTTATAAAGACATATTGTAGCCATAGTTAAGCTTTACATGTTGATAACAAAGCAGGTTTCAGATGTATATTGATGTACACATCCAAAAATTGCAACCTAACATTTACATTGATGTACATATCACCAAAAAATGCTTAATAAAGCTTGAAAATGTTGTGTTTGGCTACAATCCAAAAAGAATTAAAAACTCTAACTTGGCTTGGATTATTGATCTAAGACAACATATGACTTCTTGAGGAACAGAACTGTTCTCATTCTTCCAAATCTCCTTAGAGTCCGAGCTTGTGAAGTTGAGATGCCAGCAGTATTTGCAGGTAATGAATGCCCTGAACTTGCCCTTCTTACATTCAACTGGGCTTGGAAGACAGTGAATGCTAAGATAGAGGTGCAGGTGGAGCAGTTGCGGATGGAGTCCTTTGCAGCCTAACCCTCACTTTGAAGTTTCTTTCTGTATGAGATTCGTTTGCAGAGGTAGAATGAGAGGGTTCAGCTCTTATAGTTTGAGAGGGATGAGGAGTGGGCTGAGTAATACTTCAGACTAAGAAGCAGGTGTAAGCTAATGAGGAGGTGTGAGTTGAGAGGAAGCTGTGGGTAGAGAAGAAGCTGTGGGCTGAGCAGTAGTTTTAGATTTGTTCTTATTCTTAGGTTGGGATTTGGGGTTCTTTGTGGTTGAGGGTTGACCATTAGCTATGGTAGTTGTTGCTTGTCCTTGGCAGCTTGATTTTGATCTTTTGATATAAAAAAATAAACAAAGAAATAGTTAAACACATGGTACATAATGCACAACTCATAATTGTATTCAGAAACAAATGATAGGAAGGGACTTACCTTCAACTTAGGCAGCCTTTGAGTGCATGTCTTCTTGTTGTGGTCCTCACCCCCACAGTTTGAAGAATGCATTTTGGCACCACACTTGGAAACATTTCCAACATGCTTTGCAGTTGATTCCCCAGGTTATAACCTTCTTTTTAATTTGATGTTGCCTTTCTTCTTAGTGAGAAACATATGAGCTTTGACTTCAACTCCTAGTGCCTACTCCCACATGTCCTCTCAATTTATGGGGATAAGAGTGTGTCCATATGTAATTCTCAAATACTCAATCCTATAACAGTTATGGACAAAGTTCAAGGGGTTTCGTCTCTCTTCCCTCATCACTGCCAATGAATGAGGACATGGGATTCCACTTAATTCCCAGTCCTTACAATTGCATGACTCTTGATTCAAGTTTACAATAAAGCCTTCAGTACCATGTTCCACACTATAAAACCCATTTCCCACTCTTAAGTTTTTCTAGTTTGAGAATGATCCTAGGGCATATGGAGTCTTCTAACTTGGCAGCCCAACTCTTTCTTTGTGCTAATCTCTTCATGATAGCCTTGAAGATTTCCCTAAACGTAGACACTATGGGTAGGTATCTGGCTTCCACAACGGACCCATTGAAGATTTCTGCCATATTATTATCAATTGAATCACATTTAGCATGTGGTTTGAAGTATAATCTGCATAAATGGCTTGGATCTTTCTTTTCTAAAAATTCCCAAGCCTTAGCATCTAAATCTTGCATTTCCTTCATGTGTTTTTTGAAATGCACTTCATTTGTAGACTTAGCCATTTTCCAAAATACTTCCTTATAAATCACACCCATCTATTGATTTCTTAAATTGGCATAGACATGCCTAGCACACTTTCTGTGTTCAACTCTAGGCAGAAGACTTTGTGCACACTCAACAAGCCCCTACAAGCAATAGAAGCTGTTAATATAACTAAAACACATAACAAAAATGAGCACAAAACAACAAACATACAATCAGATAAGTATATACCTTATGCTGATCTGAAATCAAAGTCCAACCTATGCCATCTCCAATCTTAAGATTTGCCTGTAGCAATGCAATGAACCACTCCCATACCTCTCTTTTCTCACTCTGTACCACACCCCATGCTATTGGATACATTTGGTTATTGGCATCCTTACCAACAGTAATAAATACTTGGCCATTCCAAGGCCCCTTTAAAAAACATGCATTAAGTGAAATTACTCTCCTACACCCATCCAAGAACCCCGTTTCAATGGTCCATGGCAAATGTACAGAAACCTGAATCATGCTCATCATCTGCAGCTTTTTTAGTTTTGGCTTTCACTGTGGTCCTAGGATTTTAGTTATAAACTTCATACAAATAATCCCCTATTTATACAAACTGAGCCTTGTAATCACCAATGATTGCCTTCAAAGCCCTTGCCCTGACCCTAGTACACATAGACAAGGAAGCCTTGTAATTGTGGTCTTTCTGAATGAGGCCTTTTAACTCCCTAGACCTTAAAGCCGACTACAACCTAAATGTCTTAGTGTAGTACTCAATTAACCAACTGGTTGACATATACCTACTTCCTTTCTCAAATGAAAGGGGAATACAATTGTGAGGATTCTCCATTTCAGTTACTTGAAATGACAACTCATTCATGCATTGTGATGCCCACATACTCCACTGACAACCTTCACCCAAGCAATGACATTGAAATCTAACTATGTCACTTTTTGTAATCTTCAAATTATACCCCTTTAATATCCTATAGTTGTCAAAAGCGTGCCTCAACTGTTTCTTATCCTTGAACTTCATGCTAACATATAAATCACATTTGGCAGGACATGGCTCAAGGTATCTAGGGAACTTGCCTCTTTTTTTTTCCTCTTTCCCTTCTTGTCACCTTCTACATCATCCTCCCCACTATCATCATGTGGGCTATCAACATTATCAAAATTTTGATATTGTTTATCACCTCCTTCAGCATCTAATTCAGCCTCATGTTTAGCATTTACATCATCCTCTCCAATCTTATGTCCTGCATTACCTCTTCCACGGTCTAGCTCAACAGTAATTGCCTCTTTGGTTGCCATTTTTTTCTCCGTAACATCTATGAATTCAGGGTCATCATCATCATCAGAATTGATCTACCCATCACTGTCATATTTATCGTCATCATTATCTGATAGCCTTGGAAACTATGCCTCCTCATCCAACGCTCCCTTGCCTTTGTCAATAATTTCATTATCATTATGCTCAACATATAAAGAGACAGAACCACTCTCTAAGCACAATTTAGTTAACTCCCCAGCCTCTTCATCACTTTGAATGGGAACTAGACTATCCTTAAAAGGGACATTAGGCCTACTAAAATACATTTCTTTTATCCTTTCTTCAGAATAGCCTAAGTTCACCACTCCCTACTTAATGTCATCTACACTCATGTAATCAGGGTCCATATACAAATCAGAGACCTCTGACTCAGTATATAATAGGTAGGGAACTCATCTACATTCTGCATATATATTTTCAAAATTAAAGGAATTAATCATTTTATATGTAATTTAACCAAAACAGAGCATTAGGGTCTAAAGCATTACAAACTCCACCTTTACCAATATTAAGCAACACATTTAGAGTACAATCTTATACAATTTCTACACAATACACCAAGTTCACTAATTTAATCGACACCGACCCTATGCACTCTAATTTCACGGGTTGATGCTAAATTTAAAGTACATATTCCTTACCTGGTGATAAAGATAAAGTTTTTCGGCAGTCCCCTTAATCTTTGGTTGTAATCGAACACTTTCTTTTCTTCAGGTTGATACTTTTGTGGATTTCTAGGGTTTTCTTTAAAGAAGAAATAGTTCAGAAGGATGGGGAAAAAGATGAACTAAGAGCCGTGGCACACGGGGGGGTTTAGGAGTAGTTAATGTTTTTGTTCCTTTTCCGTTTTTTTTCAAGTCCCACCAACAAAACCCTTTTACTTCCAACAACAAAATGCTCTTTTACCTACTACAACTGGTCAAAGTGGCAAAATTGATAATAATAATAGAGTTTAGTGGCATGCTTAGGTACCAAGTTAATTCGTTGGTATTTTTGACCAAAAGAAAAAGATTGATGGCAATTTTGGCTAAGCACTCGATGAAACTCTGTCCGTTTCGCTCTAGGATATAAGAAAACGTGAACATCCCTAACCCTAGGGGATAGGGGTGTTATAAGTATCTTTCTCCGTTTATTTGCTTATGCTTTAGTAACTTCCTTATTGGTAAGATCCCACACCCCACTCTCTAAAGAAATGGTAGCACTTTCATGATAGCTTGGAAGGGCATTAGTTTCGGCCATTGCAGATTGAAAGCCTCATGATTAAAACTAGCTCCGAAATTATATGCCATCTTCACAGAAAATGGCCCATTTTTACTAAGAGTCTGTATTTGTAAATTTTGTCATGCTTTATTACTGAGCAGGATTCTTAAAATCAACTTCCTCTCCCTCTTGTCAAACGACTCCTCTATATTCTCATGATCCCATCTTGTTTTCCCAGGAATCATCAGCTCATTCACCTGCATGTTCTCATGGCTCTCAGGTAGGGAGTGGTGAGAGTATTACCTAGCTCATCATTCACCCAAGCTTCATTCTATACCCTTATATTATCACCTCTTCCTACTCTCCAAATCAATCCTTCCTTCAAAACGCTTTTGACACTCCATAAGCTTCACCATGCATAGCTAGGATAAATGAAGAATTCAAAACAAATCTCTTTTTGGGGAATATTTAACTTTGAGGACTCTAGCCACAAGTGACTATGGGTTGTCAAATATCCTCCACGCTCACTTGGTAAGAAATGCGCCATTGAACGCTTCCAACTTTTGAAGCCAAGTCCCTCAAAAAACTTGGGTTGGCATAAGTCTTTCCAACTCTTCCTATGTATGCTTCTTTCTCCCTCTTTTGTCCCACCAGAAATGAGCCAGGTTTAGTTCTCGCACTAAGTTGGTTGGCATCTTAAAGTAGCTTATTAAGTAAGTTGGAATTGCTTACCTTGCAACTTTCGTTAGAATCTCCTTTCCAGTGTTGAATGGCAACCTCTCTTTCTATCCCTATAACTTTTTTCATAGCTAATCGTTTACAACTGAGAAAATGACCTTATTTCATATTCCTATCATAGTTGGGACCCCAAGATATTTATTAGGGCCTTCAACTTGTCCCATCTTCAAAGTCATAGCAAATTTCACCCTCGTCTCTATTGGCACTCCTTTGCTAAAGGACAACTCTGATTTCTCATAGTTCACCTTTTTCTCAGATGCTTTTTTGTACTTATTGAGTATATCAACTATCTATCAGCATTTCTACATGGTGGCCCTTGAAAATAGGAGAATATCATTAGCAAAGAAGATATATGGAATTTGATGGGTTGTATTTACATACTATAACACCATGAATGGCCTTGTCTCATGTAGCTATTGCCATAAACCTTGAAAAACCCACATCCACCAAGATAAACTTGTAAGGAGAAAGGTGGTATCCTTGTTTGAGGCCCTTAGAAGAAGAGAAGCATTCTAAAAGTTTTTTGTTGATAAACCTCTACTTTTACCTCTTTCGAAACCACTTTGATCCCTTATTTTAGTGATTTTTGGGTTGAACTTCAATGCATATGGGTCGAATAGGCTACCTTTACCCTGAGATTTGCTTATGTGAGATGTTTTTATGCTTTCAGGAGTTTCGATTGAAGGAAAGAGGAGAACTCATTAATGTCGCGCGAAAGAAAGGTCAAGAAGGAGGTTTTCAAGCCAAAAGGGGGGTTGTCAAGGCCCATAGAACTGGCATGGGGACATTGTGCCAGGTAGCACGATCGTGCCAAGCAAGAAATGCAGGACAACGTTGGCTAGGGATGTGGCACGGTGCCGGAGGACCGTGCCGCTTTAGTGAATTGTGCGATTAATTGTTTGGTGGCGGCGACAGCGATCTTGGCTTGTAATTTTCTTAGGAGCTTTAGAAAGGGGCGATTTTTAGGTTTACTACTCAAACTTTCTTTCTCAAAATTCTAAGCATTGGATTGAAGTGAGTTTTGATACGAATTTGCGCAAACATCTCTTGAATCAATTAAAGTACGTTCTTCCTTCGTCTTTCTTTTGTGTTCTAAATTAAAGTTTGCATCTTTAATCATGTTTTCTAGGTTCTTGTTATTGAGTGTGATTGAAAGTATGATTATAGGCTAAATTAGTAGTCTTGGATTGGGTGTAACCCTTATTATGTATGCCCATGATTTCAATGCAAATTCCTACATAGTGCGCCAACTGTTTGTTAAATTGCTTAAAAGAGTTTAATTCATTGCTCTTAATTAGGGCTGAGCAGATAAATGAAAGTTGAATCCTTTACCTAGCGCGACTTTGTAGGCAATTGATTTTCCTGATGTGAAAACAGTTAGGGGTTTAATTGAGAATAACTGAATGCTAAATCTTGTGGCTTTGATAATCTTAGTTTATAAAAATGGATAACTAGGATTAACTCAGTCAGTCTATTGACCTTTGAGAGAAGGCTTGGATGCGCTTTTAATTGTAATCCTTTCCACTTCGATTATTTCCATAGGTAGAATTGCATGAACTTATTTATGATTCATATAGCGTAATAGTGTGGTGAGCCCCAGTTCAGCACCTTCATTGTTATTGGTTTAGACAATTACATTAGCTCTTAGCAAATTAGAACTGCTACTTAGCTATACTCAACCTTAGTAGATTTTTGCCTAAATAGAGTGTTGTAAGTAGATTCGGTGATTGAAAACAAGTTCTTTGTGGACACGACCCGCACTTGCCATTGCTAGCTATAGCTGGCACTGTGCACTTACGGTAACATTTTAACACAACAAGTTTTTGGCCCCGTTGCTAGGGACCTTGTTTGTTTCAACATCGGAAGCGACCAAAACACTTTAAATTAGGCATCTTCTTTTTCTTTCTTTTTCTTTTCCTTTTCTCCTGTGCTTTTTAAGCTTTGATTGAACTTGCTTAAGCTTGGTGTAGTTTTTGGCTTTGTATGCATAGGCGTAGTGAGAGGGATCGACCACTTATTCCCTTTGACCATGAGATAGAAGCCACTGCGCGAAGGCAGAGTGGTGAGAGGAAGCGACAACAATAACAAGTCATCATGGCCGAGAGAAATCTTAGGGTGCTGCAAGACTATGTCTTACTGTAAGCCACTGGCCTCATCTCGTTCATCGTCAACCCGACCGTCGAAGCGAACAACTTCGAGCTGCAGCCTGCTCTTGTGTCTTTTGTGGAGAAGGACCAATTTAGTGGACGTCCCATGGAGAATTCCGACATTCACCTTCACAACTTCTTAGCGAAGTGTGACACCATCAAGCTCAACGAGGTCTCCGCCGATCCAAGCACACTACGACTCTTCCCCTTTTTGCTGACCGATAGAGCCAATGATTGGCTCCTTAATGAAGAGCCTAACTCCTTCACTACCTGGGAGGCCCTATCGACTGCATTCCTAAGTAGGTACTTCCCATCGGGCAAGACTGCTAAGTTCAGAGCGAAAATCACTTCCTTCTCTCAAAGAGGCGATGAGTCACTCTATGAAGCATGGGAGAGGTTCAAAGATCTTCAATTAATGCCCTCACCATGGTGCACCCGAATGGCTCCTAATGCAAACCTTTTACAATGGATTAGACCAGTCCCTTATGATATCTGTTGACGCCGCAGCTGGCGACGCACTCATGGGGAAGTCAATAGAGGCTACGAGGCCTTATTGGAGGAGATGGGCTCCAATAACTACCATTGGTCCAGCAAGAGGGCAGTCCCAAAGAGGACCAGTAGGGTCCATGGAGTTGACGTTGTGGCCTTGCTAGCTAGTAAGGTTGATGATTGGACATAGCGGTTTGATAGGCTTAGGACTCCTTCTTCAGGGAGTCTGGTTGGGATTTCTTCTGGTGCGATGTTTGAGGTTGGGGCTCTTTGTGAGGTTTGTGGCATTCAAGGCCACATTGCTGCTAAGTGCCAATTTACTTTTCCGGGAGTTGAGCATGCTAATGCAATGCAAAATTACAGCTAACTCCCGTAAAATAACCCCTACTCAAACACCTACAAACCCGGTTGGACAAATCACTCAAATTTCTCCTGCCGCAACAACAACCCCATCCCACCTAATGGCACTCAACCTCAACCTCCTGGCTTCTAATACAGGGCTCTCTACGCCCCACCTCCACAACAATAGCAGCCATCCCAACCCAAATCCAATCTGGAGAGTCTTATAAAGTGCTTTATAGTGACCTAAACTAAGACCAATGAGGCCCTTAGTGAGTTGGTTAGCCAATTAACTTCCAAAATTGAGACTTTTACCACTCACCAAAAGATGATGGAAAACCAAATAACCCAGATTACGCAGCAAGTGAGCCATCTATCTAGGCCCCAGGGACATCTGCCAGGTTAACCTGAGACTAACCCTAAGGGTCAGATGAATTCCATTACAATGAGAAGTGGCAGGGAATTAGAAGGTCCTCAAATGCCCATAAGAGAAGAAGGAAGGGGCGTCGACAATAAGGAAGATAATGAGAAGGAGCACCCTATTGAGACTCCCAGAGAGAGGGTCCAGACTGAAAGAACCTAGGAGGTTGAGGCTGAGCATGTTCAAGTCATACAAGCCTCCTGTCCCATATCCCCAGAGGCTAGTGAAGGCTAAGGAGGACTACAAATTCGAGAAGTTCCTTGAGATATTGAAAAAGTTTCACATCAACGTCCCCTTTTTGGAGGTGATCACTGACATGCCCTCCTATGCCAAATTCTTGAAGGATTTGCTATCCAATAAAGGGAGACTGCTCGAGAATGCGACCGTGGCACTTACTGAGGAGTGCAGTGCTATTATCCAAAACAAGTTGCCTACCAAGCTTTCAGATACAGGAAGCTTCTTCATCCCCTGGTCAGTTGGGGATGTGACTATCAGCAGGGCGTTATGCGATCTTAGGGCTAGCGTGAGCCTAATGCCCTACGTTATCTAAAAGAAGTTGCAACTGGGGGACCTGAAAGCCACTACCATATGTTTGCAGCTACCTGATAGATCCGTCAAGTACCCTATGGGTATTCTTGAGGATGTCCCACTGCAAGTGCGGAAGTTCTTCATCCCATGGGATTTTGTTGTCATGGAGATGGAAGAAGACTCTCGCATCCCCATCATACTTGGACGACCCTTTCTATCCACTGCGGGAGCAATGATAGATGTGGAGAACGGCAAGCTCTCCCTTCAAATAGGGGATAAAAAGGTGGAATTTAGCTTGCCACAAGCTATGGCCTCCCCCACCTCAGGCGACTGATGCTGTAAAGTCGATGTGCTAGAGAAAGCACTCAATCAGGAGGCAAAGACTCAACATTCTGTGAAGGATCCACTAGAGGCTGCGTTGATCAGATGCTATGCAGCCAACCCCCATTCGGGGGAGAAGGACGAGTATGCTAGGCTCCTCAATGAGTCCACTGCCTACACGCCTGGGCAGTCCCCCAAGGGGATCCTTAGTGTGGAAGAGCTCGCCTCCAAGAAAAAAGAGAAGTGCCCATCAAAGGTAGAGCTAAAACCTATACCTTCCCATCTCAAGTATGAGTTTCTTAACTCCGCCCATCAGTTTCTTGTTATCGTCAACGCTAAACTGGATGACCCCCAACTGGAACAATTGTTAGATGTGCTTCGTAAGCATAGGGATGCTATTGGTTATAATATTGATGATATTCGGAGACTTAGTCCTTCATTCTGCATGCACCGCATCTTTCTCAATGAAGGTCATCGTCCCCCCTGATAACCTCAGCGACGTTTAAATCCTAACATGCAAGAGGTCGCGCAAAAGAAGGTTGTCAAACTGCTTGATACTGGGATCATCTACCCTATCTCAAATAGTGAGTGGGTGAGTCCAGTTGACGTAGTTCCCAAAAAGGGAAGGATGACTGTCATTAAGAATGAGGGGGATGAGCTCATTTCAACTAGGACTGTAACCAGGTGGAAAATGTGTATTGATTACCGTAGATTGAATCAAGCCACCCGGAAAGACCATTTCCCCCTCCCCTTCATTGACTAGATGTTGGAAAGGCTGGCAAGGCATTCCTTTTTCTGTTATGTGGATGGATATTGATTAGGTTTCTTTCAGATTTCGATCCATCCTGATGACTAGGAGAAGATGACCTTCATATGCCCTTACGACACCTTTCCTTATCGAAGGATGCCTTTTGGGTTATGTAATGCCCCTACCACTTTCCAGCAGTGCATGATTGCCATATTCTCTAATCTTATTGAGAACACCATCGAGGTGTTTATGGATGACTTCTCTGTCTTTGGAGGTACCTTTGACCTTTGTTTAGAAAATCTAACTAAGGTACTCCATAGATGCAAGGAAGTCAACCTAGTGTCGAATTGGAAAAAGTGTCATTCTATGGTACAGGATGAGGTCGTACTAGGTCATGTCATCTCTCCTAGGGGCATTGAGGTGGATAAAGCTAAAGTTGAAGTCATTGAGCGATTGCCCCCTTCTACTTCAGTAAAAGGGGTGCGGAGTTTCCTTGATCATACGGGATTTTATCGCCGCTTTATCAAGGACTTCTTTAAGATCGCTAAACCTCTAACTTAGCTTCTCGCTAAGGATGCCCCATTTGTTTTTACTGATGGGTGCCATGAGGCTTTTTGCAGGATCAAACAGACACTGATTTCTGTCCCCATCATACAACCACCATATTGGGATCTCCCTTTTGAGATCATGTATGATGCTAGAGATCATGTGGTGGGGGAAGTCCTAGGATAGAGACGAGACAAGAAGCCAGTGGTGATCTACTATGTTAGCAGAACACTGGATGAGTCTCAACAGAACTATACAACAACTGAAAAGGAGTTGCTTGCGGTCATGTATTGGATGGAAAAGTTTCAACCTTACCTTCTATGCTCCAAGGTCATCGTGTACATTGACCATTATGCGCTCAAGCATCTCCTTGAGAAGAAAGATGTGAAGCCTCGCCTCATTCGATGGATACTGCTACTCCAGGAGTTCAATCTAGAGATCAAGGACAAGGTGGGGACCGAGAATGTCGTGGTCGATCATCTCTCCAGGCTCATTATTGAGAGCCATGATCCCCCTATCGATGATGCTTTTCCTAATGAGCATCTCATGGCTATCACCTCGGGACAAGCCCTATGGTTCGCCGACTTTGTAAACTACGTACCTTCAGGGATCTTCCCCCATGACCTTTCCTCCCATCAGAAGAAGAAGTTCCTCCACGATATCAAGATGTACTTTTGGGAGGAAACCTTTCTTTACAAGTTGTGTAATGACGGGATCTACCGGCGCTGCCTCCCTAAGGAGGAGATTCGAAGCGTGATTTTGTCCTATCACAACTCCCCTTGTGGAGGACATGCTGACACCTCCAAGACTGCTGCAAAGGTCCTCCAAGCCGTATTCTTTTGGCCTTCCTTGTTCAAGGATGTCCACCGCTACGTTGAGGCATGTGATCATTGCCAAAGGACGGGAAACATCTCCTCGAAGAATGAGATGCCTCTCAACTTCATACTCGATGTCGAGATATTCGATGTTTGGGGCATCAGCTTCATGGGACCTTTCCCGTCTTCGAAGGGCAATCGATTTATCTTGGTTGCTGTGGATTTTGTCTCCAAATGGGTGGAGGCAGTAGCTAGCCCTACCAATGACTCCAGGGTGGTGGCTAAACTTTTCCAGAAGCTCATATTTTCCCGTTTTGGGGTCCCAAGGGTGCTCATTAGCGATAATGGGACACACTTCATAGAGAAGAAACTAGAAGCTCTCTTGAAGAAATATGGAGTGCGTCATAAGTATGGACTTGTCTACCACCCTCAAACAAGCGGCCAAGTGGAGATTTCCAACCGTGAGATCATGTCTATTTTGGAGAAAACAATTGCGCGATCTTGTAAGGACTGGGCGGACAAGCTGGATGACGCCCTTTGGGCTTATCGAAATGCATTCAAGGCTCCAATTGAAACCACTCAATTCCGGCTAGTCTATGGTAAGTCGTGCCACCTCCCCGTGGAGCTAGAACACAAAGCCGACTGGGCCATCAAGCACTTAAACTTC
The DNA here is from genome assembly GCA_017589665.1 of Selenicereus undatus. Classification (NCBI taxonomy): domain Eukaryota; kingdom Viridiplantae; phylum Streptophyta; class Magnoliopsida; order Caryophyllales; family Cactaceae; genus Selenicereus; species Selenicereus undatus. Next base: position 43,575,550 of record JACYFF010031954.1, read on the forward strand.
GATTTAAAGTCTGTGGGAGAGAAAAGGTTGTTGTAGCTGAATGAACTTGAGGAGATTCAATTGGATGCGTGTGAAAGTTCAAAGATATATAAGAAGAGAGTAAAAATATGGCATGATCGATTTATCAATCGGAGAGAGTTTAGGGAAGGTGATTTAGTTCTCCTCTTCAATTCTAGACTGAAACTCTTCCCTGGGAAACTTCGCTCCCGATGGTTGGGTCCTTTCACGGTACTTAAGGTACACCCATATGCAGCTATCGAGATTGGCATAGAGGCCACCAGCTCGTTCAAGGTGAACAGGCCTCGATTGAAGCATTACGTAGCCTGTGAGTCACTTAAAGGGAACGTTACTTGTGCCCTCCCCGATATCTCTTCTTCTTAGAGATGCTCAATGGTCAAGCTCAGGACCTAAAATAAGCGCTTCTTGGGAGGAAACCCAAGCTTTATAGCTTTTGAAAAAAAAAAGAAAAAAAAAGGGAGGCAAAAAAGAATCCAAAATGAGAGGAAAGGCTCAAAGAAAAAAAACGAGTGAACAATAAAGGAGGCCACTTGATAGGAGTCAGCATGTCGGCATGGGTGCCCCATGCCTAGGGGCACGCCCATGCCCCCTTTGAGAAAAAATAGATGAAAAAAAAGAGGGTGAAAAATCATCAGGGCAAGCAGACAACGATTATACCCATGGGCACGACCGCACCTATCCTTTCCTTTCAATCTACAGAATAGCAAAGGGGCACAGTGGCACCGTGCCAAGGGGCACGACTGTGCCCCCTAAAAAAATCGACAAAACCCGATTTTCTTCTCCTTCTTCTTTCTTCCTCATTCAAACGTCTTCATTTTCTCTCTCTACAGCCGCGACTACCCCGCCTTCTCTCACCTCAATTCTCACTCAAATCCTTCCCCAAATCCTTCAATTTGCTTGCAATTTCTTCACCTCCACTCATATTCTCTCATTTCCCCCTCAAATTTCTCCACATTTCACCAAAAATCTGCCTACCCACGCAACCCACCTTCTCTCTCTAAAACCCTAACCTCCATTGTTGAGGTTGAAGGTTGTAGAGAAAGAAATTTCACCTTCTCTTGCTATTTTCCACTTCTCTCATCACTCCCTAGCCCTGATATCCTCTTCATTGTCATTCATGGGGAAGAAAAGAGTTAGTGAAGGATCCAAAGCTCCATCCCTGCCTATGAAGTCCACCAAGGCCATTTCATCCTCAGCTGCATCTACTTCTGCTAAAGGTACAAAGGATGCTTACCCTTTGATTTTGCCTGCTAGCACTAGGGGTCTACATTTTGTTCATGAAGAACAGAAAACACGATATGAGGTCTTAGCTGCTAGGAACACTAGTGAGCAAAAATGCTTCCATGTGGACTCCTTGCGAACTTTGGATATGTTGGATGATATGTTGCATTTGATTGGTAAATTGGAATGGACTGAGTACATTGGCATGTAATGTACCTCATATGGTTGGCTCATGATAGAGTTTCTAAGCTCTTTGAGTGTGAATTGGGATGGAACATTTAAGGGTCATGAGGTAGAAATTTCATTTCGCATGTTCTATGTGGATCACTAGGTGAACTTGAGGATGTTTAATGAGTTGTTGAAATTTCCGGTGGTTGATGGGGCATATAGAGATGTTCCCTCTTTATGGTGACTAGACCCCGTTTGAAAGAGCATTGCTTGCTATGAAAGGGTTACATAGATCGATTTGGGAGGCCTAGAGTCTTTGACCCCCAACAAGCTAAGGCCACTAACATTTGCAATATTAACATCCGTTACCTTCAGCGCCTGACCGCCAATATTATTTTCAGTTGCAACGACAACCAAAATGATTGTCGGAAAGCGGAGTTCTTCATTATCCGGTGTGCATTCTCAGGCACCCCCATTGATACTGGGGCATTTATAATCCCCTACTTGGCCGAAATGGCCAAGCCCAGTAATCGGAATGTCATAAGCACTAGAGGCACTGTCACAACGATTGCCATTGCTTTAGGCCACAGTGCTCGACTCTCCACTCTAGAACCCTATTTCCTTGGCGGTCACTTGGATGTCGGGACCCTCCACCACATGCACATAATTGATACCTAGGGTGACACCATTCGGTATCCTCACCACAAAGAGATCCTCTTTACTCTACCTAATGTTGAGCATACTGTAGTAACCAATAAGAGGAATTGGAACTGTGATCGAGTGATTATTAGGGCAACTATGCTACCTAGGGAGGAACAGTTAGCCACTGATGAGGATATCGGGTATGATGAGGAAGGGGATGAGGATGATGATGAGGAGGAGGATGATGTTGATGAGGGCCACGAGGGGCCCAAGCCTGCGAGCACATAAGCTGTGGAGGAGGAGGCTATCCCTCCACCCCCCCCGCCATTTCACCCACCTTTCCCGTATGAGACTGGCAGGTCTTTTTCATCTGCAGCATATATGCCACTTGACCCCACTTTCCTCCAGTCCTTCTCTACCCTTCAAATAGAGGTTTTGAGTCTTCAGGAGGGCTTTACTGATATGCGTGATGACCTGTATCGTCTCTCTGGACGTATAGACTCTATTAATGCGGGCGTCACCTATTTTCAGCGCTTTGTTAACCGCCAGCACCGGCGGATTCAGAGGGAGGAGGAACGGGATATGCGGGAAACAAGGGAGTATGAAGAGCGCAGGTAGATGAATGAGCTCATCTGGCGACAATCAGAGTCCATTAGACAGTTAAAGGAGCAATTTCGCACCTTCCCAGGTGATCATAGGGGCTCGTCGTCATTCCCCCCATATGATCCGGGCCATTCATCCGCCTTCTATCCATTTCCTCCACACTTTTGGCCGCCTCCTAGGCCCGATGGCTCCCAGTGACTATGAGTATGCTCCCTATCCCCGCATTTGCATGTTTATTTTATTCGTTGGGGACAATGAAATGTTCAAGCAGGGGAAAGTGGGTTCTGTATTGTGCATCTTATGAGAATTGGGGTTGTGAGTCTTGTACATACACTCTTGCGTTTAGCATTTTAGTTGCATGATTAGGACGCATTAGTTTCACTTCTGTTTTTATTTTTAGTCGAGCATGTAGTTTAGCATGTAGTGTAGTGCATTTAGGTTACAAAAAAAAAAGACCAAAAAAAAAATTCTGCATCAAAAAAGGAGATCTGTCGAGTTAGGCACGCCTAAACTTTCCAGGTAATCCTTATCCCCTTCTCTTGATTCCCCTTTATACTATTTATTGCTTTCATATTTTAGCTTTATTGCTTTAAAAAAAAGAAAAAAAAAGAAGGATGTGAAAGCCTCTCTAATGATGACATTTAAGGGGTGACGATGTGGTTGGTTGGTTGTGGTGGTTTGTGAAAAATGAGGCTCAATTTGGGCCAATGTTTTATGAAACTATTATGGACATGTTTTTTATTGCTGGGCTATGTGTGCCATTGTATTCGCCCTTGAGGGCTGTTGTGATGTGAATTGATTGAACCCTGATTGTTGGCCAATCTTTTTAGCTAGTTCTTGATTTTGGTAGAAGACACAGTGAGATTTTTAAGTCTATAACGACCATTCATTTTACATGGTCTTGAACATCTTTTCATGAGTATTCACCCCTTTGCATGTGCATCTCTAGAACTTGACCTAACTCTCCTCGAAGTCATGGTTGGCATTTGCATGGTGTTAATATGATTGAGGCATTCATTTGTTTATAAGCCACATGTGCCAAAAAGCCACCTTGTGTTATTATGGTTTGTTTGCCACTCCCTTTGAGTTGTTTCCCTGTCATTTGATTCACCCATATCTACTTAACCTATGACCCAAAATGAATAATCCTATCCTATGCCAAGTTAGTAGAGCAATGTTAGGAGTTATTTTTGATTTGAGTAATATGCTTGTTGGTGGGTCTCAGTGGTAGGCTCTAATTGGTTGTTAGAGTTTCATAGTTGGGAGTTGAAACAATCCTTGGACCTTGGCCATTCTCTCGCTTCGTTCGTCGTAAAAAAAAGAAAAGAAAAAAAGGAGACAACCAAAGAAGCACGAAATGCATGAATAAGGTGTTTAGCCAAGGGATGCCCATTTAGGAAAAAGAGAAGTGGTTTCAACACCCTTTCTTTGTGTTTTGAATTGTGGGATATTGGTGATGATTGCATTTTTGGTGAGGAGATGGTTGTGATTGCTCTCTACTTGGCTATTTAGCTCCTCTCACCTAAATTCTAACCTCCTTTACCTCTAGCCATAACCCCGGTACAATCCTTGAAAAGCCCTTATGATTGACACCTGCACATTTTGCCACCATTGATGGAGAATTGAGAGCTTCTGCCAAGCTTATGGTAGCATGCATGCATTGAGGGTGATCTTGAGTGATCAATTTCTACCCTAAACACATGAGAGAAACGTTTCAGTTCTTACACCTAAAGTGAGAATCTACCTATCTAACTAGCTCACCAACGATTCAGGGGGAAGCATGACACTTCTATGGGGCTCAAAATGGGGGGTGTTTACTCTTGCACCATGGTCGAGTGATTTACATTTTGAAAGATGTGTTTTTGAAATGGAGTTTTGCCCTTATTGTGTTTCTAAGCTATGAGTTGTCATGATTGCTAATTTAGTTGTCACCACTTACCTGAGGAGGATGTCACTTCGAGGTGTCTCTCCCCATCGTTCTGCTTGTTGATAGCCTTGCTTGGGGACAAGCAAGAGATAAGCATGGGGGAGTTGATAAACCTCTATTTTTATCTCTTTCGAAACCACTTTGATCCCTCATTTTAGTATTTTTGGGTTGAACTTCAAAGCATATGGGTCGAATAGGCTCCCTTTACCCCTAGATTTGCTTATGTGAGATGTTTTTATGCTTTCAGGAGTATCAGTTGAAGGAAAGAGGAAAACCCATCAATGCCACGCGAAAGGAAGGTCAACAAGGCGGTTTTCAAGCCAAAAAGGGGGTTATCAACGCCCATAGAATTGGCATGGGGACACCATGCCAGGCAGCACGGTCATGCCAAGAAAGTGGACAACGTTGGCCAGGGATGTGGCATGGTGGCACCGTGCCCCTTTAGTGAATTGCACGATTAATTGTTTGGTGGCGGCGACAGTGATCTTGGCTTGTAATTTTCTTAGGAGCTCTCGAAAGGGGCAATTTTTAGGTTTACTACTCAAACTGTCTTTCTCAAAATTCTAAGCATTGGATTGAAGTGAGTTTTGATACGAATTTGCGCAAACTTTTCTGGAATCAATTAAAGTACGTTCTTCCTTTGTCTTTCTTTTGCGTTCTAAATTAAAGTTTGCATCTTTAATCATGTTTTCTAGGTTCTTGTTGTTGAGTGTGATTGAAAGTATGATTATAGGATAAATTAGTAGTCTTGGATTGGGTGTAACCCTTATTATGCAAAAGTGAATCATGTTTTAGGTTTTTATGAACCATGTCTATGATTTCAATGCGAATTCCTACATAGTGTGCCAACTATTTGTTGAATTGCTTGAAAGAGTTTAGTTGATTGTTCTTAATTAGGGCTTAGGAGATCAATGAAAGTTGAATCCTTTACCTAGTGTGACTTTGTAGGCAATTGATTTTCCTAACGTGAAAACAGTTAGGGGTTCAATTGGGAACAACTGATTGCTAAATCTTGTGGCTTTGATGATCTTAGTTTCATGAAAATAGATAACTAGGATTAACTCAGTTAGTCTATTGACCTTTGAGATAAGGCTTAGGTGCTCTTTTAATTGTAATCCTTTCCACTTCGATTATTTCCATCGGCAGAATTGCATAATCTTATTTATGATTCATATAGTGTAATAGTATGGTGAACCCCAATCCAAGACCTTCATTATTATTGGTTTAGACAATTACATTAGCTCTTAGCAGATTAGAACTGCTACTTAGCTATACTTAACCTTAGTAGATTTTTTCCTAAATAGAGTGTTGTAAGTACATTCGGTGATTGAAAACAAGTTCCTTGTGAACACAACCCATACTTGCCGTTGCTAGGTACAACTAGCACCGTGCACTTGTGGTAACATTTTAAGACAATACAATAACAGCATAATGCATAGAAGTTATGCAAGAAATCATAAGTCTCACCCAGGTCTCACAAAACCTAAGCATGCACCCAATTATAGGATTTGTTCATGTCAAGTTATATTGCCACGCCACCTCTTCTACTACTAGATCTGGAGTCCATGGACTGAAACAACTCCAAAGTGATCTGGACATTATCAGTGACTGATCTGCCAGGGATAAAAGGCACTATGATTCTAAGACACCATGGATTAGAGGATGGTTTTCAACCTATTAGCCAATGTTTTAGAGATAAATTTTATATAACACATCACAACAAGCAATAGGTCCAAAATCTTTTCAATATTTCGAAGACTTCAATTGTGGAATAAGGGCTATGTGAGCGAGCCTTATTAATCAACTCCATTAGAGTTTTTCTGTTCAAGATGCTATTAACAAAATTAATCACATGAGGTCCCATGATATGCGAAAGTTTTTCAAAAAAGAAAGCATGTATAACATCTGGGCTTGGGGCGATATGTGGGTGCATTTGGTGAATGGTTACCTAGATCTCCTAATCTCCAAAAGAGCACATGAGACGTGAGTTCATATCATCAGCAACATGTTTTGAAATCCCCATTAGAGCTTCTGTGGAATCATGTATCGTGCTAGTCGTGAAAAGTTCCTTATAATATTTTATAATCGTCTCCTCTACTCTTTCCCTCTCCAAAATCCATACCCCACTCGCATTATATAGTCCCTTAATGGTGTTCCTACTATGTCTTTGAGATGCTTTATGATGAAAATAAGTTGTATTTCTATCCCTGGCCCCCGACCTCAGCTACCCTTGACCTCAGGAAGCACAAAGATTCCTTATTATCCTCCTCTTCTACTCGCTCTTTAACATTTTCCTTAGTCAAAGGCATTATTTACAATCTTCTACGCCATTTGTCCAACTTCTCAATTGAGAAAAATCTTATGGAGCTCGATCTTTAAAGTTTTTTCGATCCTGAATTTATTTTCTCCACTACACTCGGCCCTCGCAAGCTCTTTCATGTGTTTCTCAGAATTTCCTTAACTTCACGACAATCAAACTACCAATCTCTATTACTTCTAAATTATCGTCCTCCTAGTTTAACAAGCTCAATTTTGAGTATAATTGGGGCATGGTCAGATTTAATGATGGATTGATTCTCCACTCTAGCGACGAAAACTTGGCCATCCAAGTCTCATTTGAAATGAAGCTACCGAGCCTTTCTCTTGTATAATTATTTAGATCCTTACCTCCCCTCCAAGTATAGAAAAGTCCATCAAAGCTCAAATCGTTAAGGTCCCAATCATCAAGCACGCTCCTAAAGGTGTCTAGGACCTTCTAATCTCTGGGCTCTGCCCTATCCTTCTCTTTATGGCTCACAATTTCACTGAAGTTCTCTAGTCCGCCAAATCATGTTTAAGGTTCCTTTCATAGCATCAAATAAAAATGGTTTCTTTGTGCACAACTTACCAGTCACAATCAAGAACGTCTTCATCTTAATTTCCTCTTCAATTTCTATAATGTGATCAACAATTTCTATATATACATATTTTTATATACATATTTAATTGCATTGTCAATTGTTAAAATTCACGTTACTTCCATCAATCGATGAAAGTAAGGAAATCACGCTCTTCAATTGTTAAAATTAGAGGTTCATCTAGATTCTGGATGGACGATGTCACTTAGATCCAAAAGCCATTTTGTTCAAGATTTCACTACCCGATTTAGGTCAACATATGGTAATTCGCCTACCATTGTAGTTGATCTCTTGAACGTGTTAACCCAAGAAGACAATGACAATTTAGTCAAAATTATTGAGGGCTGTGAAATCAAAGATGTAATTTTTCAAATGGATAAATATAAAGCCCCTGGGCTGGATGGTTTTGATGCAACTTTTTTTTCAGGATTATTGGTATATATTTCGGAAAAATGTTTGCCAAATGATTAAATCGTTCTTTCTTGAAGGGAAGCTTTTAAAGAAAATCAATCACACACTCATAGCATTGATCCCAAAAATAGAAAATCCATCATTGACAACGCAATTTTGACCAATCAGTTTATGCAATAGCCTATACAAGATCATAGCTAAAATTTTGGTTAACCGAATACACCCAATGCTTGGCAAACTAATTGACCCTATTCAAAGTGGCTTTGTACTGCATCAGTCCGTTAATGATAACATCCTACTGACCCATGAAATCATTAATAAATTTAAATCCATGAAAGGGAAAAAATCCTAGGTTACATTAAAATTTGACATGGAAAAGGCTTATGATAGAGTCGAGTGGAACTTTCTGTTCGAAGCTCTCAAATAGTTGAGATTTCATAAAAAATGGATCAATTGGATTCAACAATGTGTCACTAAAATCTCCTATTCAATTATTATTAACGATAAAGTATCTGGGTTCTTCAAACCATGTAAAGGACTATGCCAAGGAGATCTGTTATCAACATACCTGTTTTTAATATGTGTGGAAGTCCTAACACATGCATTATTTGAAGCACAACATGAAAAGAAAAGTGCAATTGGATTCAAAATTGCGCGTAGGGCAGAGAAACTACCATGCCTTCTATTTGCATACAACAGTCGCCTATTTTCCAGAACAAATTTTGCATCATGCCAGAAACTTAGTGCTCTACTTACTAACTTTTGTCACAATTCGGGGCAACTCACAAATTTCTAGAAATCATCTGTCACTTTTTCAAAGAACAACACTACGCATGATCGATGAATAGTGTCCTATGTATTTAATATAACACATCAGGATATCCTAGGTAAGTATCTGGGGTGTCCAATCTTTAAAGGGAAGCCAAACATAGACATGTTTTCATAATAGGTCAATAAGACTACTGCCAAACTCCAAACATCGAAAGTCAAAAACATCACTAAAGCAATTAGAGTATCATTAACTCATACTAATTTAGAAAGTATGCCGGCACACACAATGCAATGTTTTCAGCTTCCTAGCTCCACCAGCAAGGAAATTGACAAAGTTAATAGGGACTTCTTCTGGAATAAATATGATAATATGAAAAGGCTCCCAGTGGTATCTTTGGATAAAATTTATTGTCCTAAGAAATCAGGAGTCTTGGCCTTTGAAAAACAGAAGCAGTTAATCGCGCTTTTTATTTTTTGAGCAAATTGACTTAGAAACTTTTTAATGAACAAAATCTCTAGGCATACCAAATGATAACTAAGTACTCGATTATTGAAGATTTTTTCATAGCCGAACCAAAACCATCATATTATTGGGCATGGAAGTGTATTCTAAAAAATTGGGAGCAATTTCGTAAAGTTATTCGATGGAAAGTAGGGGATCGAAAAAGTATTAATTTTTGGTTAGAAAATTGGTGCGCTAATGATAGTCTTGCTACCCTTATGGGAATATGAGACACCTCTAGTATTGATACCTCACTAAGAGTATCACGTGTTATTTCAGCTAACAATGAATGGGACATTACTGAATTGCAAGGTTTAGTTAATGATTCATGCATTCAGTTAATTACTACAACACCATTACCGTTTAACCCATTATCTGACTCTATCTGCAGAGGCCTATCAGGAAATAGAGAGTTTTTCACTGAATTAGCCACCTAGGCTACAGATGGATTGGACTTACACAAGTCCCCAGCCTGGGAATTCAGCAGGATTCGGAAGCTAGATATCATGCCTACAAGTCTTTTGTGGCAATTATGTCATGCTTCCCTCCCTACTAGGGGAAATTTACTTTATAGAGGAATAAAAACTGACCCACTCTGCCCCTGTTGTAACGGGGAAATAGAGGATACAGAGCATCTTTTCTTTGGATGTCATAATGCTCAACAAGTTTGGCAACTAACAAGCGACCATCATTGGGTCACTGCTAGGCTACCAAACATCTACCAAACGAAAATACAAAACTGGTTGTTTAATATTAAACAGTTTAAGCCACCAGTTAAGATAGATAGAATCCTAGCGCATCTATGGAGCATTTGGAAATCAAGGAATAATAAGATTTTCTGTAACGAAGGACCACATCCTATTGTAACACTTTTAAGAGGAAAAAGAGTAAACGCGGAATGGCACATAAGGAATAAGATCACACAAACCAAACAATCATCCAACATCCATCATCCAACCATCAATCGTAAAAAGACATACTGGGTTGCATGGAGGAAGCCACAACAGGGATACATCAAGCTTAATTTTGATGGATCCAGATCTTCGCACAAAGAAGCAGAGGTTATGTCATACGTAATTAGGAAGGCGAATTTATTCAGGCATCGGTATTCAGCCTGGGAACAACTTTAATATTTGTTGCAGAAGCAACGGAAATGTGGAACGGGATCAAAGTCGTAGTCCAAGTAGGACACACAAACATTCACATCGAAGCGGATAACAAAATCCTCATTCAAGTAGTGCCAGAACACATACAAGCGCTATCGGAATTACAAGTTTCGATACACGACATCCACGTTTACTTTCAACCATGTAATCATGTAATCGTTAAACATATTTTCAAGGAAGACAATCGTGCAGCAGACTGACTGGCAAAGTTATGACACACTTTGCATTCCACAGTAGTGTGGAATCAAGTCTGATCACATAGAGACCTTCATGGTATCCTCTTTGAAGATAATCTAGGGAAACCCCTTGTAAGAAAGGCTGTCTAGATTGTACTACTTACATTTCTTGCAACATATATATAGAGAGAGAGAGATATGTGGTTAGACGCAATCCAAACATACCACGTCGCACATAAAACAGTAGAGTTTCGTTGGGCTGGCAATGTGATGAATCAGTTGAATGCGTCGATTATGATGACAAGAACTTGGGCCGTATGGTTGTAGAGGCAGTAGAGCTTACCCATTCTTGAGAAAACCTTTCCCCTTTTTTGTCCTTTCCCCTGTATTTTATGTTATTTTTAACATTCACCAAATCTGACAATTGAAAGTTGTAACTAGTGGGGGCGTACTGCAAAATGCAATCCAAATTACTGCAGTAATCCCTGAAGCCAATCATGTTAGGACCGACAAAACAATGTGGTGCGTCGCCATCAACTTCGATCTGTTCGCTTCGAAAGTATGCCATAAAGATGCATTTTCCGCCCCCTAATGCATTTCCACATCAACTTTCAACTTTTATTTTTTGAAATGTAGACAAATAACAAAATTTAGAACAGCTTCCAATAAGGGAATTAAAAGTATATTATTGTGCAAAAATTAGACTTCAAGGATTGAGAAGTGGAAAAAATTCAATTGCTGAAAATTTTATTATTTGTGGCCTCTAGCCATCTTAATAGAAAACTAAAAAGCTTAAAATTCAATCTCAAACGAATTCTAAAAGAATTTGACAAGCATTTTTCATGAGGAGGTCTATGGTAAAGTTCTATTAATTTTGTGAAAATTAAAGTTAAAATCATTAAAAATGTAATTTTAAGCATATGTACTAAAAAGTGAGCTTGGGAGCTAGCCTAATTTCTAAAAATGTTGTTCTCTGGGGAAAAAGCGCTTCAATTAGAGCTATGCTAAGGCTCAATGCTTCTTAACTTTGTGCATGAAAGTGCTATAAATAGAACCTTAGTTATTATGTTGGCAAAGAACTAATGATTTTGGTTCTGCAATTCATTGAGATGCCATCTTGAAAAGGAATAGAAAAGACAAGTTACGAAACACATTCAGAATTACATAAATATGGTGCTCGAATTTCAACATCCAGTTTGGAATAGAACGTAAAGAATAAGTCCTTTATTCTTAGTCATCTATAATCAAATGGCATAATCTTTTAGTTCATTTCAGAGCTACGTTCGGGCGTGATTACAAATTGCTATCATATGAGTTCGCTGACCAACTAAAAGTGACCAAGACAGCCTTTATTCATTGTGAAATTGGTGTAACGTAGTATACAAGTGCTCCAATTAAATGTATTAAATATTAGACAACAACTACATAACAAAAAAACTTACCATGGCAAGTGTTTCAATTTAACCGCAAAAACATTTTCCCCGGAGAACTAATTAGTTACCAGTTAATTTTTTATAATAGCAACTTATTAAACTTTATTTAGTCATTAAATTATTGTTTCTTGAACTAATTGAGCCACAGATGCACTAAATTAAGTGGGACATTATTGCATTAAAAGCATGGACCACATGCTTGATTCATCAGGAATTTGGTTGAAACACAAAATATGCATGTTGCAGACTTCTAGTTTTATCATTGACAAATAAGGAAGCCATTTTCAAAAAGAAATTCACACGAAAAACTAACTATAGTCAAAATTAATTGGGGTTCAATAAATTAACTTTTCGGATAAAAAATAGCTTTTAATAACTTTTTAATGTACTATACTAATCTTTATCTTAGAAATGCTAGAATGGGTGGGTGCCTAAAAATGCTTCCCTCTCTCAATCCAAGCTTCTCATTAATCCAAGCTTTACAACCGTTGATCAAAATCTTAGGCAATCTCAGCCCCTGGATTTATCTTAATAACCGCCAATCTATCCCTTTTTACTGGGTACATTAGGTCTCAGGTTCGATTCTCCCCTCCCTCATTGTATTGTACTCTTTACTGGACATATTAGGTCTCAAGTTCTATTCGCCCCTCCCTCATTATATTGTATTGCCCTTTGTGGCTCATACGGACCAAAACGTTTTTTATTTTCATCATTATTATTAATATTTTGTATTTTTCAATACAAATATAAATTTGGGCATGTATTATTAGAGATAATAGAGTAATAAATACAATTTTCATGATTATTTTCATTATTACTGTGTTTGTTGTTGTCGTCATTGTCGATATCGGCAATGTTATCTTCTTCTTTGAATTTGATAACATAGTCGATATTAATTATGATCATCTAATTATCAAACAGAGATTAGGAGATTATAATTGATATAAATCTTTTTATTATTTCATTATTATGGAATAAGTTCATATTTTAGAAGTTTTAACTTAAGAAAACTGAATTATAATTACTGAACAAGCCGTAAAACCTTATGTGACACCTTATTATTAACACATAATATAATATACACATTTATATAGAAATAATAAACATTTTTGATTTCCATGATTATTATTATTATTTTGTCTTTTTTTGATACAAATATACATAGAGCATGTATTACTAGAGATAATAGAAATATAAATATGATTTCCATAATTATTTCCATTATCACTATTGTTGTTGTTGTCGTCATTGTCATTATCATCGTTGTTATCTTTCTCTTTGAATTTGATAACATAGTCAATATTAATTATGATCATATATATGTAAGGATTGTGCTAAAAAATTACATATTGTAAGCATAATATAGTATACCGCAACGGTTGAACGTGAAATATAAAAAAAATTAAAAATAAAACACGATCATCATATTAGGCCCGTGAAGCTAAATTTCTTTCACATTTAATATAATCTATTTAACAGAAGAAAATAAACGAAATATTTTTCTTTTTCTTTCAAAGCATACATATCTTATAATTATATTTAATTCATATAAATCTTAAAAGTATAATTAATGTTTTAACGTTTCAAACAAATTGACCAAAATCTAATCTATTTAACGCATAAGAAAAAATAAAATAATTTTTGTTTTCTTTTAAAACATACAAATCCAATAATAAAATTCTCTTCATAAAACATCTAAAATTATAATTAATCTTTTACCATTTAAAATAAAATGCCCCAAATCGTGATAATACTTCAAACTAAAAAATATCTCAACTCACAAATTTGAACTCAACCCATATCTTACAAGACGATATAAGGGCATTGGAAGTTTATATCAAAACCCATGAAATTATTACGTTGACCTAAAAACCAAATGTACAAATTATGAATATATAATTATATTAGCACCCCTCATGAACCACTTTAAATAGCCAAAAAAAGTTATATAATAGCATAATATAATGTTCAAATTATTTTCGTTGAAAGACAAATTTTATTTGTGTTACATGCGAAACTAAAATTAAACCGACTTTAAAATAGTTTCTACCTAACTTCACTAGAGAATTAACGACTTCATAAATTTTTACTCACCAACAAGAAGAGGATGTGGGCTTTTTGTCATTGACGTCATAAATTGACTTATCATCATCCTATTTAGCATGTTTTGTAACAAATTCACTATCTATTGTCTTCATCAGACTTATATAGACTTTTTTCACAATTATATAGTTTTCAAATGTTAATCTCATTAATTATGCACGAAGTGTTTGTATACTTAACTTTTTCATTGAGTTTTTCCATTATTTCCTCTAAATTATAATATTAATCATGTCTACCATAACTATTCGTTTATTATTTCGATAATATATCTACAAAATATTTATTTGAACATACTCTGTACAAAGCACGGGTCCACACTAGTTTACAAAAATCTCTTATCATTCTCATATTTTTAATACTAATATTTTAAGATTAACGTTTATAAAATATTTGTTCAGAATAGCAAGTGCTTTTTTTGGTAAACAATGTAATCTAATCGTAGCAATTAAGAAAAAAACAGTTTCCAATAAAAAAAACAGTAAAAACAATTACAACTAATAATTGATGGGTAATTATCAAAACGCCTCTTGGTATACAAAGTTCCCCCAATTTCTTGATGTTACTTATTTGCTACTTTACAGCGTCTACTTTGCCGGACACTAGGAACTAGAAGAATGACAGATGAATTTTACAAGTTTTTGGGTGTGCTCACTGGATCGAAAATAAACGAAGTAACAGCGAAGAACTGAAAACCATGCATGCTTGTGGGGCGAGACAAACACTTCACGTGGAAGCCATTAGGTGTTTGGTCACCCAATCCAAATCCCCCCAATAAATTAAATAAACTCTCCAATTTAATTAATATTTATTTGAGCAGATCATCTACGTGCCCACTTTTACTACCAGCCAAGAACATACTGTACAATAAACAGTGGAAAGTTGTATAATATATTATAAACGAGATTCATGATAATATTCATCACCTTGGATTATTACTGTAGCTTGGATGTGTCCATATTCATAGGCCCATAACCAGACAAAGGGTATCCTATGCTTGATTTTTGGAAGGGCACTGACTTTTGATGTGAGCATTAGGATGGGGTGCATATAGGTTAGTTTATCTCTCTTGGCTTCACTGTGTATGTCCATGTAGGCCCACACACTTGCTTGTCGTTGAGGATTCATATACATGTTCTACTGTAACTCTTCCGGGTGGGATTGTTCATTACGGGATGATTTAATTATAATTGTTGCATTTATATGGGGGCATATTGCTTAAGTGAAATTATTTGATCATGAATTTGATTGAGAGTTTGAACTCATGATTTAAACTAAGTCTTCAATACGCCAATTACAAAGTAGGTTGATAGCGCTAGCCTAGGGTTTAAAATTTACCACAAAATTAAAATACATATAAAACAAAAATAAAAAATCCATAAAATTAATTGATAGTGTTAAATTCAAAAAAGAAATACCATAGTATGAAAATTTGAATGCATATTATTGGCATTATTTGATATTAAAAGTCGAATTAACAAATCTTATAAGTTACTTTGCATTAGGTTGAATTCCTTGCACACATCATTTTATTGGTTTCACCATTATTTCGTGGATTCTTAGTAATACTTTATTGCATCGGTGATGGTAATATTTACCCACTTCGAAGAAGGCTTGTTTGAAAGTTCGGTTCCAGCTTCTACCCAAAGTGTTGGTTAATGTTGCTTTTCAGTAGGCTTTATCAAGTCTAATTGGTGAAGTTGACAACCTATTCGTGTATGTAATTTAGGCCCTAATATCTTTCACTTATTCCTTTAAGAATTAGTTTAGCTCTATTTAGTTCAATTTAGAAAAGAAATAAGTTATAGTTTAATTCAGTTCAGTTCAGCAAAATTCAATTAAAATACGTGATCGATACTTTTCGTGTGATGGCGAAAAATGCAATGTTGAAAACCAGTCCAATTGTACATAGGCACCTATAAAACTAATGTGGTGACTTAATACATATATATGATCCTTAACCTGAAGTTAGTTCATGGCTTCAGGGCCAGGCATTTGGATCTAAGAAAATTATTAACAATGTACCAATAATGCCTCTATAGGTATTTTGATGAAGGACTTATGCTGGGATACAATGGGTGGTGCAATTTTAAGAATAGTGACACATATAAGTATTACTTAATTATTGAAATGTTATTCAAGATTGACCTTTTCTCTTTCGCACAAATCATAATATTAATTGGTGTTACTTAGTTCAACGGATAAAATATCTAAGAGTTGTTATTCAAGATCTTTTTTGGAATTCCATCTATATTGACCTTTTCTCTTTCGCACAAATAATAATAATAATAATAATAATAATAATATAATAATAATAATAATAATAATAATAATAATGGGACCAATAATGCCTGTTTAAGTGGTTAAACTAATGCAGAATGTTTACTTTTATGATGTTGGCATAACTGCTACCTGTACCATCTAGTCGGCCTTGATTATCTCAATATATAAGATCAAATTAAAAGATAAACTTCTTAATTACTGAAGACAGGTTTGACTTTGATTAATCTTGTCAGTAATTGTAAATTTAAAATACAATTGGGCCCAAAGTTAGATACACTCTAATTGCTAGAAATGCTTTTAAATCGGAACTGATCACGCTAGATGCAAACAAAATAATTGATTAGCTGTCATCGAGGGGGATGTGTTGTAACCTGTTGAACATGCCAAAAATCCTTATCCGTAGTTGCACTATGTATATTTACGTTTTCATCAAAATCATCATGGGGCCCCCCCCCCCCCCCCCAAAAAAAAACCAACATTTCAGATATCTAAAAGAGAAAATGTAGGCGTAAAATAGTAAAGGATTTGATTGGGGGAAAAATGTATTTTACATGTGAGGGACATGTTAGGGCATTAAATTATCTGTGAACCTTTATTTATCAACTTAAATTTTGAGTTGAGTTGACTCTCGAATAATTTTGTATTCTTGTAAAAATGTAGGTATCATGTATTAAATGACTGAAAATTATCACGTTTGACACTGCAAGATTCTAAATTGATACATAAATTTTCTAATCCAAATACATCTTCTAGAAGGTAAAAATTTATGAACAAATCATATGGTGCCACGTATAAAATAAAATAATTTTATTTGGCATGTGTAACATAGACTTTAGTGGACCTATTAAATTGAATTAAATTTCGGCCACTTAGAAGCTGCCATGTTTGATGATGCAGAAAATAGTAATTCTTTTTCTTTTAAAATTAAGGGAATAGTTATTAAAATATAGGTCTTGGCCTAAAGCTCGACCCAAAACCCTAGCCTAGGAGCTTATAAATAGGAGTCATTCCCCCTTATTCTCAATGAATCAGCATTCGACATCCTCTACCAGTTCCAGAGTTCGGACAACATACGACATTCAGGTACCAAGCAACAAGGATCAAAGTTAGCTAGGTCTACATCTTCTGCAACCTCGAAAAGAAGTCCACTCCAGAGTTTTCATTTAGTATATTGATCGTGATCAAGCAACCTCGCCCTTGTATCGATTAATCTAACCAACTACATTCAACATTTATAGAACTCAAAGGCTCAGATAGCAAACAATATCTAGCTACCAAGTGAGAAGAATCAAAACTTGCAAACTTCAGAAACAACAATCAACTATTCATCGATTAAGATCAAAAACTATTTTAGAGTTCTGCAGTTGATTCTACATCGATCGAGATCCAGGGTTTGTGCCCTCAAATCACTCAAGTCATTAAGAGATCGAATCACATGAACACTTTTGTTGTATTCAATTCAGAGATTGTACCTACATATACAATTTTAATACAAATTTGTTTCTCATTTTTTTGTCTAATTTATTTTTGCTCTCGAATTTGTGTTTACAAATTGTTTGCACGCCTGGTGGGACATCTTTGCCTCTCATCTCTTTCTTCTTGTAAAAAATTTCTATACTCGTTTGAAGAAGACATTGCTCCCAAGAATGTCATTCTTCATCCTTCATAGAAAAAGACTATTGGATCCACATCTCAAGCAAACAACATGACAAAGACTCTACCATGTGGATTGGAGGAATTCCAATCCTACACCAATCCGGTGTTCCATCCTTTCGATGAGGGGGAAGATGACTATGGTAGTAGCAATTCTTCACCGGCATCTCCAAGGCATTCACTTATCTCTCAACCTGAAGTCGAATCCTCCGACATTGTAGTCCTACCAATCATGGTGGCAAAGGTTGCCAACTTGGAGGAATAATTGGCAACATGAAGGCCACGCTAGATAGACTCTTAAAGGAAAACGTAGAAAAAGTTGCTCAAATCAAGTGTCAAAACAAACAGAATGTTGGTTTGACAAAAAAGTTAGAAAGCATCCATCTGAAGATTTCAACAAATGCTCAAGCGGTGAAGATTATGACAAAGAATCTAATCACAGTGACGACTCTGACGACGAATGCCAAGCAAAGAAGGATACAACCTTAAGCTTGATGTCAATTGAGCAAATTTCAAACTTCATAGCTGAGGCAGTGAGGGCTCTGTTGGGGGGAGATTCTCGTAAAACTCACTTCTATATAAAACCCTATACAAAGGGGATTAATGCACTTCGCATGCCTCACTACTATCAGCCACCCAAGTTTCAACAATTTGATGGCAAGGGTAACCCCAAGCAGCATATCGCTCATGTCATCAAACCCCGTAGTAATTTTGGCATTGAAGGAGATTTATTGGTGAAACAGTTTGTGCAACCCCTTAAAGAAGTTGCATTTGACTGGTATACAGGCCTTGTCTCTGAGTTCATTGATAGTAGGGGGCAAATGGGAAGTGAGTTATCGAATTGCCTTTGTAATACACATGGTGTAGTTAGCATAATATAGTTGACTAACACAATGCAATCGAGATCAAGCGATGACGCCCTCGAATCACTCAAGTCACAAAGAAATGAAATCAGAGGAACACTTCAGTTGAATTCAATTAGGAAATTGTACGTACATATACAACATTAATACAAAATTAAATTTGTTCTCAATTTCTTGTCTAACTTATTTTTAGGCATGAAATTTGTGTTTGCACATCTGTCCACATAATCAATCCAAAACTTTTCTAATCTAATAATCAAGAATAGATTACCTTAATAACTAACCAATTTGGAAGCATTTGATACAAAACTTTATGTAACTAAAATAATTTTTTTTATAAAATATCTTCATGTACCTCCTCAACATTTAGGTAAATCGTATTCGTAGCTCACTATTTTTGGAATTGTTATTTAATCCCCATCACCTTAAAAACTATTATTATATATTGAAAAATTATTTTATATAACCACTTCCCTACAAATTTTTTAATTATTACATTTGATACTGTAAGATTGGAAGTTGATCCCGAAATTTTCTAATACATTTACATTTGGCAACAAAATTATGTTGACAAACGTAATATGCATTAAATGAATGAAAATTATCATTGCTCACATAGGCCTAATATCAAGAGTGGATACCAGCCTCTCAGCTTTTGTATTGTTATCCACAGGTTAATCTTGAAGTGCTTGGGGTCAATAGGCTTAGACTGGTAATGGGAAAAACTATTAAGTACCTTCAAAATGCTTTCATCCTAGGAAGGCAAATTATTGATAGGATAACACGGAGTTTTTTACAGGAGACCTTTAAAACAATGGGATCTCTGAAGAAGAGGATTCGTCTTATCATGTTGTTTATCACTACAAGTAGATACTCTATCCTTATAAACAAACCTTTCACAGACTTCATGTACCCTGATGTAGGATTGTGACAAGGAGACGCTCTGTTGCAGAACTCCTTCTCCTTTGCATGGAAGTTCTCTTTGTCAATATGGTTGAAATGCAAAGCAGAAACTTAGCTAGGGGGATCCAAATTTTCCAATGTGCACCTCAAATGCTTTAATTCTTTCTGTGCTGGGACTTCTAGAATGCCTCAATCTTAAAAACATATTGAAAATTTTTTGTAATGATTTAAGTAGATGATCAATCATAGTATATAAAACATCCTCACTTCAAGGGACCTACTATTAGAGGGCAAGGAGGGGTTGAATGTCTTTTTTTAATTTTAACTTTTTGAGTACCTTTGACAAATATTTAGGGCCATAACTATTATTCCAAGAGGTACTAATACGGCCACAAGCTCATGGTGGCGTTATAGCAAATCAAGGTCGATCCCATAGAGACTATGTTGATCTATTTAGGCTATGTTCCCTCAAGATATGCTAAACGAATCAAAGTTTGATATTAAAACTAATTTAATCTAGTATCTAACCTAGTGGATAATCAATAGAGGATTTATACAAAACTAGCAATCTCCCAATTCATGTATCAATCAAGCACTTCTTCCTCTAATGGTTGTTTTAAAACCAATAATCGAGTTATCACAACCCTCTTTCAAGGTGAAGTGAAATACCTAAATCAAATCAATCATCAATTTTCATGGATTTCTTGATTAGTTTAGGTTCATTAAGCACACGATTATCAAATCAATGGGTTGTCAATCCGTAATTCTCTTTCACGACATCACGCAATCAAGCCAAATCCTAGGATTTCGGTATTTGAGATTTCACCTTTCAGTCCTTCATCCAAATACCCACAACATGCAAGAAAGTGATCAAGTTTCTCACAAGACAATAAACTTCTAGAATTCTATTAAACAATCTAACAATTCCAAAAGCACCAAATGATATCAACACAAGATCAAGAAACTAACAAATGTTTGCATAAATCCAAAATCAAAACAACAAAGATAATCCAAACACAAAACATAAAAATGATAAAAGAGAAGAGAAGAGAAGAGGGAAGAGATGCTCAACCAAAGAACGCGTTTGAACCGTCGTGCAAACCCGGGATGGAATCCTTGCAAATCCTTCACTTCAACTCTCTCTCTCTCTCTCTCTCTCTAATCTAATCTAAACTCTAATCCTAAGTAGAATGATATGGAGAATGGAATGATGGGATGCTTCTTTCTTCTACTTGAGGGACGGTTATTTATAGGAAAACCCAATCAACCTCAGGCACAGGATGCGAGAAAATGAACAGGCTAGCAATTATACCTCCACCACGGGCTGACCGTGGTACTGGCTGGAACTCAATTCTTCTGTTCTTCTCTTGCTCCACAGGCATAGCAACTTAGAGGCATCTGTGGTGAGTCAAAATATACTCATCTAGGGTGAAATGCTGGGTAAAAATGCCTAAACTCCTACAAAATACATCAAACAGCTATACCCAAGCATAAATCTAGAATAAGAGTATAAATCATAGCATAAAGCACATAATTCTCCTAAAAATGTGAAAAAATGACCCTAAAATAATATATATTTTAAGCACTTATCAAACTCCCCCATGCTTAAACTGTTGCTTGTCCTCAAGCGAACACTAGGTAAAACAGACAAGGGGGAATGCATCTACGACTCAAAACATAATAACCTCCTTAAAATAGGTAAGCCATAGCTTATCACAAGCAAGAATAGCAAGCAGTGGCAACCCCAAGTAGTGCTCAATACATTTCAAAATTAGAAGGACGAGAAGATTTTCTAAGAAGTATACGATAACAAGCTCAATATCAAATTTGATCACCCCAAAGAACCACAAAGCATGGCATGCAAGCACATGGAATTGATTAGAGCCAAATGGACCAGTAGAACCTTACTTTGGGAAATGTGGAACACTCCCACTTATGTGTTTGAAATATAGCATAGGTTTACTCAAAACTCATTCCAAATATGCAATCTACCATAAGCTTGACAAGACTCTCAAATTCTCCACCACTAAAAATGCAACGTGCACAAGACAATCAAGAGGACTTTATATGGGTTGTAACGTGGGTTAGAAGAGTTAAGGGAAAGGAGTGGACAAATGAATTTGGGTAATGTGGAGCTACTTAGCCAAGTGACTAAGAAGCAACCAACAAAACACCAAGCAACTATGAAGTTTACGAACATTCCAAACCTCAAAAATACAGTGAACATACCTAACCAATCAAGTAGGAAATGAGTTGACAAAGAAGAAATACAAGCTTTTTACATATCCAATGCCAATGACTTATTCATTCTTTTCTTCTTATTTTCTCTTTTTTTCTAATATGATTTTTTTCTTCTTGTTTTTTCTTTTGGAAAAAAAAACAAAAATTACAGTTATTGAAAGGCATATGACCACGAACTATCAACTCACAACCGAATATATGTACACAACCCAAACAAGAGAGAACACGAATCAAATACTCAATATCATTAATCCCTCGACAAACCAACACACCAAAGCTACCTTAAACTTAATTACTCCCAAAACCATCCACTACACAGATGAAGTGATGCTCCATAGACATGGCTTAAAGGTAGGAATATGTGTTTGGCCAAGGACTAATATGAACGGATCACAACCAAGAAAGATATAAGCTCAAAAAGGCTAACAAACGGAAAAACACATGTAATACAATGGTAGTGTAACACCCCCAACCCTAGGAGGGGTCACACCGCTAGGACTTCCTCGAGGAAAATCCTTAAGGCTCTTGAAGTTGAAGTTGATTAACATTTAGATAGACATTCTGAAGCAAAATTGCAAGAATTTTCCCTATTTTAGCAACATTTTAGGGTCTTAGCTCAGCTAAGAGTACCTATAAACTGGTAATAAGGAAAGACATGTACTAAAATAACTAGATTCATTACCTCGGGCCACCCGCCCGGGATTACTAGTAGTCAACCAACTAACACAAGGGTTAGAGTAATACATATACAGGTACAGAGCCGACTACATGCTTACACATATAACAATGAGCTTAAATATTTAGAACATGATAAGCATCGAACACTTTGCAAGGTTGGCAAAAGACTTCTGATGGGTCGGCATCAAAATAACTCCAAAAATGTCCTTTATACCTGCTCAGAATGGACTTGGAAAAGGGAGTAAGGAAAGAGATAAGTAACCACACACTCCGTGACAATTCCTCGACTCCTTAAAACCAAAACAGTTGCAGACAATAATACCAATAATAGCCACATATCATGCATTTATACATTATTATCATATTAGGCAATCATAGTCCCCTAGGAAAGATTACCACCCATAAACTTCATACTAGCCACTCGAACTCATTTCTAGGCCCTTGGTGACCAAACTTCCCTACTAACAAGCATTTAGGCACATAATCAAGTAAGTATCACGGATTGAGTAAGACGCCTTCAAACACACTTTTGAAAACACAGTGACTCATGATATATTCCAAGAATAGTTTATAAATGTTTGCTAGCTTGTGCGAAAGGTCTAATGGGTAGATTTGCAAGCTAGTTGTGGCGGGAATTTGCAGAAAATTGGAGTTGTTTGGCCCCATGTGTGGAGGAGAATGAGAAGGAAGAAGAAGGCGCAGAGAAGAGGGAGAGAGAGAGATGTCGGAGGGGGTCACATTTGAAGGAGGAAGAAAAAAGAGGGCCAGGCGCAATTACGAAAATAATCATCCCTTCTCTCCCCTTTTCTTCTTCTTTTTTTTTTTTTTTTATCAACAGCTGTTTAAGAATTTTTACCGCTAGTCTAATTCGTATCCCGAACTCTAAACCTAAAAATCGATAAAGTGACGCTTCATCGATTATTCATTCCCAAATATATCTAGGTTCGATTCAATAAAAGGAGGAACTAACTCTATGGTCGACAATCTAATTGTACTCAGGTTCGTACTCGATTTAGCATCCGTTAATAATTCTTATTAACGCTTACTAAAATCATTGAAAAATTTTCGAAACTAATAATAATATTAATAATAATAGCAGTGATAATAATATTCTTTTTAATAAAATTATAGCTCACATAGGCACATCGATAATAATTTAACTCATATCATTAATAAAGTACGGTTTTTATAATGCAAAAAGGCATTACAATCAGCTTAACGAAAATAAAGTATGCGAGTATTACATCCTCCCCCCTTAAAAGAATTTCGTCCTCGAAATTGCTTACTTGGAGGAAATAAGGTTGGGTACTCTGGCATAGTTCAGTCCCCATTGCTTCTTGGAATATGTGCCAAAGCACATCATTTTGGATTTGAAATTCTTTAATCTTCCTGCTTCTACTCCCTTCTTGATTTTCATAATCTCATAGTCTTCTTTTTGATGCTACTTGATTTGTTCTACTAGTGGGGAGGTAACCTAGAGTATTGCTAGGTAATTTTGATTCCCGAGCCGCACTACTTCTATCTGAAGGGTGTCAAGTTCCCTTACAAGTCTCTTCTCCAGAGTAAGTAGGCAAGCTATTTTCTTTAAGTTCCATCCTCTCTCCGTTAGGGGTCGAGAAAGTGATTTAGCTTCTTTTCACAATCTAAAGTCACTTTATTCTTAGCTATCCAATCCATCCCCAAGATAATATCCCATCCTTGTATTTCTAATTGTACCAAATCAGTAAGAAGGGTTCTCTTTTCTACCTTAACAGCATAGTCTCTAAGGATAAGGTCAATATGATGAGTAGTTCCTAAAGGAGTGGTCACAAAAAGTTGTATATCCATCTCGTCAGGTTTACTGGTGAGTTTCTTTGCAAATCAAGGTTAACAATAAAGCGTGTAGCGTCAGAATCAAATAGGATGGGAGCATAAAGTTGGTTAACAAGAAGAATACCTGACATTGTGTTAGCAGGTTCCTCGGTCTCTTTTCCTTCTAGCTAAGTATCTGGCCTCCAACTAGTGGGTTCTGGTTGCTTCTATTGCCTCCTGAGGATGCACCAGTGGGCAGGCGACCTCGTTATGCCACTGTGTTAATCCTTATTCCGGATCTATGAGTATTGCCCTGGTTGTTCCATGTGACCTTTGGGAAATTGGCAACCTTGTGACCCACGTCACCACATCCAAAACATGGGCCCGTAATGCTTCTACATGGGCCAAGGTGTTGATGCTCACACTGGTCACACGTTTTCCTTTGTCTCCATTGGGCGGTTTGCTTTCCTTTGTCCTGTTTCATCCCAAGTTTAAACCTCCTGAAGTTTCTGTTTCCCTAATAATTGGATCCTCTAGGGCCGAACTTTCTCTTTGCTTGACCTTTTTCTCTATTTTCAATCTCGGTCTCATTGATGATGCGAGCTACTTTCACAGCCTTTTGATACATTTCTTGAAAGTTGGCATAAGCATGCCCAACTATTATTTTCTTCACTTCCCTTGTTAGTCCTTGTTCGAAGTGGTCCATCCTCATTTATTCGGTGGCCACTTGATTTGGTGCAAAATGGCTCAGCTCATTGAACTTCGTCGCATATTCTATTACGCTCATTTCTCCTTGCTTCAAGCGTAAAAACTCTCGTTCCTTAGCTCTTCTTACGTCTTGAGGGTAATATTGAGCATCCATCAAAGCTTTCAGTTGGTTCTAGGTTAACGCAGGTTCACCTCCCCTAGGTTTTACTGTCCCCCACCAAAATTCAGCTTCTTTTTCAAATTGATAGGTGGCCAAACGCACCTTAAATCTCTCAGGGCATTCCATGATTTCAAATAAGTTTTCTATTTTTTTGAAGCCACTCCTCATATACCATAGGGTCAGTTCCACCTCAAACTTTGGAGGTTTAAGCTTATTAAACCAACATGTCACCTCCATCACAATGGGTTCTAGGATTTGTTCTCATCGAGGAGTCATCTGTCATATAATTACATAAAGAATTACTTAGTTCTATTTTCAACTAGGGGTTAACTCGCAATCACTCTAGGACTAATAGGGGTAGGATTCCTTGGTTAATGAAATGATTCGCAAGTGGGTGGATGATGTCTCGTATAGCCACAAGTTCAGTTTCAGCTCAACCTTCACATATTTATACATGTATATCACATCTTACTTAAGGGAAATACAGGTATATGCTTGAACAAACAAGTGAAGACATAACACTTGATAAGCACCAACGACATTTGTTTCATTGAACATTGATAATGTGACTTAGGAGTCACGGGAGATCTCATCATCCTAGTGCTTCATCCTAAAGGAAACAAACTTAAAAGGCTTACATACATCTTATTTATATACAACACAACATCTGCATATGAACCCGAGTTCACGCTACTTTTTCTTACACCTCGCTGGAGTTGTCACTTCCAGGGAAGTCATCGGCCACGGACTCATCTGAACTCTCAGATTGGTCGTGGTTTAGGGCTAATAGC
This sequence comes from Selenicereus undatus, assembly GCA_017589665.1. Taxonomy (NCBI): domain Eukaryota; kingdom Viridiplantae; phylum Streptophyta; class Magnoliopsida; order Caryophyllales; family Cactaceae; genus Selenicereus; species Selenicereus undatus. The sequence goes on from JACYFF010031954.1 coordinate 43,601,656, forward strand.
TCTTTTAATATCATAGTGGGAGCATACTTGATGTTGTGTGTTCTATCTACTAGCTCTTCCATCCTGAGCATGGTAGCTTGCCATCCTCGAGGGTAGAGCATTCCATAGGCATCTACCCAATGCACCCACATTGTGGCAATGTGTTTGTAATGCTTTGCCTGAGGTCTCTCAGCAAACAAGCGTCTCATTTGATGATGTTTTAGCTGGTTCCTCTCAGCCACAGTGGTAGGGAGGTGTTGGCTTACTGCAGGCTAAATGAGATTGGTCTGGACTAGTTGGGCAGTAGCAGTGCTTCTTTGAAGTGGAGTGAACCCCAAGTGGTTTATACGGTGCTCTGCCCGTAGTAGGAATTCTACCAAACCCCGATAGGTAAAAGGGGCATATGCATCCATGTGTAAGGTCCAATGTCACAAAGTGAGTGCTGCTTCCGTCCATCGTTCATCCACCGTTATCTTCCTTATAAAGCCCACCACCTAATCAATTTGGGTGATTCTGTGGGGAGCCCATTGGTTGTGCATCTCTAAAGCTTGCCAATACATGACCGCATTCCACGAGGCCCACGAAAAGGGTAGATATGTGTAATCAGCTATGTGGAAAACCATCCTACACTACCACTTTAATAGTAAGGGGAGAGCCAGCAGCATATATATACATATCATAAGTCATACACTTGTTAATACAAGTAATACCAAGCAAGACACGATCATAAAAGCACATAAGTCACGTATTTCACACATCACACACCTATTATGATATCTAAAGGCATAATGCTACTTATGGCTCTGATACCACCTAATGTAACACCGCCAACCATAGGAGGGGTCACACCGCCAGGACTTCTTAGAGGAAAATCCTTAAGGCTCTCAAAGTTGAAGTTGGATTAGCATTTAGATAGACATTATAAAGCAAAACTGTAAGAATTTCCCCTATTTTAGCAACATTTTAGGGTCTTACTCAGTTAAGGGTACCTGTAAACTGGTAATAAGGTAAGACATGTACTAAAATAACTAAATTCATTGCCTCGAGCCACCCACTAGGGATTACTAATAGTTAACCAATTAACACAAGGGTTAGAGTAATACATATACAGGTACAGAGCTGACTACATGCTTACACATACAACAATGAGCTTAAATATTTACAACATGATAAGTATCGAACACTTCGCAAGGCTGGCAGAAGGCTTCTGATGAGTCGGCATCAAAATAACTCCAAAAGTGTCCTTTATACCTACTCAGACTCTACCTAGAAAAGGGAGTGAGTAAAGGGATGAGCAACCACACACTCTGTGAGAATTCCTTGACTCCTTAAAACTAAAACATTTGTAGGCAATAATACCAATAATAGCCACATATCACGCATTTATACATTACTATCATCTTGGGCAATCGTAGTCCCCAAGGAAAGATTACCACCCATAAACTTCACACTAGCCACTCAAACTCATTTCTAGGCCTTAATGACCAAAATTCCCTACTAACAAGCATTTAGGCACATAATCAAGTAAGCAACACGGATTGAGTAAGATGACTTCAAACACACTTTTGAAAACGCAGTGACTCATGACATGTTCCAAGAATAGTTTATAAATCACGTTAACTTCTTCAGGGCTCATAATTCTTTCTAAAGGTTTCTGAAATACTCATATTGGTAAGAAAAACTTGGCAAGAAACTTTCTTTCGCAGGATATGCACATTTGAAAGCTGAAATGTTTGATGCACTACTAGAATATAACCATACTTCTTTTGAAATTTCATTTGAACTATACTTAGAATCTCATTCATAAAATATGCAAGGAAGCTTTCTTTCTTTTTCTTGAAAACACTATACTTAGCCTCTTGAGGCTCAAATTCTTTAAAAAGAAATGTCTTCCGTATTGGTCCTCTAATAACCCTTATAAGCTTTTTGAATCTTATTCGAACTGGCCTCTTTATGGCCCTTAAAATCTTTATTTTTTAGAAATACTTAAAATGACGAAATGGCAATTGTTTTTCTCATTTATTAGGAAAATACTCTTAGCATAAGATTTTCATAATGTGCTGGCTAGGGGAGATCTACACTTGCCCTCAGTGAGACTGACGTTATCCTTGGGGTATACGTAACATAACATTTGGCCAAAACGCATCTCAGCAGAGTAGCTCCAACTTCAATATTGTCCTCTGTGGGGGGCAACAGCTCACGCCTGATGTTGCATCCAATCCCCCCCCCTCAAGGTTTTATTACGCGTCACTCATTATCAAACATTACCTTTAGGGGAATACTTCATGCCTTATCTTGCATCTAGTTCCCAACATGACCTTTAGGGGAAATAGCTCATGCCTTATCCTGTGTCCAGTTCCCACCCTCAAGGTCTGGCCAATTGCCTAGCACTTTCTTAACCTTTAAAATCATATTAAATGCTCTTAGGTTATAAAAGATGTCACTGTTACACACAGTAAATTTCACCTTTACGAATCATTTTTCTTTAGTAGTTGCTTAAATCATGCTCGTCTAGCAAAATAATCCATAACCCTACTATTGGTATATGGTTCTTTCGTTTTCAACTTGAAAACCTCTTAAAATTCGTAAGAAATTTGCTAGCTTGCAATTCGAAACTTAAAGTAATTGGCTAGCATATAACTCAAATTAAGTTTCGTACTAAACTTCTTCGGTTGTGCATTTTTAGTTCGTTTAAAATCCTTTTTAAAGTCAAGAAGGAGACATAAACAATCCAAAGCCTCAAAACATATTCGAACGTACTACTATTCAAAACTTAAAGTACCTAGCTCGCTCATAATTCAAATAAGGTTTCGTAATAGACATCTTCAGTTGCCCATTTTTAGTTCGTTTAAAATCCCTTTTAAATGAAAGAAGGAGACATAAACAACCCAAAGCCTTAAAACATTTTCAAACTTATTACTATTCAAATCTTAAAGCACTTAGCTCGCTTATAATTCAAACAAGGTTTCGTAATAGACATCTTCAGTTGCCCATTTTTCAGCTCATTTCAATCCCTTTTCAAAAACTCAAGGGGGATGCATAAACAAACTAAAGCCTTAAAATGTTTTCAAACTTGTCACCAGTTTGCTTTTTAGCTTCCTAGACCTATCAACCATTCAGTTGAGTCACTAACTGAGTAGTTCGACGGTTTAGGATCTTTTTAGGCTACAAACATCTGAACAAATTAATAGACAACCGATGAACATTTAGAAATATTTGAAATTAAGGAAACACACTTTTAATGACTCCTTTAAAGATTTCTAAAGTTCACAAAACATTCACATGGCATTACTTAAACAACATCAAGAGGGAAGGGGTTCACAAGTAGTACATTCAAACACTTCATAAGTCAACTTGGCAGAATCTTCCCAACAAGCTACACATGGCCTCGCAATCCACACGATTGCTGTCAATCACAACCTAGGCACCCTTCTTACACAACACCGACCACAAGAGCCTCAAATCTCTCAATAGTTCCACCTTGAACCATCCAACTACCAAGCTCGGTTCAACAATGTCATAACCAAATCAACAATTCAGGAAACCATCATATATAAGTGTAGCATCCTTACTAATAGCCATAAACAGAATTTAAGCATAACTGTACTTATTTAGCGATGACATTTTAACAAAAATCAGCATGATCTACAAATACCTTAAATTGCCCAGTTAGCATCCTTAAACTTCAAAACAGAATTTAGGTCTAATAAACTGATGCAATAATAGCACTAATGCAACATTTTATATTTTTCTACAATCTCCAAAACTGACCAATTAGTAGAATTGTGCATCGATTCAGCATACGAATAACCCAAAATCAGCACCATGCTTATAATTTCTCAATCTGGATTCTAATTTCACCCAAGCTTATTACTAAACTCAGAATCAACATGGACTAACTAAATTTAGTTAAATTCGTTGAAAATAGTAGTAATTTAGGAGTAAGAAATCCCCACCTCGATTCCAAGCTAGAGGCTCGATTCCAAGGCTACTGGCTCGACTTTAGGTGCTTGAACAACTCCAATTCCCGATGCTTGCTCACTGGCCCCACAAGCAGACCCGAACGTCGCCTAACCCATGCAATTTGACCCCCCAATTTCGACCCAAACTTCACTTACTGACTTGAGGTTGAATTGAAAGCTTGAAGTTGCGAATTTTACTCCTGATTTATAGAAGATTGAAGCAACTAAGAGCTAAATTGCATGGCCACACTTGGCCACATGTTCGTGCTCCAATTTGCCGCTCAGACCCACCGAAAACATGGTCAATTCATTTGAATTTTTGCCTAGATTCACGCCAAATGTTTGCTAGCTTTTGGGGAAGGTCGAATGGGTGGATTTGCAAGCTAGTTGTGGCGGAAATTTGCTGTAAATTGGAGCAGTTTGGCTGCGTGTATGGAGGAGAATGAGGAGGGAGAAGAAGGTGTAGAGAGGATAGAGAGAGAGAAAGATGTCAGGGGGGTCACGTCCGAAAAGGAAGAAAAAAAGGGGCCAAGCGCAATTACGAAAATACCCCTCCATTCTCTCTCCTTTTCTTCTTCTTTTTTTTTTGGTCTCAAGTTGTTTAAGAATTGGTACCTCTAGTCTAATTCGTATCCCGAACTCTAAACCCAAAAATCGATAAAGTGACCCTTCATCGATTATTCGTTCCTAAATATATCTAGGTTCGATTCAATAAATGGCGAAACTAATTCTATGGTCGACAATCTAATCGTACTCGGGTTCCTACTCGAGTTAGCATTCGTTAATAATTCTTATTAAAGCTTACTAAAATCATTGAAACATTTTCAAAACTAACAATAATATTAATAATAATAGCAGCGACAATAATATATTTTTAATAAAATTATAGCTCACATAGGCGCATCGATAATAATTTAGCTCACATAATTAATAGAGCATAGTTTTTATAACGCAAAAAGGCATTACAATCAACTTAACGAAAATAAAGTAAGCAGGTATTACAAGTAGGCTATTTGGCTATGCAGCTAAAATGGCCAAAGAAAGGAACGCCCCTATCATCTCATTAAATATGCACATGCCAATGTTGTTTTGAACAAGAGTCTAGGCAAGTTCTAGAGATGCAACATGGAAGAGTCACACACATGAATGAAATATGAGACTAAATACAATGAATTAGTCCAAATAAGGCTTAAAATCTCACGGGTTATCTACCAAAGTCTCATTAAGCTCATAAAATGACTCCATGTACAAACATTAGTGCTAAGGAGTCCAACGGATAAAAACGTTCTCAAACAAAACAAGGGTCAAAATAAGAAATATTCACAAAACCTTGAAGAAGTTTAGCACCAATTGGGATTACACATCAAAAGCTACTTAAACTCATGAAAGCTATCTTGCCTAAACAAAAGCATCATTCGAGGCTATATCAAACCAATCCACACCATCTCTTCATGCCATACTATATGTAAACCTAAAAATCAACTAAATGCAAAACACTAATACAAACCAAAAGGAAAACCTAAAACTATATGCTTTAACTAGTATGCAAACTAATAACTGAAATAGAAAACATAGAAACTATCCTTCCCCCATGCTTGGATAAGACATTATTATTCACAGGAAAGAAAAGTTAGCGAAGGGAACAAAAGAAATCAATCTCACCAGGTTATATGCAGAGTGCACCTAAGCTATGCGGCCACGTAAGAATCGAGGCACATGGAGCATTAGCCACTCCATCACGATCTCAAGACTCAGCTCATTAAATTAGACGCTGCCAACACACGCAATAGCTTATTAAACTCCTACGACCACAATTTCGAAAATAGAAGGTAAGAGGCAATAACCAAAATCACACCAAAGAGTATAAGCATCCTCTTAACCTTATTAAAGCCTATAGAAAAATCATAGAAAGAATTAAAGCATGTAGTCCATGTGATTTTCCTAGGCAAGTTCCCCTGGTAGATGTAATATGGATCAAGAGGCATTAAGCCCACTAAAGCAACCTAAGGATACAAAATTATTAGCATTCCCAAGAAGCATATTGAACATGTTAACCTCATAGCCCAAATCAACATTAGCATAAAAAATCATAAGATTTTTAATGGGCGTGTCAATGTAATACTCAGGGGAAGGAGAGGGTAATGAACACATAGGGGAAACATGAGAATGATCAAGGGGGTTGGGGATAGCACTATCATCAAAACCAAGGCTAGGGGACTCCTCATGCATAAACACATCACGTGACCCCTCCAAAGGAGTCTCATCTAAAATATCTTCTGACTTCAAACATGCATTAGCAACATCAAACCTAGCAACTACCCCAAAAAGCTCACCCGCCTCAAGCCCTGTGCACTTAGCTAAAGGAAAGGATGAGTTAGGTAAGTATAGGACAACATCAATATTGTCCCAGGGTGATACAAAGTCAGGTTGCGCATGAGATGTATAATATGGACACAAATTAGTAGCATGGTAATGCACAAGGATCAGGAAATGAATATCTAGAAACACGACTAGCCTTCTCAAATTCAAATGAATCCCATGCAATCCACTCAAGCAAATAACATGTCGCATCAACATTTTTACAATAAAAATACCAATACTCTAAAAGAGTTTGAGTTTCACTATTCACACTCTTATAAACAATGTCCAAAATTTCCGATTTACTCACACAATAGCCATATTGAGCAAGAAAGACATTTGAACGCTTAAAATACCTCTAAAATAATTCATGCTTGAATTAGGAAAAATGGAAAATTGCCATTGTTGTTTCTCAATACTTTTTTTAATTTTCAATTTCGATTTGTTTTTTTTTTCAGAGAAAAACAAAATGCTTAGTCAAACCTATTGAGAAAAACCCAAAATCCAACACTAGTCCCCGGTAACGGCGCCAAAAACTTGATACCGCCGCAAGCGTACGGTGGAATTGTAGCAAATTAAGGTCGAGCCCACAGAGATTAGGTTGATCTATTTAGGCTATGCTCCCTCAAGATGTGCTAAGCGAATGAAAGTTTGATATTTAAACTAATTTAATCTAGTATCTAACCTAGTGGACAATCAATTGAGGATTTATACAAAACTAGCCATCTCCCAATTCATGTATCAACCAAGCACTTCTTCCTCTAAGGGTTGTTTTAAAACCAATAATCGAATTATCGCAACCCTCTTTCAAGGTGAAGCGAAATGCCTAAATCAAATCAATCATCAATTTTCATGGATTTCTTGATTAGTTTAGGTTCATTAAGCACACAATTATCAAATCAATGGTTTCTCAATCAATAATTCTCTTTTAAGACATCATGCAATAAAGCCAAATCCTAGGATTCCGGTATTTGAGATTTCACCCTTCAGTCCTTCATCCAAATACCCACAACAAGCAATAAAGTGATCAAGTTTCTCACAAGATAATAAACCTCTAGAATTCAATAAAACAATCCAACAATTCCGAAAGCACAAAGTGATATCAACACAAGATCATGAAACTAACAAATATTTGCATAAATCCAAAATCAAAACAACAAAGATAATCAAAATAAAAAACATAAAAATGAGAAAAGAGAAGAGAAGAGAAGAGAGAAGAGATGCTTAGCCAAAGAACGCGCTTGAACTGTCGTACAAACCTGGGATGGAATGCTTGTAAAATCTTCACTTTAACTCTCTCTCTCTCTCTCTCTCTCTCTCTCTCTCTCTCTCTCTCTCTC
>JACYFF010031954.1:43609304-43631131 GCA_017589665.1 Selenicereus undatus
CTCTCTCTCTCTCTCTCTCTCTCTCTCTCTCTCTCTCTCTCTCTCTCTAATCTAATCTAAACACCAATCCTAAGTAGAATGGTATAGAGAATGGAATGATGGGATGGTTCTTTCTGCTACTTGAGGGATAGGTATTTATAGGAAAACGTAATCAACCTCAGCCACACGATGCGAGAAAACGAACAGGCTAGCAATTACACCTCCACCATGGTCTGTGGCATCTTCCACGAGATGATCGTGGTATTGGCTAGAACTCAATTCTTCTACTCTTCTCTTGCTCCACGGGCAAAGCAACTTAGGGGCATCCGTGGTGAGTCAAAATGTACTCATCTAGGGTCAACCGCTTGGTAGAAAGGCCTAAAATCCTGCAAAATACATCAAATAGCTATACCCAAGCATAAATCGAGAATAAGAGTATAAATCATAGCATAAAGCACATAATTCTCTTTAAAATGTGGAAAAATGACCCTAAAATGATATATGCTTTAAGCACTTATCAGGTACCATGTCTCACTTCCTATCCTAATAGACAAAAGATTTAATTCTTAGAAGGCTAAACTGCTTAATGCAGTAGGGAGCTTAGTCCTCATTAATGCAATGCTAATATCTTTTAACCAACACATAATTTCCATAAAAAGTTCCAACAAAGGTCGTTAGGTTAATCAGTGCCTTGGTAGTTAATTGCTTTCCTTATGAAATAAGGATGAAGGCTACACTAGTGTAGGATAATAAACGACTAACCTTGATGCGGAATAGGTTGTCGAAATTAGCCCGCGTCTGAATATCACTGGAAGGCGCCTACTAGAGTCGTCCTAAATGTCAGGCCCTAAACGCGAATCCTGCTATAAGGTAGGGAGGCCTTGAGAGAGAAGGAGAGGAGATTTAGAGCTCTCTGTGTTTTAAGTCGATCCCCTAAACCTCCTCATATAGGTTGGGGTTGACTAGGGTTTCCCCCACTTAGCGGCTTAGTATTCGTCAGCCCTAGTTATATTAAGGTCGACCATCTCGGTCATGTAGGCTACAAATCATGTGCTCTCCACGAATCACCGGTAGTGTTATATTAAATCCCCATCTAACTAACATAACACGTTAACCAAATACGACACCCCAAATCATCCTAAACATCCCCAGTGGTATTTCTAATCCCTTTGATACCATATGATATATCATTTGATTATATACTTAATATAATCACCCAGGCTAATATGGTGAAGATGGATATATTTTTCCTTAAACACTCATGATATTGCATCTCAGCTTAACTACTTTTATAACGTGTTCTCATTAAACCATATACATCGTGACCCTAAAGAAACACATTAAAGTAGCAACATCAATCTTTCACTTTATATCATAGCTTTAGGTCAAAGGGTCACCGTTCATAGAGTCATATAGTGACAGGAGATAAGGAAATCAATCATCACTGCATGTATTGGTAATCTTTTAGGCATACACAATATGAAATGCATGTCATGACATAACTCCCACTTAATAGAGCTCATCACTTTATATGCCATGTGAATTTGCAGCCTAGATTTTCACCATAAATCTAACCTAAGCCACTAGATCAACAAACTAAATATCAATCTTGACACTTAAGATTATGCTTTTAAGGCATCAATATGAAATCATATTTTGGCTCTCATCTTAGACTTACTAAGGCCACTATATTTTCTTTATTCATACACTTCCAACATGAGTAGTTGACATTACACGTCTAGTGCCAATATGATTAAGCTTCATCTTACCCACTACTCAAGCATCAGGGTGATTGTGGCCAATCAAAAGCATGTGACATTTCGATATGCCTAACAAATAACAATAAATCACAAAGCATTTAGAAAAAGGAATATCAATCTTTCTTAAATGTTCATTATAAGAAAAAGTATCTGTGATATAAGGATTCATCCAAAAACTAGATGCTACAAAGTCCTAGACTTAACACATGAGCTTTGAAAGCGTCTCTAGGAATTGGCTTAGTTAACATATCAATGATCATCTTGTTAGTGGATATATACTTGATGGCAACTTCCTTTGTCTTTATAGCATTTTGCACAAAGTGCTAATGATTCTTGATGTGTGTGGTCTTCCGATGGAACTTCGAATGCTTAGCAAACTGGATGGTAGTTGTGTTGTCTCGCAACATCTCAATAAGATCATCAACTCTAGGAGTAAGATTAAGACCTTGAAGAAAACTCCTAAGCCATATTACCTCCCGCGTGGCTAGGCTACATGCAACATACTCTACCTCCAAAGTTGATAGAGCTATGTAGTCTTGCTTCTTATTACACCATGATACCCCTCCCCCACCTAGGGTGGAGACATAACTTGAGGTTTATCTGCACTCATCTAGGTCACCATCCTAATCGGCATCTGAGTATCCTATCAACTTAAGGTTCCTGCCTTAAGCAAGTGGGTTGTACCACTAAGGTAGTGCATCATTCTCTTGACGGTTTTCCAATAAGCACACCAACCACAAAGCAAACGTCAAGTCGTGTACATGACATAGCATACACTAAGCTTTCTATGGCACTAGCGTAAGGGACACTTTTCATTGCCTCCTTTTCATCATCTATTTTAGGGCATTGGTCAAGATTCAAGGTTAGACCGTTCTCAACTTGAGTGTCTACGACTTTAGAATAATGCATCAAAAATCATTCTAAGACCTTTTTGATATGTGCTTCCTGGCACATACCTAAGAGCGTCTTAGGATGATTTCTAATTATTTCCAGGCCTATGACATACCAAGCTTCATTCATATCTTTCATCTCAAAGACTGAGGATAGCTACTTCTTAGTAGCTTCGATCATCTCCAAGATGTTCCCAGCCAGTAGTACATCATCAACGTACAAGGTAAGAAATATATCCCTTCGGTTGTTCTTTTGACATACACACGAAGGCCCTCTAAAATCATGGATCAAACCAAACAAAGTTATGGCTTCTTGGAATCTAAAGTACCAAGATCTGGAAGATTGCTTAAGACCATATATGGACCTATTAAGACGACAAACACCTTGTCCTCTTATCCCTTTGATAAAAAACCAATGGGTTGGTCCATATAGATATATTTCTCAAGGTTATCATTAAGAAAAATAGTTTTTACACCCATTTGAAACAACTTTAGGTCCCAATGGGCAACTAGGTGGGAGTAGGCGAATCGAGGAAAATCTCACTATAGGGAAAAAATGTCTTCTTGTAGTCTATACCCTCAATTTGGGTAAAGCCTTTCGTTATTAGACATGCTTTGAACTTATCAATCTAATCATCTGTCTGATGTTTTATCTCGAAAACTCACTTGTTTTCGATAGACTTACATTGGGGTGGAAGATCAACGAGCTCCAAAACATTATTTCTTGCCATTGAGTCCATCTCATCCCTCATGGTATCCACCTACTCTTTGTGATTTGGTGAATCAATCGTCTCTTGATAAGAAGTAGTGAAGCGGATTACAAGTCCATTTGACAAAAAAAAAGGCATAATCATCCAAGTGAAGACCTATTAAGTTGAATACCTCTAGAACAACCTAAATGGAGAAATCCCCAAATCAAAAGGAAACTCTTTTGTTTCTTGAAAGAACACCAAGATAAGCAACCCACTAATTAATCCCCTAAAGCCTAAGCATCAAGGATTAATATAAAGGGATGACTCTAAATCACCACTCTAAAAAGAGATAAAGATTAAGAGATTTTTCTTAAGAGAGAAAATAGCCTCTAGCCTCTTCATTCATTCATATTCATCAAAAACTAAATATAATACAAGAGATGAGAAATTAAAAAGCAAGATACCCCATCCCCCAAGCTTAGTAATAGCAAATAGCATTACAAGGATTTTTTTTCAATGAAATTGAAGCTAATTGTACAATTAAAGGGGGACCACTAGGGGATTTTGGTGTGTTGGAATTTGGCTGCACATTCCTTCTCATTGGTGATATCATTCACCTATCCAAATGTGGAAGATTAAGGAGGGGATTTTTATGGGAGACTTCTAGAAGAGTCTATCAGCTACCCACCAAGTTTGGGCCCTTAATTCTCCCATTGGATGACCCAAATAAATCCTTGAGTAAAAACATACACTTCTAGACCCTGCACAAATCATGGCTCAGTTAAAATTCCATAACTTGCTTGATTTTTGGAATTTTATGATGATCTTTGGCTTGTTAGAAAATAGACATCCGGGGCTATCCATCAATGTAAAATGTACCCAAAACAAATCCCATTTACCCAACCAAAAATGACCTAGAATTCAGGCCATATGTTTCGCCTAGAATTAGGAAGTAAAATAAAATTGAGTGACTTAGAGATAAAATGGCTAGGCTCTTTATTTAGGCTACTAAGTGCCATGCCACATTTCTTAAGCTTACATTGGGTCCCTCAATACTCCCAAATCAATAAGGACTTAGGAGACCCAAGTACTTGGGTACCACCCTCATAGGTGACTAAGGGCCCAGGTTGAACCCAAGCCTTGATATTGATTTGGAGGTTAGGCGTCCTGGTTTGTTATGCATTAGTCTCCCCCCCTCCCCCCCCCCTGAAGAGGATTAGCCCTCAAATCTCCAATGTCCTCATCTTCATCCTCAATGTAAGGAGTGAGGTCTCCAATATTAAAAGTGGAAGAGATGTTCATGTCACTCGGAAGCTCTACCTTGTAGACATTGTCTCCAACTTTGTACATGATCTTATAGGGGCTATCTCCCCTTGCCATAAGCTTGTTTTTCCTCCTTAAAGGAAACCTCTCCTTCCTTAAATGTAGCCATATAAGATTTCCCGGTTTAAACTCAAGATGAGTTCGATTCTTGTTGGCCTCAGTCTTATATTGCTCATTTACCTTCTCAATTTGAGCTCTCACTTGCTCATATAGTTTCTTCATAGCTTTAGCCCTTTCCTTGGCTTCAAAGTTCACTTTGGACTCTTAAGGAATGAGAATGAGATCAGTGAGAAGGTTGAGGCCATAGCATACCTCAAAAGGTGAATGAGAAGTACCATAGAAGGAGTCCAGTTATAGGCAAATTCCGCATGGGGAGGCTTGATGTCCCAATCTCTTAAGCTCTTACTCACCATACCTTTCAACAAGTTAGTGAGTGTGTGGTTGGTCACTTCCGTTTGTCCATCGGTTTGGGGGTGGCAAGTGGTACCAAAAAGTAATTTAGTCCCCACTAGCCTCCATAGACTCCTCCAAAGTGTGATAAGAACTTGGTATCTTTATCCGCGATACAATAGTCCTTGGGATCCTAAGAAGCCTCACGATTTCTTGGAAGAAGAGATCCGCAATATATGTAGCATCATCACACTTGTGGCAAGCAACGAAATGTTTCATCTTGGAGAACTGATCAACAACTACCATGATGGCACCCTTCCCTCGAGGGGTCCGTGGAATGGCCACAATGAAGTCCATACTAAGGTCATCCCGAGGCCTTAAAGAAACCAAAAGAAGGGTGTAAAGGCTTTGGTGGAAGTGACCCTTGGCCATTTGATAAATGGCGCACCTTGAGATTACCTTGTGGACATCCCCACGCATCTTGGGCCAATAGAAGTGCTCCTTGAGGATCTCAAGGGTCTTATTGATGCCAAAATGCCTGGTTAAGGCTCCTCCATGAACCTCCTTAACAATCAAGTCTCGTAGAGGACTCTTGGGAATACATAACTTCTTTCCCTTAAAGAGGAAACCTTCTTGCAAGGAATAAGTGCCATAGGTAGAGGAGTCTTCAACCACCATCTTAAAGTCTTCATTTTCTATGTACAAGGTCTTGATGGAATGGAAGCCAAGAACCCTGGCCTCTAGGACCGATAGAAGAGCATACCTCCATGATAAGGCATCAACAACCACATTCTTTTTCCCACTCTTATGCTTGCGAAAGAAAGTGAAGGCCTTAAAGGATTCAACCCACTTAGCATGCCTTGTAATCAACTTGTGTTGACCATTGATGAAAGATAAAGCCTTGTGCTCCGAATGGAGTACAAAAGGCTTGGGCTTGAGGTAATGATTCCAATGCTCAAAAGTCCCAACAATGGCATAGAACTCCTTATCATAAATAGAGTAGTTGAGTCTTGAACCATTCAAATTCTCACTAAAGTAGGCAAGAGGGCACTTGGCTTGAGTGAGAACCACACCAATGCCAACTCCACTAGCATCGCACTCGACTTCAAAAAGGAGCTCAAAATTGGGTAAGGCCAAGATAGGGGTCGAACAAAGCCTCCCCTTGATGGACTCAAAGGCCCTTTGGGCGGCCTTTATCCACTCAAAGTTACCCTTCTTCATCCACTCGGTCAAGGGATCCATAATGGAGCTAAAATCCTTGATAAACCAGCGATAGAATGAAGCGAACTCATGAAAGCTACGAACTTCTGTGATGGTTGTGGGAATGGGCGAACTCTTGATAGCCCCAACCTTGGTTTCATCAACTTGGATTCCCTCAGACAAGGTACCCAAAGTAGACAACTTGAGGAGTAAAGAGCTCACACTTCTCAAGTTTAGCATATAGAGCTCGTTGCCTTAAGACTTGGAACACTTGAATTAGGTGTTCCGTATGAGATGTCTCATCTTGGCTATACACCAAGATATCATCAAAGTATACCGCAACAAACTTCCTAATGAATGACCTCAAGACTTCAATCATGAGCCTCATGAAAGTACTCGGGGCATTAGAAAGACGAAAGGGCATTACTAGCCATTCATATAACCCATATTTGGTCTTAAATGTCGTTTTCCACTCATCTCCTGCCTTCATTTGGATTTAATGATAACCACTCCGAAGGTTAATCTTGGAAAAGACCTTGGACCCATGTAACTTATCATGCATGTCATCCAATCGTAGACTAGGAAACTGATACTTGATGGTGATATTGTTGATGGCCCTAGAATCCACACACATATGCCATGTACCATCCTTCTTAGTTGCTAAAAGAGCAGGAATCGAGCAAGGACTCAAACTCTCCCTAATGTACCCATGATCAAGCAACTCTTGGACTTGTCGTTAGAGCTCTTTTGATTCATTAGGACTACACCTATAAGTCGGCTTGTTGGGCATAGGAGCACCCGGTAAGAGATCAATTTGGTGGTCAATTCCTTTTATAGGAGGGAGCCCCGGTGGTAGATCATTGGGAAAAACATCATCAAACTCTCTCAAGAGTGATTGAGTAAGACCGTGTAAGGGTTTCACTTCCTTACTTGTGCTTGATTCAACCATAAGTAAGGCAAATAAAGGCTTGCTCTTACTAATGGCTCTCTCCACCGGTGTCTCACTCATGTAGAGGCTTTTCTCACTTCCCTTCCCTGGTTTAATTTTGAGAGGTTTGGGTGGTGGTACGGGGGTCAAAGTGAGGCTACGTCCCGTGAACTTAAGGGCATATGTGTTGGCATGCCCATTATACATCACATGATTGTCAAACAACCACGGTCTACCAAGCAATATATGACAAGCATCCATAGGAAGAACATCACAAAGGACCTCACCACAATAAGGACCAACCAAAAAAGAGATACGCGATTGTTTAGAAATGGTTACCTCGCTTCTTTGCTTGAGCCATTGAAGAGTATAAGGAGTGGGATACACCTTGGTGGGAACTTGAAAGTTGTCAATGAGAGTCATAGAAGCCACATTGGTGCAACTACCTCCACCGATAATAAGCTCACACACCTTGCCTCCAATGGTACATTGAGTGTGGAATATTTGCTCCCTTTGATTAGGTTCCGGCGGAACCTCTTTGGAATAGAGGGCTCTTCGGATTACCAATAGCTCTCCAACATCCGGAGTGACTACGGTGTGATCTTCCTAGTCAAACTCTTCTTCACTAGTTTCTTCCTCTAGAGCTTGGATCTCTTCCACACCTCTAATAGAGAGGGTCCTTCGATTAGAAGAATCCGCTTGGAAGTGTCCATAACCATGGCATTTGAAGCACTTCTTTCCCTCTAACCTCTTAGAAGGTTCACTAGCAATCCCTTTACCCTTAGCAAAGGCCTTGATAGGTGTAGGGGTAGTGTCACCCTTGTTGTAGGAAGGGAAACTCTTAGGTATGCTTTGGGGTCGATGAGGGGAAGGAGTTGCAAAGGGCTTTCTACCCTTAAGTTGCTTCTTAATCTTTACAGCTATGTGGCAAGCATCATTGAAGGATAAGTAAGTTTGTAGTTCCACCTTGTGAGCAATGCTAAGAGATAGTCCCTTGATAAACCTCGCAATAGTAAGCTCATTGTCTTTATTCAAGCCAACCCTCATTTGGAGTTGTTCAAACTCTCGAATGTACTCCTCCACCTTGAGATTCTCTTGGCTAAGAGAGGAAATCTTAAGATAGAGTTCTTGTTTGTATGAGGGAGGTCAGAACCTTTTCTCCGTGTGTTTCTTCAGCTTGCACAAAGTCTTGTCTTGATCTTAGACTTAGTATCCCTTGCTTTATTCTTCTTCAAGCTCTCATAGCATAAGAAGACATACCACTTTAACTTGAGAATGACCAACTTGAAGGCCCTTTCATCATTATACTCCTTGAGTTCAATGATCCTCTTAATAGCTTGCACCCAATCAATGTAGTTTTTCGGTTTGAGGTTGCCATCAAACTCTGGTGCTCAACCGTTGAGGTCACTAAGATCATCTCTAGGATGACCTCTTCGCCTAATGCCTCTATCTTCAGGGTTCTCATGAGAAGATGAGTAGGCAATGACAATGGGGTTGACATCAAGCTCCCTAGGTAGGGGAACTCGTCGTTCGGATCCCTTAACTCGCTCTAGCTCTGTGGTGAGTTGTCTCACTTGTTCTTAAAGGTCGATTATGGCCTTGTCTCTCATCATTTCATGCGCTAACTCTAGAGAGATGCCTCTAGGTTCAGAAGGTTCTGCATCATTGGTCATGGTTGAAGGTAGACAAGAGAAGGACGAAGGTTAAGGGTTTGGCAAAAGGTGGCGCAATCGTGCCAGAGGAAGCATGGGCCAAAATGGGGTGGCACGGTCGTGCTGCGCAGCATGGGGTGGCTGTGCCAGAAAACTGGGAGAAACTTTTCCTAAGTAAAAAGTGGCATGGTCGTGCCTGGGGGCACGGTTAGACCGTACTGATTTTCTTATTGGCGTGAGTGAGTGCTTCTGCTTTTTTGTGGAGTTTTTGGGTTGTGTTTTGGTTGGGGATTGTGTTTGGCCTATTTTGGGAGTTGTTTGTGGACTAAAAGCATACTTTTGAGGAGAAATAAAATGTGGATTTTTAGAGTTTTGGATTGAAAAGGAAGCATGGAAGAGTGCTTGGGCTCTTTGAGGAGAATAAGAGAATAAGGTGGAGTAGAAATTATCCAAATCACAAAATAATAAAAGAGAGAACTCAATCAATAAATTCCAATCACAAAGTGTGAGGATTTGATGCTTACCGTTGAAGGATCATTGTGCTCTGATACCAACTAAAGCATATTAGAAGTCCATTTGGCCAAATAAAGGCTTAATCATCCAAGTGACCCATTAAGTTGAATACTTCTAGAACAACCCAAATGGAGAAATCCCCAAATCAAAAGAAAACTCTTTTGGGTCTTGAAATAACACCAACATAAGCAACCCACCAATAAATCCCCTAAAGTCTAAGCATCAAGGATTAATATCAAGGGATGACTCTAAATCACCACTCTGAAAAGAGATAAAGATTAAGAGATTTTTTTTAGAGAGAAAATGGCCTCTAGCCTTTTCATTCATTCATATTCAGCAAAAGCTAACTGTAATATACGAGATGAGGAATTAAATAGCAAGATACCCCCTCCTCCAAGCTTGGTAATAGCAAATAGGATTGCAAGGATTTTGTCCAATGAAATTCAAGCTAACTGTACAATTAAAGGGGGACCACTAGGGGATTTTGGTGTGCTGGAATTTAGCTATACATTCCTTCTCATTGGTGATGTCATTCACCTATCTAAATAGGGAAGATTAAGGTGAGAATTTTTATGGGAGTCTTCTAGAAGAGTCTATCAACTACACACCAAGTTTGGTCCCTTAATTCTTCCATTTGATCACCCAAATAAATCCTTAAGTAAAAACGTGCACCTTTAAACCTTGCACGGACCATGGCTCAGTTAAAACCCCATGACTTGCTCGATTCTTGGAATTTGATGATGATCCTTGCCTTGTTCAAACTTAGACATCGAGGGCTATACATCCATGCAAAATTTACCTAAAACGGATCCCATGTACCCAACCAAAAATGAGCTAGAACTCAAGCCATATGTTCTGCCTAGAACAAGGAAGTAAAATAAAATAGTGGGACTTGGAGACAAAATAGCTAGGCTCCTTATTTAGGCTACTAAGTGCCATGCCACCTTTATTAAGCTTGGTTTGGGTGCCTCAAGGCCCCCAAATCAATAAGGACTTAGGAGACCCAAGTGCTTAGGTACCACCCTCAGAGATGAATAAGGGCCCAAGTTAACCCCAAGCCTTGATATTGATTAGGAGGTTAGGCTTCATGGTTTGCTCGACATCAAGTAGGCTCCTCATGATCTAATGGAGTGCATAAGAATATTTCCTCTTTGATCTGGAAATATCATTGTAGAATTCTTGCACGTTCACTCCTTTGGATCTTAGGACCTTTATTATTTGTCTGCCTAGGTGAGGAATCCCTCCCCCTTTATCTAAGAGATGTGGGGCCCTGATTATGTGGAGAATTACTCCCACTATTCCTTGGAGGCATGGGATCCTGAATATCTGGATGGACTACATGTTCAGAAACATGAGATTGAGGGTAAATCTTATTCTCTTGTTGACTCTTCTTAGGAATTAGAGATTGAGGACGAATATCATTCTCTCGAGTAGACAAGTATCCCTTATTCAATTCCTTTCGAATAGGGGAGGGGTGCCATCTTTAGTGACTTGGTTGAAATTTAAATCCTCCCATTTACCGAGAGATGGTTGAATGTCTTACTGCAACTCATATAGTGTGATGTTCTTCTTTATTTGAAAAATAGTTGGGAACTCATCCTCAAGAAAGATGACATTACAGCAATCCATTTTCGTCATGTCATCATTAGAGTGTTCCCCGTACATCATATATCATTTGGAATGTGTGAGGTGTCTTATGAACACCATCTTGGTTTTTCATGTTTGTGGGTTGGGTTATGCACATAGCCAGCCAAACCCCATAGCGAAAGTGGCCTAACGATAGTTTTTCATCAAATTAAAACTCATAGGGTGTGGCAGATATACTCTTGTTTAAGACATGGTTATGGACATAGGCTGTCATACGCAGCGCATCCCCCTAAAAACTTTTTGGAAGGCAGCTTGTGCCATAATTGACCTGAGCATGTTAAGCAATGTGCAATTCCTTCACTTTACAACACCATTCTATTGCAGGGTGCATGCAATCGTTAGCTACCTTCATGTACCTTTCTCTTCACAAAACTCTTTCAAATATCAGAGACATATTCACAACCTCAATCAGTATGAAGAGTTTTAAATTTTCATTCCAATTGAGTCTCTACTTTTGCAACGGAATATTTGAACACATCAAGCACACATGCCCATATCGTGAATATTCATCGATAAGAGTAATAAAGTAAATAGCCTTATAATGTGCTTTCACGTTCATGGGTCTGTAAATGTCTAAGTGGATCAATTCGTAGGGACTTGATGCTCTCAAAACTTTATAAAAAGGCTTTATGGTTGTGTCGCCAGCTATAGATGGATATCTTCCTCACTGCAGTTCCCCAGTATGATAGTCCGTAAACCCAATAGTAGCGATAGAACTCAACGAATCCAACTTTATCCTAAGCTATGTGCTTAGCTGCCCCAATGTCTACAATCCATTAAGGAAGAGAGTTAGCAACAGATACATGGAAACAAATAATAATTTAGGAGTTTTAGAGGAAATAAGCACCTTGGTTGGCTTAGGACAATCCTGAGCAAAATGCCCCTTCTTTCCACACTTATAGCACTTCACATGTTCTATATTCTTGCCTTTAGCCTTATGATTCTTGGCAAAAGCACCTTTAGAGCGACAGTTCTGAGGAGGGGGATGACCCTTCTTGGGCTTCTTTCTATGATATGGCCTATTTCCCTGAGGCCCACTCCCATTGGAAATAAATGCTACATTGGAAGAGGCATATGCTCTCATGTAATCTTCCTCCATTCCAAGGTGCTTTGAAATTGCTTCAAAGGTTTGAATGTTTTTAATATGTGCCATAACCATTTTAAAGCTCATCTAATGTTTATTGTCATCATGGAGAGCCCTGATTGCATTTAGTACATGTTCCTCAACAGAGACATATCGCTCAGCAACCTTAACATCTTGAAGCATGCCACTCATGGTTCGAAAATGTTCAGAGATACTACGACTAGAGTCAATAGTATAGTGCATCCACTTTAACTGTAAAGTACACAACCTTGTAGCAGATGTTTGGTTGAACCAGATCTTAAGATGGGTCCACATGTCCTTAGCAATGGGATAACATTAAAATTCTCCTAGGAGATCGTCATGCATGCAGGACAACAAAGTGTAGCGTGCAGAACGACCCCTTTTAAACCAGGTTTGGTATGCTCTTAGGTTTTCCTTATACTGCTTATTAGCAGTAATATCTTTTCCCTAATCATCTTTATCTATCAGAGCAGGCATAGAAGTTATCAAGATATCTAGCATGTTAGCCTCGTTAGGGTGAATTGAACTTTCAATGCCAAAGGTCGTAATTTATGCCATGTAGTTTTTCATTAGAAGGCATAATACCTATGAAATTCATAGATGCCACATTAGAAAGTGTATATAAAATGTTAGGCATATCGATTAATAATTAAATTATCAAGAAAACCCCATCATTCATATCGTACGTTTGAAAATTTTGTTAAGCTCATAATCATCACATATGGATATGAGTTAGAAGTTTCTATAATTTAATTATCATGAAATTCCATCTTCTGTAAATTAATGAATGTATAAACTAGTGATTATCACAAAGATATTCACCGATAAAGCACATTTACATAAGCTTACATCATACGAAACTAATTCATATAATATGGTTTATTAAAAAACAAACTTCTATTTTGTTGGAATATAACACATACTTATATACCCAATTAAAATTCATCTTATTATAAAACTTATTTATATAACAATATCAAATAAGATATGAAACACGTTCAAAAATATAAAACTTCATGATAACTAACATGAATCATATAAGAAAACAAATTCAAATCAAAAATTGTGACATGAATTTATAACATTCCCACATTATAAAGCATATTCATAACTTTGTGAATTTCATAAAATAAATTTGTTAGGAACTATTCAAGCATATTCATATGATACTAATCGAATAATGTGAGTAACTTTTTGTATATAAAAAAAACAATTGATCACTTAGATTAATCTAAATCCCAAAAGAAAAAAAAAAACAAGCAGCAACTACTCATAAACTCGTAAGCTTTTAATTTTAAAATAATGAGAGGGAGGGAGTCTTGGTCCATCAAACCAAAAAGAACCCCAACCTTCTCCCCATTCCTAACCCTAACACACACACACTCTCTCTCTTCTATGCCTTCTCTGCCTCCTAAACTTAATTCTCTCTCTCTCTCTCTCTCTCTCTGTGTCTCTCTCTCTCTCTCTCTAATCCCAAATAGCCCAAAAATGGAGGTTTCAATGCTCCTTTTTCTTGTTGCCATGTCATCACCACCAAAGCCTAGCCCATGGCTTCTTCCTTCTTCGGGTAGCTGCTACTATTGGGAAGGATTAACTGCCACCCACACCGAAATGATGCCAAATGTCCACTGCCACCAATAAGCCCACCAACCTCAGTCATAAGCCTTCCTGACTCTCGTCATCACCACCAGTGCGTAGATCAACCAAGAGTGAGTCGGGTTATGCCATTCACGCCCCCAAGCACCACCTTATCTCGCTTGGCATTTATCCAAGAGGGGCAAGGTGTAGATCAGCGAGCTTGGAGGATAGATGAGGAAGAAGGAAGTGAAATACAACTTTGTGGTGGCACGTGACATACACGTACCACCCTTCGTGCAGTTTCTGATGGGTGAGTCTGCAGGCTTTCGTCTTGTTCTACCTTCTTTTCTTAATTTTTTATTTATTTAGGTAATGTGGCATTTTCTACGAATGCCACTGAGGCCTTGCCAGATCTGCTGCCACCAAATCCACAAAAGTGCAAGTGGTGGGGAAAAGGGCTGAGTCTAGGCTTTTTCCATATCTCCTGCCACCAAATGCCACTGAGGCCTGGTCAAGAAAAGCTTCTAGGGCAAGATTCAGGTGGAGCGTCAGGGTTTTGTGTCTTAAATAACAACCAAGAAAAAAAATAATAACTATGCTTTTAAATCAACTCGGAGCATAATAAGTTTTGAAGAACGAATCATTGAGTTTGGCATAAAGACTTCATTCAAAAAGGTGTAATGGTATATACTTACAGTGCTTTGATATCATCACCATAAAAATGAACTAATCCTAAATTGACTTGACTAAAAACTCAATCTTTTAGTTGATTGTAGGTGTGGCAGTGAACAGGAGCATGTTCAAATCATTTAGATGCATAATTGCAAAAATTAAGCAATTAATCACATACTTTAGATCGGGTAGGATGAACATATCAACAATCTCAGTACACAATCGCCAAAAATATGCTAAACATCAATTTAATAGCATGAATACAAATTAATCATGTAGTTCAAATATGAACAAATCAATCGGGGCCAAATTGAGCAATTTAGACTTTGATGCCACTGTAGGACCAAAGAGACTAACCTTGATGCTGACTAGGTTGCCAAAATCAGCCCACATAGTCTGAATATAACTGGAAGGTGGCTATTAGTGACACTTGTTCAACCAGAAATTGTAATATTTTAGCCCCTTTTATTATCTAATAATTGCTCGAAATAAATTAATAATTTAGGATTTTAATATTGTTTTATTTGTTTTGTAGAAATTTGAAAAATTTTGGAAAAATCAATAATGCTCATATGATTAATATTGGACCAAGTGGAGAAATAAAGAAGAGAAGAGGAAGAGCAAAAAGAACCGGCCCAGTATAAGACCCAAGCAGTAGGTCCAGGCCGCCCTTCCTTTTCCTCAGATTTGCTCCTTCTCTCCTGTCTTTCCCTTGCTTTGCGCGTGGGTCGGGCTCTATTTCTAGCCAGAGGCCCATTCGGCTCCCCTCCTCCCTATTTCTTTCTCAGACTTTCTTTCCTCTTTCTCGGGCCTGTCTAACATGCCTTAGGGCTTTTGTTTTCCCAGTGCAGTCGCGCTCCTCCCCTCAACTTACATCTCTCTCTTTCCTACTTAAAAATCACGCATACATCACTTGACTGTCGTCTCTCTTCTTCCTCTACGTGCCCCACGAACCTAGAGGCCCGAGTAACCAAGTCGCTGCTTCATCTTCCTTCTCCACAACGGCCATGGTTTCTTTTTGTCTCCTCCATCATTCCCCTCATTAATCTCACCATCCGTTACCCTGCATCAATGATCAGTTGGCGGTTATGGTTGGAGATTAATTGAAGGATTAATGGCATTAATCAAGAAGGAGAGGTGGTGATTTTGTGGGTAGCTACAAAAGTCGAATAGAATAGCACAGCAAAGAAGGAGGAGAGGAGGAGCAAAAAGTAGATTTAATTATTGTTTTACTTCTAAGTTTTATTCTCAGAATTAGAATTTCAATTTTTCACACTTAGTGTAATCTGAGTTTGGTTGTTGAAATTGAGTTAAAAATTCTAATTTATGCAAAAATTATTCTGGTTCTCTGATTCATTAGATATTGGCTTGGTGAGGTTTAACCCTTTGTCGTCTTAATATAATTTCTTTGGTGTGAATTGTAGTCCGCCTAGTTTAGATCAGACAATCACAGCTGAAGGACTTGGTCATTTCACCCTGCTGCACTTCTTCATTGCGCTGCACTGGTTAATCTAGCTACGGACCTTTGAATTCGTCTGGTTGAATACATCGTTGGCTTGTTTTCTTTTTATTCTCAAATGATTGAAGTGATTGTATTTAGTCGACGTTAGTAGTCAGGATTAATGGTTTTGCCTAACACGACTTGTTCTAGATTCCAAGTCTAAGCTAGAGTCTTAGTAGTCTAATTTCGTAATCCATCCCTATGGATCGGCACCCGCAAGAGCTATAATGATAAACCATATACTTGCGAAAATTACAACACATTTTTGGTGTTGTTGTGGAAATTACAACAAGTTTGTAGCCCACATAGTCTGAATATCATTGGAAGGTGGCTAGTAGAGACACCCTAAATGTCACTCCCTAAACCTTAATCCCACTAGAAGGTATGTGAGGGAAGAGGAGAGAAGATTTAGAGCTCTCTGTGTTTTCTATGTTTTTAGTCGACCCCCTAAACGTCATTATATAGATTGGGGTCGACTAGGGCTTCCACCATTTAGCGCCTTACTGGCCATCCGCCCTAATTATATTAGGGTCAACCATCAAGCAGAATCAATGATCTCTCCTTTCACAGGTGTATAAGCCAAGTACAAGGTTAGCTATCCACTGCAAGTAGCATGATAGTAAAATGTGAGGAAAAACAGTTCACGATGATGGAAGGGTATTTATAAGGCAGTTTACACATTAAAACAAGACTTAGTCTAGAGAATTGGGAAAAGTATCAAAGTAGTTGTAAGGAAAGATAAGCAGGTTGAAAGTGCAACACTAGACCTTAACTTTTCCCAAAAAATGAGGAATCTTGAAGACCCAAAAAGTCGAGAAGCTTCTCAATGAAATTGGAGGAGGATGGAAGGTAGGTTTGATTATTTAATTAGAAGGATGAAGTGCATTGGAAAAACTCCAACTCATGAGCTTAGGCAGTTAAATATGGCTACTATACGCTTATTACTAATAAGGGTAGAGGCTTAATTGCATTTGATGAAGCTAAACTATGAAAGAAACTATAGGCTTTACCGATGCCTCAGAA
This sequence comes from Selenicereus undatus, assembly GCA_017589665.1. Lineage (NCBI taxonomy): Eukaryota > Viridiplantae > Streptophyta > Magnoliopsida > Caryophyllales > Cactaceae > Selenicereus > Selenicereus undatus. The sequence continues at coordinate 43,626,158 of JACYFF010031954.1, forward strand.
ATGGACAATCTTTTTTTAGAAAGCTTTGTTTAATACTCTACCTACATAGGACGACAGAATGAAAATAAACATCCAGGAGCATGTCCCATTTGTAACAAAGAATTTGAGACATTGCATCATATTTTTAGGGATTGTGCATGGCCTAAGCGGGTATTGAGAGAAGGAATAGGAACTAATGTGGACAGGAATAGGGTAATGAGCTGGAAGAAATGGCTAACAAATTGAACTGGTTATTTACTTAGGACTAAGGATGGGTGGAGAACAAAACGTATGGGGTTATTCATCCCAAGGCTTTATGAGATTTGGAGGAAAAAGAATGACATTATTTGAAGAAATGGGAGAAAGAATGTAGAGGAGCTTGTTAACAATATACATACGGGCATGCCATTATAGCACTACAAAAAATTAGCCAATTTGCAACGAAATCTTAGCGGCGAAAAATATTTTTCGTCTCAAAATAAAATCTGCGACGAAATATTCTAGTCTAGCTACGAAAGGGGTAAGCGTCTCTATCAGAGACGAAATCAGAGACGAATGTCTTATTTCGTCTCCATTAGAGATGAAAATAGGAGACGAAAATAAAATTTCATTGCTAATAGAGACAATTGTATTTAATAGTAGCATATTCGTCGCAAGCTAATGACAAAATCACTCCCACAGTGGGTTTCATCTCGTGCTCGGCCTGTTTTGCTTCCATCCTCTCTCTCTCAGGCGAAAACCTAGCTCCATTGTTGGCCGTGATTTGCAGGGCTTGGGTGGAAAATTAAGGGGGTAAGCGTATGAAATTATGGTGCTTCTCTGTCTAGTTCTCTCTTTCTCTCTCTTTGTGTGTCTAATAGAGACCCTTTGTGTTCTGGTTGATTTGTAGTAGTTGTGGAGATCTTGGTCATCAACAAAACCCTCAGGCATCTTTCTTCTTTTCCTCGTCTCTCTTTGTTGAAATCAGCGAGGTAAGCATCTGAAATTTGAGTAGGCAATTGAGGTTTCTGTTGTTCTGTCGTGTTTTCATTCATCTTTCGCATAATCAAGCTCTCAATTATGTGTGGGTAATTCTGGGAATTTCGAATAATGGGTGTGAATGTTGGCTTTCTGGCTTGTTCAATTTATGAGTTTTGAGCCAATTTAGGGTTTTGTTTTCTGATGAGATTTATGGGTTTTGAGCTAAACTATGGTAATCAGGCATGATCAAACGCAGATAGCTTGCTTTAAATCGCCTTCGTCGGAAATGCACACAACGAATGAGACCGGCCAATTGGGTTGTCTTACCCAAAACAGATCTAGCCCCTATAATCTATCATCTCTACGACATACCACAAACCACCCATGTTGCATGCTTTCAGGTGAAGAGATGAATTCACAGTTACAGACATTTAGATGGGAATGAAGCATTATTTGAATGGCATGTTCATTTGAAGGCAATTTTATGCAATAAGTTGTTTACATGTGTTTATGTCCTAGGGTATTCAAACTAATTGGCTATACTGCTTGTACAAGATGAATTCATTTTGTTTGTCCAAGAGAATATAGGAATGTTGCTTATACGAAATTGGAACTAAACTAGGGCTTATTGTAGCTAACTAGCTATCGGTTGGTCACTTTCGAAGAAGAAAAGTGAACTGTTGTTTTCAAATGGTTCGTCTTAATTTTTTAGGTGGGTCTTGTTAATTTTTTAGAATTTTGGGATCATTGTTGGATTATTGGCCAAGTTGTCCTAATTTGCAGCGTTGGAAGTTTGATTATGAAATATTATTCTTATTAGTATATACTTTCTTTTTGAAAATTTTGTTAGAATGCTAGATAATTTTGCCATTAAAATGTGGACTTTGTGGTCATGAGAATATGACTTGAGATATAATGTGGCGAAATTCTAACGTGTGTAATCTAGAGAAATTTGCCCAAAATGTGGACTGAGTAATATGAAAGAAACTAAATGATAGTGCAATTTGTATTATGACTTTGTGTAATTGTGCACATTTGAAAGAGTTTATTAGCTCAATGGTAGAGCATTTGTGTAAGTTGCACAAGAGATGTGGGTTCAAATCCTAGATAGGCTACGCACTAAGTTGCATTCTTGAGATGGGTTCAAATAAGAAGTGAATTGAAAAGGAAGTGCATATCTTATATGCATTGAATTTAACTTGCATTCTTGAGAGGAGGCATATCTTGTATTCTTGAGAGGCAAGGCAAGGCTGATATCTTGATTACCTGATATCTTAGGCAAGGCTATTACCTGATATCTTGAAGTGAGGCATATCTTGTAACTAAGGAAATAATGTAAATGGTTTGTTTTCTGGAAGTGATGGTCCTCTTTGTTTGCCCACCTTGTTTATCCGTTGAGTTAGCACTTCAGTTTGGAAGCCTAAATTAATTAGCACTTCAGTTTGGAAGCCTATCAAGGCAAAGCTACGATGTTTTTGATATTGTGAGTAGTCAACAAACATTTGTTTAATTCTGCAGCTTGTAGTCATAATGGAATATAGCTTGAATGGAATGGTTGCGATGCTAGATTGATGTTGATTTGTTAATGCACCCCTTGGATCCCCCCCCACCTCCGGGTCAACAGCCTAAAATAATGGAATGGCTTGTAGTCACAAAGATTGATGTTGATTGTCCCTGTCTCTCTCTCTTTTTCAACTCTTTTTCTCCCATATTATTGTATTTTATTCTTGATATACTCTAGGCGTGTGGCCCGTAGAGTTGTAGTCTCCGGGATGTAGCCGTTGAGTAATGAATATACGTTGTGAGACTCTTGAATGCAGGAACCTCGTTATTGTAAGGCTTTAGGACTGGATTTAGCTCAATTTTAGGTGGAACTCTGTCCGTTTCGCGCAAGAATTTAGAAAAGGCGTATGAAATCGTTAACACTCCTACCCTAGGGGTTAGGGGCGTAATTACCTCATTTTAGTCTTTTTATGTTCATTTATCCCTCACTTTTTTTTTTCACCTATCCTATTGCAGGATGAGTTTGAGCGTCTAAAGGCACAGGCTTCTCAAGTAGGAACTGAAGTAGATGATGATGAGCTTTTTCTACAAGCTGTTGGAGGCAAGAACAAGAAAGGAACTGTTTACGGACCTCTGCCTCATCATCATCATACACACCCTCAATTGTTTCTCAGATGGAGGCTCGCTTGAAAAAATTAGAGGAGGAACTTCAAGCTACGAGGGAAGAACTTAAAGCCACTAGAGAGGAACAAAAACAACAAAGAGAGTTGATCGCTAGCCTACTTGGTCGGCTTAAGGGTCCCTCCTCTTCCCATTTGCTCGCACCCGCTAGCTAGCTCTTAGTTTATGTTTGTGCAGTTTATTGTAGGGTTACAGATTGCCTTTTGGGATGAGGATTGAATTATATGTTGAAATTGAGACTCATTAGCAATGGTTGTAGTTTGACATGTTTAGACTTTATATATTTAGGGGGACATAGAATTAGGGGTGAAGATATGCTGGACGAAACTCAACACTTTTTGATCGCGTAGTTTCACTTGTGCCTACATGTGAAACCTGTAGCTGATTATATATTCTTCTTTTAGTTATATATTTGCTTAATATAGGAATACATTAACAAGGGCGCAGGAGACATGTTCCACATCGGTCCACATAGCTACAAAACAGCTTCGTCTCAATTAGAGATGAAAACAACTCGTCCTCGTCCATGATGCAAATTAGTAAAAATCGATACAAATACATTTTGGCTATCGTAGAGAAGAAACATATCTTGAAAGCAATTTCGTAGCAAGTTTCGTCTCTATCAGAGACGAATATTTTCCCATGGCAACCAACTACCTTTGTCGCAGATAGAGATGAAAAGACTATCGTAACAATGTTTGTCTCTGCCAGAGACGCATTATTGTGAAATCACAACCAATATTTTTACCTCTCTAATAGAGATGAATTATGTTTCATCTCAAAATTCGTCTCTAATAGAGACGAATTTAAGTGAACTGGCAACCGCATTATATTCGTCTCTATCAGAGATGAAAAAAAATTTCGTGGTAATTTTCGTCTCTAACAGGAACGAAAAAGACAGACCATCGCTAATTTCTTCTGCAACGGTGAGTTTTGAAACAAATGTTTTTTCGTCTCTGTTTTGTCGTTAAATTATTTAGCAACAAAAAAATAAAATTTAGCAACGAATAATTTTCATCGCTAACTGCGCACTTTTCTGTAGTGTAGGATTCAAGTGTTAAAAAGATTGCACAAGCAAGAGGACCAAAAATCAATAAACAGTTGGAAAGTAGGGAGGACCATCTTTCATTCATATTGGTGAGACTCTCATCTTGATAAGGGGCCACATTATAGTGAATGGGGCTTGGGGGGGTACCTCGTTGAGATGAGGGATTAGTTGGGTCATTGAGGATACTCCCTATGGGGAAGAGGTAGGAATGTTGCACTTGGTTAGGAAATTTACCCCTTAAAAAGGAAGCACTTATAGTAGAAGACACATTTAATTAAGCTTAGACTCCGAGCAACTATGAAAATCTAGACAAACTCAACAGAGTTAGTGAGCCAGATAAGTGACCAATCTTCAGCACATAGTTAAATGAAGATTTTAATAGATATTATCTATTCAAGCGCTTTTTCATTACTTCTAAGGCAAGCTAGTAGGAGTCTAACCCATGAGGCTCATAGACTAGCCATTAGGGCGAGGAAGAGGGTCATCGAAGAAGTTGGCGATTTTTTTTCTTTCGTTCTTCAAACATCACTGCCAAAAAAGAAAATACGGGAACATGCGTAAGACATCAAGTGTACTACAATTTTCTTCAATTTTAACAATACAATTCACTTCGATTTGGGAAACCTAGGTGGCCTTTTAGCAAATCTTTTGCATCTGTCCACATAAATAATCCATCAATATTCAAATACAATAATCAATATGTATCTAATTAATCAACTAATTTTGATAAATTTAATATAGAAATTTATGTGACTAAAACTAAATATATATAAATGCATGTATGTACGCTTATATATATATAA
>JACYFF010031954.1:43683851-43744067 GCA_017589665.1 Selenicereus undatus
AAATTAAGTAAGAAATAGGAAAACGTAACGCTCCTGACCCTAGGGGCTAGGGGTGTTACACTCACCATTAGGCATTGTAATGTAGCAATTCTTTTGAATTGGTTTGACATCATGTAGTAGGGACAGATCATGAGTAATGTGATCACTGGCCCCACTATCTAAGATCCAATTGTTGTTGCCAATTGTGGTTAGGAAACAGAAACTCTTGCGTGCCATGAATCCAGCTCCAGTGACAGAATCATTATGAGTCATAGTTGCTTCAGTTGTGTGTTTGCTGAGGATTTGCAATAGCTGAGTGTATTGTGCTGGAGTAAGGGTCTGAACAGTAGGGGTAGTAACTAGGTTGCCATGAAGATTAGAGGTCTCATAGTTGTGACCAGAAGCATTGCCAGCAATTTCATTTGATGACTGAACCACAGCTGCCATTTTTCTTCCTTTGTAGAACTTGTGCCCTGGAGGATAGCCATGGATTTTATAACATTTGTGAACAGTATGCCCTGACATCTTGCAGTAATCACAGAATAATTGTTTGTTGTCTTGACTTCCTCCTCTAGGCATGCTCTTAAAATTGCTATAATTGGGATTATAACTTGGGTTATAATTTCCAGCTTGTACAGGCTTCTGTGAGGGATTGAATGCCCTCTGGTGCTGAGTAATCAGCGCTGTATGATCTTTAATTGTAGCTTCTTGACCATGTGAATTGGCATGAAAAGCACTAGAACCATGACTGAACTGTGATATAGCAGACAGAGACCTTTGTTTCTCTTCTTGTTGAATTAAGTTGTACACCTGATCTATATTTGGCAAAGGTTTCATCATGAGTATACTGCCTCTAATCATCTTGTAATCCTCACTGAGACCAACCAAGAATTGCATAAGCTGTTGGTCTTGAATCAGCTTATGTGCTGCTTTGAAACTTGCACACTCAATCCCACAGCTGCAAAGTGGGATGGTGATCAGACTATTATAATCATCCCACAGTGTCTTAATTTGAGTGAAGTAGTTAGCTACAGACAAATTACTTTGTGAAATGGTGCAAAGATCTCTTTGAATCTTAAAGATTCTTGTGCCATCAGCTTCTCCAAATCTCTGTTCAAGTTGCACCCAAACTGCATTTGCAGAAGAGGAAAACAAAAGGCTTTGTCCAATGTCTTTGACTAATGCATTAATAATCCAAGAAATCACCATTTTGTCGCACTTATTCCATTGTCCTTCCAATGGAGAGCCTGCTGCAGGCTTGGAACAGGTTCCTAATGCAAAACCGAGTTTATTCTTGGCAATCAAAGCCACTTCCATGGCCTTTTTCCAGTGGCCATAGTTTTCTCCATTCATTAGTTCACTAACAAGAATGTTATTCGGATTATCTGAAGGATTCAAGAAGAGTTCGTGTGTTGGATCATTGACATTCATGTTTACAGCCATACTGATTGTGTCTCAAACAAGAAGAATTGGATTTATGCAGAATTTGTTCAAGAATTTTGTAGAAGCAGAATCCAATTTGCATACAAAATACCAAAAGGAAATGATAGAAAATCTTATTGAAGTAAGAATAGAGATGCTATCACCTGATTCATTGAATCAAAGAAAAAAAAACTGACAATGCTCGTACTGCTCTAATACCATGTTGATTGAGCTTGAAGCATTTCATCAATGGCAGTGAGGAGACAAAGATAGAGAAAGAAAGAACGCCAAGAGAGATGAAAAGAATCTTGTATTCTATTTCATTAGAGAGAGACTATTGTACATGAGGTTGTATATATACATTGGTGGAGCTTATTGCAAGAATTGGTTATGCTGTTATGCCACCTCATCATAACAGATTGGAACGTGGGCCCTGATATTTGGGCTGTGTATTGTGTGTCTCATTACACATCATGAGGAAATATTGTCAAATATCAATGTAAAATATCGTTTTGTGGGTCTCTTTGATTCAGACTCTCTACGGACAGGAATGTCGGTAGAGGTAAGACTGCCTATATCTAGATCTCTTCAGACCTTACGAAAGCGGAACCCACATTGAAAGGTGTTGTTGTTGTTGTTGTAATATAAAATATCAAATCAGAGGATTTATGTTTTATTTTTATTAGTTTTAGACAAAATGGTTTCATGATAGAACCTTGTAAGATGGTTAATGGCATATAATTAATTAACAAATAGATTTTATGTTGGTGTCCAGTGTATTGTTGTTGTCTAAAAATAACTTTATCAGATGGTTGTTACACAAAATAGGTCATTATTTTAATATTTGGGTCTAATGTTTTACTTTTTGTTTACTTTCTCGTACATAATATACTGAATCTTAAATTGTTTTAGCAATGTATGACTCGAATAACGTGATTTCTGATGATAAAAATTGCTCAAATAATCAGTCTTGTGCGAGAGTGAAAAACAGCCCTCCAAAAAGGGAAAATGGGGCAACTAGCTACAGTGGTGAGTAGTTGGGTTTGGAAGTGTCTAAGCTGCACGCTCTAAAGGAAAGCGTTGAATATGGCGGCGCGAGCATTGTTGTTGATACCGAACCAACTAACCTTGCGGGCCACCCAAGGTCGGGAAAACCACGCGCGACGTCGTAAATCTGACAAAAGATGAATGATGCAAATGGCGAGAATATTGACTTTGAGTATCCGATGCCACGATAATGCATTTACGTACTTGCATTTACTCTCTCTCATCAACATCATTGCCAACCAAAATTATAAAAAACAAATCTGATGATGCCCACAAGAAAATCTTTCGGGAACAAATTTAATTCCCCCCCCCCCCCTTCCATGCTGTTTCTTTGAATCCATTTCCGGACGGTAATTTTTGTTTTTTTCTATGGATCATTAATTGGTAACATAATTATTACATATTACATATTTTTAGGGTTGGATTCTTTATTTTACTATATCTGAATTATTTGTGGTTTAAAAAAAGGTAAAGTTTTCTTATAACAAGTTTTCTTCATTTACAATACTTGAATTTAGGATATTATTTGAAGAAAATTAATATCAAACTAATATTGGTAACCTTATAGAATATACAATTCTAAGTCAAAATAAAAGACATAGGAGCATTACAAAAAATGTCAAAGATTAGGGACAGTTATTATGGATAAATAAAAAATTATCAATTAAGTGTACAATAACCAATGTGAAGATAATGGTTTACAACTAGCATGTAAATTGTTAATTGTCTACTCATAAGTGTGGATTCCTCGTTTAAATTTCAGGTTAAAGCAAGATCCAGTAATATTAATCAATCATGCAAAGCTACAGTTCTTTGATGAACTGGTATTTCGCACATCTCGGACATGCCACTTATACCATGCCTAGCATTTCTCCTCTAAATTGTCTAATCATACATAAATAAGATTCCCCTATTTATGGGAAACAAGGGGAGGGGGGATATATCCCCTCTTTGTTAAAGTATTTGATACTAAATGGATATTATTCAGAAATATCTTGTCAAAGAAGATTCCCCTATTTGTTAAAGGACGTGGACACTAAGTGCAGATTATTTACACAAATTAATATTATATCAAATAAGATATTCCCCACTTGTTAAAGCACTAAGTGCAGATCATTTACATATATTTTATGATTTTATATATTGTGTCTACTTATTAATGAGAAAGCAAGATTAAGAGACAGGCAATTAAACTATTAATGACTTCGCTATGCAATCATTTCACCAATCTTGTTTCTTTTTATTTTAAATAAGCAAGATTGGCATTCAACGTGTGGCGCACAATCGCTGATGCAAAAGTTTCTTAGAACTTATCCCTTTTCTTCGTATAAATGAGATTTAAAATCTAGTTGATAAATTTGTTAGGATCCTTAAGTGATTAAAAGGAAATTTCCTTCCGAAAACACCTTGCAAGTGACATGGAAATCAATACTTCTACAAACTTAATGCAAGTGTGTAATTTCCAAAGTTAAAATTTACAGTAAAAATCAAGTAAGAGCAATAAAATTTAGTGTTCAGTGACAAACAACGTGAAAAATTATAATGATCAGTTAAGTAAAAGAGCCACAAAGACTTATAAAAAGTGATACAAATTAGTAAGAAGTTGCAAGGAACGGAGCTAACGATAAGTAGTAAATAGTACACTAATATTCCTAAATCTTTATCTTACAAATGCTAGAATTGATGGATGCCTAAAAATGTTTCCCTCCCTCAATCTAAGGTTCTCATTAATCCAAGCTTCACAACTGTTGATCAAAATCTTATGCAATCTCAGCCCCTGGATTTATCTTGATAACGGTCAATCTCTCCCTTTTTACTCGGTACATTAGGTCTCAGGTTCGATTCCCCCCTCCCTCATTGTATTGTACTTTTTACCTCTCCCTTTTTACTGGGTACATTAGGTCTCAGGTTCGATTCCCCCCCTCATTGTATTGTACTTTTTACTGGACATATTAGGTCTCAAGTTCTTTTCGCCCCTCCCTCATTATATTGTCCATTTTTACTTGGTACATTAGGTCTCAGGTTTGATTCCCCCCTCCCTCATTGTATTGTACTTTTTACTGGACATATTAGGTCTCAAGTTCTATTCGCCCCTCCCTCATTATATTGTATTGCCCTTTGTGGCTCCCAAGGACCAAAACGTTTTTGATTTCCATCATTATTATTAATATTTGGTATTTTTCAATACAAATATAAATTTGAGCATGTATTATTAGAGATAATAGAATAATAAATACAATTTTCATGATTATTTTCATTATTACTATTGTTGTTGTTGCCGTCATTGTCGATAGTGGCAATGTTATCTTCCTCTTTGAATTTGATAACATAATCAATATTAATTATGATCATCTAATTATCAAAGAGAGATTAGGAGATTATAACGAATATAAATTTTTTTATTATTTCATTATTATAGAATAAGTTCATAGTTTAGAAGTTTTAACTTAAGAAAACTGAATTATAATTACTGAACAAGCCGTAAAACCTTATATGACACCTTATTATTAACACATAATATAATATACACATTTATATAGAAATAATAAACATTTTTTATTTCCGTAATTATTGCTATTATTTTGTCTTTTTTTGATACAAATATACATAAAACATGTATTACTAAAGATAATAGAAATATAAATATGATTTTCATAATTATTTTCATTATCACTGTTGTTGTTGTTGTCATCATTGTCATAATCTAACAAATGCTAAAATGGATAGAGTGCCCATAATTGAGGAATTCTCAAATACTGCATAGAGAGTGATTTGTGGAGTTTCAGTAGATAGCAACCGTGGATTTAAACTTAAGAGTGAATCCTTACCATTCAATTATTCACATTATTTTAAATTTTAAAACATTTAAAAATTAATTTGATTTTAAATTTTAAAATTCATAAAAATTAACAGGTCTCACAAGTCCCAGGATCGAAACCTGACTCTGATAGAAGAGTTGTTTCCCTGTGCTCCTTTGTTTTTTTGCTCTTCAAATAGCAACCGTAGATTTAAACTCGACAGTGAATCCCGACCTTTCAATTATTTACATTGTTTTATATTTTAAAAAAATTAGAAATTAATTTGATTTTAAATTTAAAATTCATAAAAATTCACAGGTCTCACAGGTCTCAAGATCGAAATCTGACTCTGATAAAAGAATTGCTTCCCTATGTTCCTTTGTGTTTTTTGCCCTTCAATTTTTTTTCCCAGACAGGTCCCAGGATCGAAACATAGCTTTGATAGAAGAGTTGTTTCCCTCCCTTCCTTTGGTTTTTCGCTCTTCAATTTTTTAATTTTTTTCCCTATTTCTGTTTGCCAACAGCTTGAGGAAAAGCGTGAATTAAGATAAGTTTACTATGAAACTTTTCAGTAAGGGTTGAACTAATTCTCTCCACATACTTACTCTTTCATTGATTAATACTATGGTCAATAGCCTTCCGATATAAGGTTTTTAATAAAAAGTAAAAGCTAATCTTCTCAACGTTATCGCACATAGTAAAAGAATTATATACACATCTTTATAAGATAAGTGTAAAAATGAATGGTAGCTTAAGAATACTTCTCTCACTCAATTCAAGCTTCTCATTAATTCCGTCAAAATACTCAAAACAGTTAGAAGTTAATTTGATTTTAAATTTTAAAATTCATAAAAAGTCACTAATTGATATCCCCCCATTTCCCTGTTTTCCCACGTTACCCTCTCTATCGTCAATAACCACATAAAATTACACTCCCGCGAAGAGAGGATTGGGAAGATGTGGATATGGAGGACGGTTTTCAGCGGGAAAAACAAAAAAAAATTATATTTCATTATCATTTTTTTTATTGAGAGGATCTGAATTAAAATTACACTACAAGAAATATTGCAATTTGTGACCGCCTTTTTGTGACCGCTTGAAAACAGTCGCATTTTGTGACTAATTTTATGACCAATAGAAGACCGTGAGAAATTTATGACCGCAAGTTAAGTAGTATGAAATGCAGTCACATTTTATGACCGATTTTCACACTAATATAAAATCAGTCATAAATTTTAATTTTTCAAAAATTAACAAAATTTTTCATTTAATTAAAAAATGAGGACTTATTTTTATAAAAATCCGAGACCGATTTTGTGACTATTTTGAAATAAAATTCGATCACAATACTAGTCAATAACAAAACCTAAACCTAATTTGCTCTCACCTCTGACCTCTCACCTCTGACCTCTCACAACCTAACTCCCTCACCCCTTCAACTGCTGGCTCGACACTTCCCCACCCCCTGCGCCCCCAAACTGCTCCCGACATCTCCTCTCTCTGGCTCCATCGTCCCTCACCCCTTCAATTCGCTCGCTCATCGTCGCTGACCGTCCTCTCTCTGGCTCCATCGTCGCCGGCGTCCACAGTTGCGAGTCGCGGTGCCCTGTCCTGCGTCCATCGTCGCCGGTGTCAGTGCAATCGTCTGTCGTTCTTCCATTGTTGCCGGCGTGCTCCCTTTGTCGGTTTCGTTCCACCGGCGCCGGCCCGAAGCCCAGATCTGTCTGTCTTGAACTGAACTGTAAGTATGGTCTTGAAGCTTCAGTTTGGCTTTGAATTCTCAGTCATGGTCTTCGATGGTTTGAACAGTCATGGAGTTTAGTGTTCGTTCATTGTGGTAGTTGCTGAAAATTCAATTTTTCTTGCATCCTATTATTGTGGTACTTGCTCAAAATTCGATTGTGGGTTGTGAATTCACAATGTGATTGCTCAAAATTCAATTGCTCAAAATTCGATGGTTTGAACAGTCATGGCTTAATTTACAATGTTATTGCTGTTAAGTTTAATTGAGTAGAAATCTTGGCTCATTCTTGGAGTTGCAATTTCTTAGTTATGTATTAGTTGGTTCTGAGGTTGGTTCTGAATTCTCAGTTATGTTTTCGTTGGTTCTTAGGTTACTATAACTGGGTTATAGCTTGTGTAATTGATCTAGAAGTGACGACTGGTGCATTGCTGGTGTTTTGCTGGCATGTCAATTGGTGTTTTCATCATAAAGTCATATCAAATGTCCTCATAAAGTATAAAATCTATAAAACTATTAGAAATTTGAAGAATATTTTAGAAATTTAAAATAGATGTGAATTTAAGTTTTATTCATGTGCGTTTGAAAAATCATCTGAAAAATTATCATGTGAAATATGCTCAAAAATTACAAATTAAGATAAACAATCAAGTATCAAAAGAAAATAATAACTATTTTTCGTTGGAGGGTTCGGACCCTAAGAAAGCTACACAAGAAAGTGAAACTTCAAATTATAAAATGAGATTAGGAGAGTTTTCGAGTTTCGTGGATCATCAAGATTAAAAGGAATGACATTTGAGATTCGAAAAAGTGGCAAACAACCTATGTGGCTAAGCAAAGATGTTTATGATGACTTATGTGCATATTGGAAGTCTGAAGAATTCAAAAGAAAAAGTATGTTAGGCAAGACGAATCGAGCATCACCGTTGAGAGTAGGTTCATCTGTACATTGTGGTTGATCAATTCCCCATTCTGAGCATAGGAGGAGATTGGTAATATAAATATATATATTTTTTCGTACATACGCGTTCATTTCGACTAACTAATTGAAGTTATTTACATGTGTTCATAATCACTAATTTACTTTCAACTTTCAATTATATGTAGGCGGAAAAATTACAAAGAGAGCCAACTATTGATGAATCATTTGCACTCACCCACTCTAGGAAAAAAGATCAATCATTTGTCGATCAAAAGTCAAAAGAGGCATATGTAAGTGACTTATTTCTCTGAAAATTTATAAGCTCAGAACTTAAATCAACATTAGGAGAGATCGAAGGAGGTTGTTTTCACAAGTTTCATTTTTACACATACACATTTAATGTTTTGTTTTGATAAATGTCAGCAAGTATTTGAATATATGTTCAAAAGAATAAAATGTCAGCAAATATATATTTAAGATCGAATATGCCATCGCCAGTTTTGATGCAAAGGGATCTAGCTAATGGCAATCTTAAATTCTCAAAGAAGCTCATAATGGAGAACGGAACATATTATGTTTATTTTGAAGTTAGACTAGCTTCTAACGTATATATACACTTCCCTTTATATACCCTTCCCTTGAATAATTATATCTGTACTTGAAGCTGAATTGTTTAATTTCCAAGGAATTTGAACTTGAAGGCTTGTGTTGGTTACGTGATGTGGAATATTTTTATACAAATGCATACCTGAGGCTTTCTTTACAAATGCAGTTTTCTTTACACTTCAAGGCTTGTGTTGGTCATGTGATGTGGAACATTCTCATACTAGAAACTGAATTGTTTAATGTCAGCAAGTACTTGTTTAATTTTCAAGGAATTCAAGCTGAATTGTTTAATTTCCAAGGCTTGTTTTGGTTATATGATGTGGAACATCAATGCCGTTTTCTGCACACTTCATATCCACTTAAATTGTTTATTTTTGGGATGTCGAGTACTCCGGATGTGTGATCCGTTGAGTTGTACTTTGCATTTCTTTTCTATTAGTGAATTTTATTGGATGGTTTACTCCGGGCGTGTGGCTCGTAGAGTTGTGGTCTCCGGCGTGTAGCCGTTGAGTTTGATTTGATTTATCCTTTTTTGCTTGTTTTCAATGCAGGGGATTTAATGTAAGGCTTTAAGCCTAAAAAATGGTCAGTTTTTAGGGGAAATTCTGTCCGTTTCACCCCAGAAACCCCGGGCGTGTGGCCCATAGAGTTGTGATCTCCAGCGTGTAGCCATTGAGTTTGATTTGATTTATCTTTTTTTGCTTGTATTCAATGCAGGGGATTTAATGTAAGGCTTTAAGCCTAGAAAATTGATAGTTTTTAGGGGAAATTCTGTCCGTTTCATCCCAGGAATTAAGAAACACTAACACTTCTAGTTCTAGGGTTCCGAGGGTTGTTACAGATGCTCATAGTTACTATAATTTTCTTTTACTCTTTTAATCTTTAAATTGACAAAAATACGTACATTCTTCTTAATGTAGGAGAAGTATAAAAAAGGACTTTCAGATATCCAAGCATCTACTCAAGGTGAAGGTTCTACCTCACAAGGAACGCCACTTCCTCAACTGTCGATGGAAACTCATATGACTATTTGGAAGGAAGTTGTTGGTCTCACCAAGAAAGGTAAAATTTTTGGATTTGGAATGGAAGATTCATGTGCTTCTACTACCGGTTCACCTACTACCACTAAAGTTTCTATTGAACTATTTGAAAAAGAAAAGCAATCAAAGAAAAAGTTAAAAAAGAGGTTGCACCGGGTCGAGAAAAAACTATGTGAGACCACAAAACTTGTAAAAACTTTGATGCAACAAATGAATTTTACAATTCCAATATCCACCAATGTTGGTGTGGAAATGGTGGAATTGGAAGCACTAGTGGTAGTAATGGTGGGGATGAAGATGAAGATGAATATGAAGATGAGGATGAAGATGATGATGACGACGGCAACAATGATGATCAACAAGAGAATGAGGATGCAGATAAGAATGACAAATGATTTGTATGGTAACAGTGTTTGATGACTTGACTTGTGATTTGAAATACTTTAAAAGTAGTTGAATTATTGTAATTTAGACTTATATGTTTAATGTGAAGATATTCATGTTAGATCTTAGTTCAGTTATTATGTAATATGAAACTTTGGTTGTTATGGAAGCATGAATGTGATTGTCATGCCTATATGAGTGGTCATAGTTTTGTAAATTCAGGAAGATGATTATATTTCAAATTTAATTCTCAAGCTATTACTTAAAAAAAGGTCACAAAAGCAGTCATAAATTTTTCTTCAATTTTCAAAATCGGTCACAAAAATGGTCACAACGAATCATAATTTTCAACAAAATTAGTCATAAATGCAGTCACAAAGGACAGCAGTCACAACGTCAGTCAAAAATTTTGTTTGACCATACCAAAATTGGTCACAAATAAGGTCACAAGAATGACACATTTTCAATAAAATCGGTCACAAAGTCAGTCGCAACACATGCCAGTCACAATCACGGTCAAAAATTATGTCACTCACGTCAGTCACAAAATCGGTCACAAATCATATTCGGTCACAAGTCCGACTTAAATTCTCACCGCGAAAGCCGTCTGGAAAACGGTGTGGAAGAAAAAGGTAGTCACAAATTCGGTCACAAATAGCGACCACACCATCTGTCACAAATCGCGTCTCAATTTCTCACTGAATCGGTCAAAAATTCAATTTCCAACCAAGGGTTCTGTGACCGCAGAAATCGGTCACAAACATCATTTGTGACCGATTTCTCACAATTTGTGACCGCTTTTTCGGTCATAAACAGGCAATTTGCTTGTAGTTGATCATAACTTGAATCATTAATTTGTATTTACATACGGTATGTAAAGTATATCATATGATCATAAACTTTTATTTTACATTTCTTTTTGGGGGGGGGGGGGAAGCTACATTTCATCGATGAAGTATATCATACACACACACACACACACACACACATATGTATATAGATTGAAGTTTTTTTTGGGGGGGGGGGAGAGAGAGACAGATGGATGAGAGAGAAGGCGGAGATGAGAAATAGAAAGAATTTTCACCATTTTCTTCCTCTTTAGGTACAATCACTCATCTGAATTTTACCAGTTAACTCTCATCCCCTTGATTTTCCGACGAGTTTGGTGTCGAAGGCGGTCCGATCGACTTCAATCGGCATGGTGTCGTCTTCCTTAGAGCAGGGTGGTGGTTTGATGGTGGAACCGGCGATTTAGACGGTGGCTTGGGACATCGACGGTTGGGATTTCGCAGGCGACGTTGATGACCGTTTGATCGTAGATCGGATCGACGCGGGAAATCCGAGGGTAGTATTTAGACTGGTGCCGAGTCTCCAAGAGACCAGCAATGCTACTTCTGAACTGAATGATGCACTTAAAAAGTAATTTCTCTCTTTAACTATTTGAATATCTTTTTTTGTTTAATTGATTGGAGATATTAAATTATTAATTGTCGTTTGTTGTTTTATTGTTCGTCGTTTAGTCATTTGTTCGGAAGTTCTAATTCTGATTTCCGATCATGTTTATGGCACGCTAGAGGACTATTACATATGGGTAAAAAATCATGAAAATCCTAAGTCTATTCAAGTGATGGTCAACTTATCTTTTTAATAATATTTTTTAAAGGTTTATTTCATTAGGCATCGTGCAAAAGCACGGGTTTATTTTATTAGGCATCGAGAAAGGACTATGTGGTACATTTTAATTTTCTTTCTCAACATTGTAGTAACTATGTAATGGAAGTTTACTTATGGTAGAAATTTAGATTGTGTTATTCCAAATCATAATTACTAATGGTGTATGGTGTGGAAATGAGCAAAAATATTTTATATGTTTTATTGTTGAAATGAGCATCAATATTTTACATGTTTTGGTGTTGAAATGAGCAAGCATATTCTACATTTAATCAATTTTTAATAATTAATGTATTTCGTTTTTTTCAAAAAAGGACAAATTTGATAAATATTAATTTCCTATCTGGAGTTGATAATCCGGATTCAATGCAAATAAATATATTCTTCAATGTTAAGTAAAACTTTAATTTTGAAAAACTTAAATTAAAACAAAATAAGCATCTGACTTTCTATAAGGACAAATTTGATAAATATTGATTAGTACACAATATTAATTTCTACACATATACAACCATAAGAGTCTTTGTCATTGGTTTTTAAATTTTTAATTTATTTTTTTTAAAAATATATCTTACATTTAAAAGTTTCGTGCATAGCATGGGTCCATACTAGTGTTGATCAAATGAATAAATCCGATGTTAGACATCTAGACATTACAATAAATGTTCCTATAAGACTAGATAAAGTATGTTATGATCTCAACAGAAACATCTAATAATGTCACTAAGTTAAAATCAGGATAGTTATTACTTGTTTGGTGTAGATATAGCCCGTGTATAAGGCATACAAATGTATAATCCATTGAATACAAGCCCAAGTGACAAATGCACCTAAGGCTGTAAGGGCATCTTATTAATTTAAATGCCTAAAACCTTTGAATGACTGCTTAATTATAAGAGCACCCGCAGCAGATGACACGCGAGGCATGGGTGGGGCTCGCGTGTCACACGCGTGTCCGGGTGAGGCTGGCAGCAGAGGAAACGGGGCACCGGCACGCATGTCAGACCGGGCAGCCGTGGTGCCCCGCGTTTCATTTTTTTTTTGGCGTTTTGCGCTTCAAAACGCATCGGTTGGGGATCAAGTTCGGGTAAGTTAATATTTGTTATGTAATTCATTATAATTTTGTTTAAATAATTGTTGGTTTATATTTTAACTAATATATTTTATTTTTTGGGTTTATGTAGACATATATTGGAGGTCTCCATTAACACAATAGTGAAGTGAAGTCAATTGTAAGTAATTCAAAGTTTTCGTTAATGTTGTGTTGAAATTGTTTGGAAATTTATTGGTTGTATGTAAGAATATGTTAGAAATAAAATTTTTATTAGTTACAATTGAATTGCATGGTTAGAAGTGTAATTTATTTTTTTAGAAATTTATTATTTTTTATTAGGAATTAATGTTCTTGCTGTTCTTACGATATGAAATTTGTAGGAGGAACAATTAGAAATTTGTATTATTGACAAAATGTTTGAAATTAATTTTGTTGTCGTTAGAAAATGAATGCATAAATGGATTTGTTTTAGTGAAGGTAGGGTAATAATACGTAACATTAGTATTAGAAATTTTTGATGGTTACTATTTATTAATTGCTTGAATTTAGGAAATAAATTTGTTGTTGTTAGAAATTGAATATTGGAATGTATTTTTAATAAGAAAGAAACAAAAAGTGGTTTCGTAACCATGAATGGAATAAGTGGAGATGTTTAGAATTTAGAGTTGAAATGTTTAGAAAATAGAAATTTGGTATTTTTTTGTTACATTTTGAAGTGCTTGATTGTAAAGAGTTGAAACGTTAACATTGGAATTTACAATTTACTAAATGCTTGATTATAATTTTTGATTATATTTGTTACTTACAATTTACAAAATGCTTGATTCAAATGTTAACTTCGTAATATAGTTTGTGAGTTTTGAAAATGTGTATGTAATTATGTTGCCGATTAGAAATGTAATAAAGTTAGCATGTTTAGATATTTAAGCTGAAATGATTCCAAATTGGAATTGAAAATATTTTATGTCGTTTCGTCAAATATGTGAAATATTAAATGTGTGAATGTAATTTCTTTTTATCCAAATTGGTAGGTGTTCACTATCAAATGGATCCCAATCACCCACAATCTTTCATGAACTTACTAACTGGAGTTAATTCACAACGGGATGCCCCAAACAACATGAATATTGTTCCA
This sequence comes from Selenicereus undatus, assembly GCA_017589665.1. NCBI lineage: Eukaryota > Viridiplantae > Streptophyta > Magnoliopsida > Caryophyllales > Cactaceae > Selenicereus > Selenicereus undatus. The sequence continues at coordinate 43,697,651 of JACYFF010031954.1, forward strand.
AACCCTCCTCATTGGCAATACCATCCACAGTACCCTCAAAAATACCCACATATGTAATATCCTCAACTACCACCGAACTTTCCCGGCCAAGGCCAGAATGTCTCCCCCATTCCAAATTTCAACTACGGTTCTTTGCCCCCTCCTTATCAGCTACCCCTACCTAGGGGTGTTCATCGGTCCCGGACCGGACCGGACCGGCTGGACCGAAGACCGAAAACATGCCTGACGTTGGACCGAAGACCGGATCGGTCTGGTGTCGGTCCTGGACCGGACCGGCCCCAGACCGGTTCTCAGCAGCAATTCGCCACAATTCGATCGAAGCCCACAAACTGTAACTGACAATTTGGCAAACCTGCTGAAAGTTGAATGCTGTTTGAACTAATTGAAATTCTAAATTTAATACAGACCAATTACACTTAAAAGTGAATTACATAACCAAAGTTACACGACACTAAATGACTAATTACAAAACATGTTCTTGAAATGAATGCTTGATGCCTGCCAATGCCAATCTCGAAGTTGCAACACATGTTCGAGTTTCGACTTGGATTCTTGGGGAAAGATTATGTTGCAAGAATGTGCTCCTCTTTCGAATGAATCAAATCTTCAACTGAGTTAGTATTTGAATGAAATAAAAATTGTGTTAGTAAATATAAAACCCACAATTAATTTAGCGAAAAGGAAAGTCAAAGTAACAATGCAAAAAGAAATTACCTCAATACTAAATGTTCAAAGTATCACCCACATCAATCACATTATCCTTACTACTCAATTGAGCAAGGTTTAAAATAAACACAATGCAAAGAACAAAAATAAAAATTAGAACATGTAATCATATGAACCATATATTGGAAACTAAGAAAGAAATGAAAAGGTGAAAATTACCCTTCTCAAGGTCCCGCAATTCATCAAAATAGTCATCCATATCTAATCTACTACTTGGCCGCAACCAATCTTGTGCACATATAAGTGCTTGAACCATCTTCTCGCAATCAAATGAAACAAAATTCATAAGTCAACTCAAGACCAATAAGTTGTAAATTTACAACACAAGGTCAAGAAATATAATACTTAATCATTTACCTTTGGAGTTAAAGAAGTTCTGAACGAATCAAGAGTACGTCCTCATGTACTGAATGCTGACTCTGATGCAACCGTAGAAGCAGGCACGACCAATACATCACGAGCCATACGAGCAACCACAGGATACCGAGGACCATGTACTTTCCAGCATCCCAACACATCTTCCCCCATTTCATCCTCTTTAAGTCCCTCATTTAGGTACAGAATGCTGACTCTGATGCAACCGTAGAAGCAGGCACGACCAATACATCACGAGCCATACGAGCAACCACAGGATACCGAGGACCATGTACTTTCCACCATCCCAACACATCTTCCCCCATTTCATCCTCTTCAAGTCCCTCAATTAGGTACTTTTGTAACTCCGTCTTGGTGATTCCTTTTCCTCCATCTGGCCCCTTTAACTTCTTTTTTAATCGTCGGTGCTAAAACGAGGAACCTCTACTAGATGCATTACCCTGTAGTCCCTCCTCAACTTCAGGTTGTACCTCACTACTTTGCCCAGTATGATGAGTCGTTGGCTTATACAATTTCCAGTACTCATCAAATAAAGTTTCTAACTTCTCTTTGACTTTTGAAACTATTGCACTAGCATGTTCTTCACCAAACACATCACATAGAGAGTTTTGAAGACCCTCCAACTTGCACCTAGGATCAAAGATAGGAGCAACATACAACAAAGGGTTCATTTTCTCAAGTGTGCCATAGTACTTCTCATATTTCATCCTCATCCTCTTAGCCATTTCTTTGAAGTTTGTAACTGTAGAAAATCCAATCCCCTCAACATCCTCACTTTCTTCATCATTATCAATGGTCTCCACAACTTCCTCTAATTCACTTAACATACTATGAATATCCAAAATCTCATAGAAATGCAGGTTGGAAGTCACATAAGAAGTACCAGACAAACGCAAAGTAGTATTATACAAAACCTCCAAAAAAACTAAGTAGTGTTTAACTTGTTTCTAGTCATTAGAGTTAGGATGTCTGTCAGCATCATCATCTTTAGCCAACTCCACATTATAATAAGGGTCCCTTTTGCTATACTTTGTGAATACATGCTCATAAACTAATGCAGTCTTAAGCATCTTATAAGTGGAGTTCCATCTAGTAGGGACATCAAGAGACAAAGAAGCCTTTCTGTCTATTTTTTCAGCAACTACGCATTCTTGAAATCTTTGCAACCTACTGGGAGATTGCCTAATGAACCTCACAGCAGCTCAAACACGCTTAACTGATTTCCCAACAACCTTCAACCCATCCCATACGATCAAATTAAGTATGTGAGCAACACACCTAACATGTAAGAATTCCCCACCACAGAAAAGAAAATGGCCATGTCGTTCAAGGTCAGCAATAAGGGCAGTACAAGCAGTACTATTACTCGCAGCATTATCAACAGTAATAGTGTACAACTTAGAAGATAAACCCCAATTATCTAAACATTTTCCAAGGACAAGAGCTATATCATCGCCTTTATGACTAGAAATTGGACAAAAATTCAATATTTTCGTATGCAATTTCTAATCATTATCAATAAAGTGGCCAGTTATAACCATGTAGTTGATCCTCTGAAGTGAAGTCCATGTATCAGTTGTAACACACACCCTTTGACATGAATGTGTCAAATATTCTTTCATCTTCACTCTTTCATCCACATATATATGATAAATATCTCTAGCTATGGTAATGCGTGATGGCATATTCAGTGAAGGACAACAACAAGCCATCATTTGCCTAAATCCCACATTTTCGACAAATCTAAAAGGCAACTCATCAATTATAATCATTTTGGCTATAGACTCTCTAGCCTCATGAGAATTCAATACCCATGGTTTCAATGAAGCTTCTCCCTCATTATTTGGATCCCTCTCAAAAACCAACTGACTTTGTGTTTGTTTGCTTTTGTTGTTCGGGTTTTCAGGGCATCTTGGAAAATGATATTTCAAGTTCTTCATTCCGTTTTTAGTAGAGTCAGCCTTATAAATAATACCACAATACTTGCACTTACCGGCCACTCTTTTTCCATTCTCTTTGATTTCCTCGAAATGGTCCCAACACTCGGCCGTTTGAGTAGACTTTCTATCCACTCGCTTCCCTGTACTCTTGGTTTGTGTTGCTTTTGCACTTGCCTCTTCTTCCTCTTGTATTTCAATAGGGGTCGCATTAGGTTGGTGCTCAGTCGGCCCTTTATGTATGTCAACCGATTCTTCCATTTCCAAAGCACCTCTCTCCTTGGACTTGGAGCTCGACATCTAACATTGACAAGTTATTTAAAATGATAAATATGCTATTAATAGTACACACACACACTAACACACATGATTACATGAATACATAATGGTACTTTAACAAACTAAACCTAGAAAACTCAAAACTTACATTTCGAGAGCAAGCTGTAAGTGACTCCGTGATGACAAATGTCAGAAAAGAGGGATGTCAAACTTTCATCTGAAAATCAGTTTTCCATACATTAAACAATGAGACTCAACTACGACAATGTCAAACACCTTGTGACAAAAATCTATGAGTTACGTGACCAAATTGAACAACCCCAACTAAGAAATTGCTAGATGTTGGCAATAAGTCAATAACAATGTATATACTTCTAAACAAGACTTAATCTAGAACTGTCAACTGATATACACATTCCACACCAACAATTGGAAGGAAAAATGCATGTATGTGGATCTCCCATGCCACACCAACAAATGGATCAGACTGGTTGTTGCATACTTGCATATTCAGCATGTTTAGAGAGAGTCTCAAGGGTGGCAATAATTGTTCAACAACTCTATTATCTAAGCCATAGGAAACGCTTGAAAAATGAAGGTTTTTGAGATCACAATTCACAATTCCTCTTCCCACAAGTACTCCCATTCAAAAATTGCACATTCCCATTCAAAAATTGCATTCATATTAATATATTATCATGAATAACAAACCCCTTGCTGAAGGTTAAGTGGTTAACTACAGTCTACAGACCCTGTACCCACAAACTGGGCAAGCAAAGAAGAAAACAGGAATACAGGTGGACCAAACCAAATTAATACAAACAATGAAACAAATGAAACAATGTCCTAGAATCCAGATTCAGAACTCAGAAGGAAATAGGAATACAGGTGGGACATCCAAACGGACCAAACCAAATTTATTGAATTCTATAACTTGCAGGCTTGCAGCAAACAATTGAGATTTAAGAAATCAAATGATTCAAATGGAATTGAGGAATTCGACCTTTGAAACAGTCACCGGTGGGAGGTCGGTCGGCGATGGACCGAGATTCCGGTAGTCAGCGGTGGTCACCGGCGAGACAACCAAGCAACTGAAGTGAGCAACCGGCCACGGCTGTCGGAGCTGGGCTGGGGTGAGTCACAGTGACAGAGAGAGAGAGAGTTGCTGAGTTAGAGACAGGGGAGGCCGCATGGCGCACGTTGTCGCAGTGTCGCCGGTCGCCGTCGTCGGTGGTGGACCCGGTGGTCGCTAGAGCCCGGAGACTGGAGTGGAAAATCGAGAACTCGAGATTCCAGAATCCAGACTCGAGTCGAGGTCGAGGAGAGGCACTGAGGCAGCTAGTGAGAGGCGAGAGCAGAGGTCATTGGTGAAGTGGTGAGACCGTGAGGCCAGGCCGGAGAGTTGGAGACAGAGAGCCACTGCCTGAAGTGATGACTGATGAGGGCTGAGCCGCTGAGGGGCAGAGGCAGAGTGACCAGGTCGCAATTGCAGAGGCAGAGAAGAGAAGAAAATCAGAACTTCAGGAGACAGGAGAGGAGAGGTTCACGAAACGAAATCACGATTCTCATTCTCAAAAACTCAAACAAAAACACTAAAAAAACTGGTCCACGGTCCGGTACACGGTCTGCCCGGTCCAGACCGGACCCGGACCGAAGACCGAAACTGGACATAGCCAGGACCGTGGACCGGACCGACTACTCCCGGTCCGGTCCGGTCCGGTCTGGTCCAGGGCCGGTTTTCGGTCTAGGTCTGGTCCAGACCGAAAAATGAACACCCCTTACCCCACCAACTAATACTACCTCGCCAACACCCCGTCCTCCACCCAACCCCACCCAGAGTGAGAGTGTCAGCGTGACTTCCAAGTGGACATTGGAAGAAGATTGCCGTTTGGTCAGATCGTGGATCAACGTGAGCACCAACCCCCTTGTTGGGGCTGACCAGAAGAAGACGGGGTTCTGGACGAAGATTGCAAGCGCGTACAACCAGCATGCTCCCGATGGAGTTGCGAAGCGAGGAGCAAAAGTCTGCAACGCCCGTTGGAACCGGGCAGCTCCACTGGTGTCCAAGTGGACCGCTTGTCTGGGGCAGGCTTATCGGGCAAACCCAAGTAGGGCGAATGAGGACGATATTACGCAGAAAGCCCAAGATCTATACATTGATATGGTGGGCAAACCGTTCGACTTGATGCATTGGTGCGTGCTACTGAAGGACCAACCAAAATGGGAGGTCAATTGCGTTCAATCTGTCGATGTGGCCACTAAATGCTTGAGGATCAACGAGGTGGGCGGGTACTCTGAGAGTGAGACATCCGGCTTAGCCAGCACCCCCGAGACACGAACAACGGATGCTAGTGAAGATACAGCAACAGAGCAAGTTGGTGGACTTACCCGCCCAATTGGAAGAAAAGCCGCCAAAAGAAAGGCAAAAGAGAGAGCGCATGACTCAGTCCTTGATGTTGTGACAAAGGAGCTATCCACCTTGGGGACAACAAATGTGAAGAATAGCACCATTTTCAAAAGATATGTCATCGCCCAAGAGAAGAAGGCGGAGGCGGCTAGGGTGAAGGCAGAGGCCGCTAAGAGAGCGGTTGAACTAATAGACTCCCATCAACAGTTCCAAGGGATGAAGTATGAGGACAAGATTTTGAGAATGGACATTGGTAAGATGTGTCCGGAGGATCAAGCACGATATGGTCCACTTCAGGAAGAAATTAGGAGCCGATACCGCCAAACATCGTCTTCGTCCAATGCTAGTCCTTCTCTAGATTGAGACTCATGTCTTGGGAATAATATGTTGTTTACCTTAAGCTTTTGTTGTTCTTTCTTTTCCCAATAGTTTGTTGTAATTGAATTCCTTCATATTGTGGAATGAAATGTGTAATTTTGTTTGAATTAGTCCCATTTTAATTTCACATCACAGTGAGCGAAGGTCTAATATATGTTGTATTCTAGCTAAGATGTTCAATTTCATTTCATCGAATGCAATTGTAATATTTCACTTATAACTACGATGCTCTCTTAATTTGATTGCTGAATTCGACAAAATTTTCCCTGACATTTGGACACTTTTGTCACAGGTACAACAAAATGAGTGACCCATCCTCTTCTAGCGATGACTCAGCCACAAAATTAATAGATCATCTCAGATTCGTACTGGAGTCATCCTCTTCTAGTGATGACTCATCGATTCTTAAGACCGTATTGAACAATCAATCTCGCGTGGAGTCATTTTAGTTTGCTATAAAACATAGACAAGGGGAACGACCTTCATCATCCCGATGACCAAGAAAGAAGAAAAAATCCATTCGGAGGGATCGAGAAGCTGCAGACGATCGCCTCCACAGAGACTATTTTGCAGATAATTCCATCTACAACGAAACCCACTTTCGCCGTAGATTTCGGATGCGGAAGCACCTGTTCCTCCGCATTGTAAATGCCCTCAGTAGTTGATTTGAGTACTTCCAGTTGAGGCACGATTGTACTGGTCGGCGTGGGTTGTCGCCGCTCACCAAGTGCACCGCAGCGATGCGTATGCTCGCCTATGGGGTATCGGCAGATTGTGTTGACGAGTACCTGAAGATTGGAGGAAGCACGGCTATGGAGTGTATGAAAAACTTTGCAGCCGGTGTACTCTAAGTGTTTGGGGACGAGTATTTGAGAAAACCAACACAAGCTGATGTTGATCGACTGTTGCAAGTTGCCGAGGCACGTGATTTTCCCGGCATGTTAAGGAGTATAGATTGTATACATTGGGAATGGAAGAACTGTCCATCGGCATGGAAAGGGATGTTCGCAAAAGGGCTTTACAGAGTCCCCACCTTGATTCTTGAAGCCGTTGCCTCATATGACCTTTGGATATGGCACGCCTTCTTTGGGTGCCCGGGTAGCCTGAATGACTTAAATGTTCTTCACCGGTCAGATGTTTTCGAAGAGTTGTATGAGGGTCGGGCTCCGAAATGTGAGTACATCGTCAACGGTCGCCAATACAATATGGGGTACTTTTTGTCCGACGGTATTTATCCAAGATGGGCAACATTCGTGAAAACTATCTCCCTCCCCCAAGGTCCCAAGGCAAGATTGTTCGCCGAACGTCAAGAGTCGGTTAGGAAGGACGTGGAAAGAGCATTTGGGGTTCTACAAGCCCGGTTTGCCATAATTCGCGGTCCAGCTCGAAACATGGACAAAGGTGAGTTAGGTATGATAATGAAGGCATGCGTTATACTCCATAACATGATCGTCGAGGACGAACGAGATTCGTATGACCTCGCTTTTGACTACGATGATGTCGACGGTAACACCCCGCAACCAAATGTCCAACACGGCCATCATCCGTGCTATACTGCCTACCTTCGTAGAGTAGCAAAAATCCATGACCCCGCTGTACATGCACGTCTCCAATCAGACCTGATCGAGGAAATATGGAATCGACATACGGCGCGACAAAGCTCACAACCATAGATGTGAAGGGTCATCCGTCATTTACTTGTATTGCATATTTTCCTATTGTATTGTATTTTTTTATTTTGTATTGTATTGTATTGTACTGTATTTTATTTGTATTATATTGTACAATATTTTTTCCCATCATCTAAATTAGTGTTTTCAATATCGAACGCTCGGGTTGTAATTTTCTTCAATGTCAATCCTTATATTTGCATTTGTATTAATTGCATTGTACGTCCTACTCCGTATGCTTTCAATCGTTCAACCGATAAAACTTAACTCATCATTTTTTACATACTACAAAATAAATTAATACATTCTTTGAAAACGTAAATTACAAATTCTTTTATCCGGAAAATAAAATTATTTTCCAACTTAAACAAACCCCAACATGCAAAAACAAATTGTCCAACATAAAACAAAGGAAATATGTTTAGTGGTGGGCTCCACCAACAAATATTAAATCATTTGTGCTGAAATGAGTTCCATTTGCTGGGAAAATGAAGGAATGCAAGTTCCAGAATTATGAAACTTTCGCTGACGTGGCATGCTGGAGTTCTAAAAAATGGAACGCCATTGGGAATGCTCTAAGGCACAGTTTAAGATGCAAAAATATGTGTGTCTGTGTAAGAAGATAGTTAATATGCTACAAAGAGAGCTTCTATCCTTTAGAGCACTTAGGATGTGCATTATGGAGGCTATTCCATGTAGTGACATCTTCCCCAACTAGTGATTCAAACTAGATATTTGATCGCTTTTTGCTGCAAGTAAATTAAAGTACGTAATTCTGTGTGCTTAATCTATTGTTTAATTTCCTAGAATAATGCAAATAAATTCACAATTATATTTCTTTTACTGCATCAACCGTGTAAAACCATTGTCATAAAACTTGTTGTAATTACTGTTTGTCCAAAAAAAAAAGAACTTGTTGAAGTTACGAGTATTAGAAGCTATGTAATCCTCTTTATCTCGTAATCCGAAGATAATTTTGATTATAACAAAAGTTATAATCAAAACTAGTCTAGTTAATTATCTCTTGTCTTTCCTTCCACCTTCGCTACTCAATCATACATGATAATCACAAGATCAAACTTCTGAGTCTCGCTCAACTTCCTCTCCTTTCCTCCAATCACCTCAGAATTGAAAGCCAACTTTAAAACTAATTCGAGCAAAACCGATTGGGGGGAGTGGGGCGTTTAAAAGTCTATCACCTAATTAATGAATCAACTTTAGGAAGGATAATGAGTCTCTTGTAAGTACGATTTCTAGGATATGGGAAACAACTTAACACAGTAAGAAATAATAGAATGAGCTTATATGATTTAACGAGGATTTAGAGCAATTGTTGTGACGTGGTGCGAACCATTGGCTCAAAGATCAATTTCATCCAACCACTAGTGCAGTGCTAATCGTCGACAGTTGACCTCCAGGCTACACGACACCAATCGTTGTTGCACTCAACGAAGATTGATTAGACACTTAACAATCAAATGCCCAAAGTTTTAGAGAGATTTTTTTAGAGAAGATGGTTTTTCTTTTGTGTGTCTTTAAAAGATAGAACTAGTTTAATATTTATAGACAATAGTGGAGGTAAGAAAGGAAGTTGACAAACTCTACAGAATCAACAAATCAGAAGGCAAAAATCATAGTGTAACTAATAAATATTTTTTACAAGGCAATTAAGATATTGTTGTAATCAATTTTATTCATTCCGAAAAATAATTAAACAAACTGACTTTCAATAAAATTAATATTAATCATCACACCACAACATGTAGTGCCCTACGCCAGAGCTCACACGCGCATGTGTGTTCTAGCCCATCCATACTTTGGACCCAAACATTATTCGAAGGGGTTTGGAAAGCAAATCTATACAAAGTACATTTTTCCTCTTTTTTCCTCCTATGTGGGACAAAGGTACTCCATGCCTCTCTCCTTCCCAGCAACCCCTTTCTTCATCAAGGTTTTGAATTACGCTTCTAACAATCCCCACATAATTCAAAATTTTGAAAAGAAATATCATGGTTTAAAAGATTAAAACTTGGGCAATCTGGAGAGAGACTTAAGTATTAGTGTCCTTTGAACTTTAGTTGAACATCGAGTGATCAAGGCTTCAAGTTATAACTTACTATATACTAGTTTAGAACCTAGCAAGGGGGTATGATATCTACCACTTGTTCACTCACCTTTTCTAAAATTATTGATTAAGTCTCTGTGAATATATTTGTCACGTTTATGGCCCTGTACCCTCTTCCTAGATACTCAATGGTGCTCTAGAGATTAGCCCATACTCTCATAGAAGGTGGCCCTCCTTCATACCAAAGTAGATGAATCCATAAAGTATGTGCTGCCCCACATACCACCTCAAGGCTATGGATTCATTAAGAGTATAGGCTCATCCTCAATCTCAGGGGCTTGAACAAACTATTAGGTATCATAGGGGTGGATCAAGTAGTGTTCGTTGAATTTATTCTATAACTTTAATGGCCCTATTAAACCCCAAAAGGCTGGGCTTACTTATAGACAAACTCATATAATGGGCTTTAACCACATCACCGTCGATGTGTCAATGATCGTTCTCTTACAAAGGCCTTTTGTCACGGGGTCAACCATGTTCCTCTCTGACTTTACATAATCTAAAGACGTTACCCCATTTTTAATGAGGTTCCTCACAATGTTGTGCCTTAAAATGAATGTGCCTCGTTTTCCCATTGTGAGTGCTATTGTGTGCTAGCGCAATTAAGGCTTGATTATGATCACAATGCAAAGAAATAGGTGGAGCTGGCTTCCCCTATAGTGGGACGTCTGCTAGTAGCTCTCTTAGCCATTCAGTTTCCCTATCTGCCAATTCAAGAACCAAAAATTCAAATTTCATAGTCGAGTGAGTGGTACATGATTGTTTGGCTGACTTGCATGATATTGCACCACCAGCCAAAGGTAAATACATAACCACTAGTCAAATTAATTTCATTATTACCTATGACCTAGTTTGCATTAGTATATCCCTCTAGTACCGAAGGATGTTTACCATAATGTAAATCCCAATCCATAGTCCCTCTTAGATATCTGAGAAAATGGTTAAGAGCATTATGATAGTTTAGGCTGGTATTATTTCTATACGTAATCAGTCGACGAATAGTATAAACAATGTCCGATGTAGTATAGTTCATTAGCAACATGACACACCCTATGATCATGCGTATTCTAATTGACCAATAGGATTTCCCTTATTCTTCTTCAAGTGTATGGTGTTTTCAAAGGGTTTACCTCAAAGTGATTAAATTTTCTCAAAATCCTTAGCACATAATGAGCGTAGTTAAGAGAAAAGCTAAATCTAGACTTTTTTTTCACTTTAACCCCTAGAATCAAATCATCTTCACCAAGATCCTACGTTTCAAACTTAAATTTTAGAAAATCCTTAGTCAATGTTATCACTTCAGTTCCAAAAATGAGCATATCATCAATGTGCAAACATATAGTAACACCATGTTCATCACATTTTAGAACATACGCAAGAATCAAATTCATTAACCATGAAATCATATGACAAAAGAGTTTTACCAAATTCATCATACCACTGCTTTGGTGCTTGTTTTATACTGTATAGAGATCTTACCAATTTATAAACTTTATGCTCTTGCCCAGGGACTATCTTTCCCTTAGGTTGTCTTATGTAAATCTCTTCTTCAAGATCTCCATTTAGAAAGGCTGTTTTCGCGACCATTTGATGAATGAGCAGACCATGCAATCATGCGAAGGCAATTAGGGCTCTAATTGTGGCAACTTTTGTCAACTAGTGAATATGTGTTAAAATAATCTACATTTGTCTTTTGATTACTACTTTTCACTATGATTTTGGCCTTAAACTTATCAATTAACCCCTCAGTTTTTAATTTCTTTTTGAATACCCATTTACTACTCAGGCTTTGCAACCCTTTGGTAGACCAATCAATATCTAGGTACGATTGTGCATGATAGACTCAAGCCCATTATTTATAACCCCTTTATGAAATTTAGAGTCTATGGATCTCATGTCTTCTTATAGGTCTTAGGGTCTTCTTCTAAAATAAGGACTCAAACAAAGTTTTCATTCAAGCCATCTAGACAGTTTATACTACTATTTTCAGTTAAGAAGATAGTCACGAAATCTGGGCCCAAAGAGGATTCAATTCTAGGCCTTTTACTGCATCTAGGCTTAGCATTTTCAATTTTACTAGTAGATGTAGTACTAGTACATAATGTAGATGCAACAGGTAATATGTGAGATGCGCAAGTTTCTATAGGAAACATATTCAGAAAATTTAGCATCTCTAGAATCTCATATAGCACCTAAACCTGAAAAATTGGTCATTCAATTTGGGTACGAGTCGGGTCAAGTTCGGATCGGATCATGTTCTGGTTAAGTGGCACTTCAGGTCGTTTCGGTTTGGGACGGGTATGGTTCAGTTCGAGTCGATTTTGCGTCAACCAATTTTTGGTCTAACACGCTCGTCGTGCCAAAACAAACAACTTTGTAGAAAATTGCGGGTCTGGTATGGTTCGATTCGGGTTAATTCGGGTTTCGGGTCCACTTTTGGTTGAGCATATTTCGGGTGTCGGGTCGGGTATGGGTCCGGGTCGTTCGATTCAGGTTTTGGATTTCGGGTCAGTTTTGCTAGATATAATAGCACCTAAGCACACCACTGTCATGAATAAGAATAAATCTATAAGCTGCACTATTTTGAGCATACCAATGAAGATATATAGAGTAAATAGTCTTAGGGCCTATCTTACTCCTTTGAGGATGTGGTATACCAACCTTGACTAGAAAAACTTGCATTTTTAAGTACTTCAAGTTAGGAGCATGTCCTTTTCACATTTGATAGGAGTTTTGTCTAGTCTCCTATGAGGCATTGTTTTAAGAACATGAAAGGCAGAAAGAATAGCCTCCCCCTACATATTGTTAGGCAATCCAGAAACCATAAGCATGGCATTTATTATATCTTTAAGAAGCCTATTCTTTCTTTCCACCATTTTGTTGTTGTGTGTAGGGGCTTTTGGTCTCATGGATAATCCCATTTTTCTCACAGAATATTCTGAGTGTGTTCACATCATATTCCCCTCCACGGGCAGGCCTAAGTCTCTTAATCTTCTTGTCCAACTAATTTTCTACCTCTGCTTTGTATTTTATAAACATCTCTTCAACCTCATCCTTTGTTTTAAGTAGATAGACTTTAATGAACCTAGAGTGGTCGTATACTATATAGTACCTTTTATAGTCCCGACTCATGATATTTTTAAAATGCCCTAAAAAGTCACTATGAATAAGGTCTTATAGGTTTATTTGTCTATCTACTGATTTATTAAAGGGTTTCTTGGGATGTTTTGCTTCTACACATATTTGGCATTTATCTCAATCAATATTTGACAAATCAGGTATTAAACACATTTGTTTTAGTTGTTTGATGGAAGCCATATTCAAATGTCCTAGTCTAGCATGCCATATTTCTAAAGATTTCGCAATATAAGCAAAAGTGGAAGTACTCTCAACATTATTAGCAGTGCCACAGGTTGCATCAATCACAAACAAACCAGGATTACAACCATAACCTTGACCAATAAAATCATCACCCTAGTTAAGGCTAACTTTTTAGACCCAAACAAAAGTTTCATACTAGTCCTATCAAGAAGAGATTTGGAGATTAAGTTTCTATCGTTTCAGGAACATGCAGAGCATTACTCAAAGAGAAAATTTTTCCAGAAGTAAGTTTAAGGTTTGTCTTCCCTTTCCCAAGAAATTTTTGCAGTGCTAAAGTTTCGCATGAAGACCCCTTCACCATCAACTACCTTCTAGTGCACCTAGAACAGGCTCTAGTTTGAACATATGTGCTTGCAAGCACCTATATCCACTAAAACTACCGCAGCAATAATCTTTGGCTCTTTAATTAATTTGGCTTGAGGCTCCTGCTTCCGTTGAGGGCAATACTTAGCAATGTGTCCTAACTTCTCGTAGGCATAACATACTCCTTTATCCTTGGATTTTTGGACACCGCCAGAAGCTTTCATTCGGTTCTATTTGGTTAGGTTATTCATTACGCCTTTATGGAATTTCTGACCTCCATGCCTCTGGTTTTTGCCTTTAAACCTATCAAATTTAGAAGAAGATTCAAGAAGAATAGCATTAACTAAGCTACAGGTATTAAACCCTTTGCTCTAAATTCGATTCTTCTCCTCAATTTGGATATGCCCAATTAGTTCCTTAAAAGTGAAATCCTTCCTTTTGTGCTTTATTTGGTCTTGAATTTAAGGCATAATTGGGGTACCATCTTCCATTTGAAACTTAACCCATTTATTGACATCATACTTTTTGGTCCATAGGTCTTTACTATTATATCTTTCCTTAAGTGAATCCCAAATTTCTTTACTAGATTTTAGTTTTTGATAGATCTCAAACAACACATTAAACATATAATTGAGCGACATACCCCTTTTAGGTCAAATTATTCTTTTCATAATTCCTACTGGGATCTTCAACAACAACATCATTCTCTCCAGTAGTTTGGTTCGAATCATCAACAATTTAGTTTCAGCTGAACCATTAACCGTAAGAGTTTTAGCAGACTCAGCAGATGTTGGCTGCATGAATAACACATAAGCAACCTCAATTTGGGTGAAATAAAATAGCATGCATTCATATCATTTCCTATAATTATTTTTATCTAGATGTTCCATTTTAGACATGCTGGGCAAGCCATGTTTGACTGTCAAATGACTAAAATTGATCTTTGTATTTGTTCTAAGTATTATTTCAGGGATATGCAAAACAACCAAACACAGTAAGGACATAGTAAGAAATAATAGAACAAGCTTATCTGATTTAATAAGGATTCAGAACAATTTTTGTGGCATGGTGTGAACCACTAGCTCAAATATCAATTTCGCCCGACCATCAGTGCATTGTTGATCATCTGTGGTTGACCACTAGGCTACATGGTGCCGATCATTGTTCTGCACTCAATGAAGATCGATTTAGAGACTTAACAATCGAATGCCCGAGGTTTTAGAGAGATTTTTTTTAGAAAAGATGGTTTTTCTGCAGTGTGTCTGTAAAAACTGAAACTGGTTTAGTATTTATAGAGAATAGTAGAGGTAAGAAAGGCAGTAGACAAAATTTCAAAGAATAAGCAAAATCAGAAGGCAAAAATCATAGTGTAACAACTAGTAAATATTTTTTGCAGGGCAATTAAGATATTGTCTGTAGGCACTTAAAATATATATTTGTCATATAAAGAGGTAAAGTTAAGTTAATTATTTCAGTCAACCCTTTTAATTGATTTAATTGACTAACAAGTCATGACCCAAGTCCAAACAACTCCCAAGTCAAGATCTGATCAAAGCCCTAGGCGACAGTCAAAGCTCAAAAGATTCCCAAGTCAAAGTCTAATCAAGGCTAGTCGGCTATCAACCCTTCGGTCCAGCTCGACGGTCAAATTGACACCTCAACTAACTACGAAGTCAATAAATCAGTTACTCAGGGCCCAAGTCAATACAAACTCAAAAGTCAAACTGATTCAAGTTGAAGCCCAATTGCAGGCCCAAACTAGGTCAATGTTCATTTTGACCTTTAAGGAAAAGGGAAAAATAGTCCCCTACCATCCTTCATTCAAGGTGGACATTCCAAGAATTCACTGAGGCTCAAGCACATTCTCTCTCTGAAGGAAGATAACAAGCATCTGAAGCAGGTTTCATCTTCTTTCGAAAGTCAAATACTTTTTTTGATTAAGGTTAAGCCTCTTAGGCCCTCCCTCAAAATAAAGTTTAATCAAATTCATCCAAGGAGATCGAATCAGAGGATTACTTTAATTATATTCAATATAGACATTATACCCATGTGTACAATATCAATACACAAATTCAATGTATTACTCAAATTCTTGTCTAATTTATTTTATGCTCAAAATTTATGTTAACATTGTCGCAATTAGTTTTATTCTTTTCGAAAAATAATCAAATCAATTTTCTATAAAAAAATATTAATCATCACACCCCGCCGCACTACACACTAGCTACCCCCTAGCCCGACCCAACCTGACCCAACCATCGCACGCACACATGTGTGTTCTAGCTCATCTGTACTTTGAGGTCAAACATTATTCACAAGGCTTTGGATACAAATCTATATAAATTACATTTTTCCTCTTTTTTTTCTCCTATGTGGGACAAAGGTGCTCTATGGGACTATGCCTCCTTCCCAAAAACCCCTTTCTTTCGCAAACTTTTGAATTACACTTCTAACAAAGTTAGGTTTAACAAGTTATCAACATTTTACCATATGTGGTATTGCATTATAATAAAAAACTCCTTCACATTATAAAATATTAAATTAAACCATTTTTATCATAATTTTAAACACTTTTAGTACTTTATTATTTTTCAAAATGTGAAGGACATTTTTTATGGTAATACATCTCAAGGTGGCGAAGTATCAAAAATTCGAAAAAGATATATTTAGAACAAATGTATTTTTATTTATCAAATTCAGTATGTACTAAGTTGTGTTTGTATATATTTTGGTGTTCAAGATATTAAAAAAAATGTTTATAAATAATAGCATTATGGGGTTTTTAGGCCCTTTCAAGAAAAATGGAAAAAGAAAAAAGAGAAAATCTAGGATATATGCACTTTTAACATACATTTTTAAATGGCAGTTATATGATATTGTGCTTCCTAAAGGAAATATTCCTCTGGAGAGGGATATGAGAACAGATCCTTTCTGTTTGTGACATGATGCTGCTACTTATGTTAGATGGCTAAAGGTGCATCGAAGTTAGCATCTTTTAACCATAGTTCGATTAGCCTTGAGCCTGACAATATAGCTCAACGTACTGACAGGCAATAACAACAACAACAACAACAACAACACCTCCCAGTGTGGGTTCCGCTTTCGCAGGGTCTGGGGAGATCCAGTTGTAGGCAACCTTACCCCTACCGGCATTCCTACCCGTAGGGAGGCTGTTTCCAAGAAACCCACATAAAAGGAATTTGTGAAATTTTTTTAATGAAAAGACAATTTGTAAATTAAAACACTTAATGGGAACATTGAAGAGACGAGATGCAGGAA
Organism: Selenicereus undatus; assembly: GCA_017589665.1. Lineage (NCBI taxonomy): Eukaryota > Viridiplantae > Streptophyta > Magnoliopsida > Caryophyllales > Cactaceae > Selenicereus > Selenicereus undatus. The sequence goes on from JACYFF010031954.1 coordinate 43,714,511, forward strand.
CTATGAAACATAAGAACAGTAACTCAGAGGAAGGTAACATACCTTAACAACCAGAGGTAAGCAAACGGTGCCTCTTCCCCGTAAAAAGACCTACCTCCACACAAACACGAAAAACGAAAGCCAACTACGCGATCGACTCCCTGCGATCTAAGAACTTAATCTAAGAAGGAATTAGTTTATCTTTAATTTTACGTTCATGTATCTATTATTTCATGTCATAACCATAGTGGCGGATCTAGGTATTTGAATTAGGGGTGTCCACTTAGGCATCATTTTCTTCGCCTTTTTCAAGTTATTTCCTTTTCACATATCAGAAAATGAAATTGGAACGATCTATTTCAAACTTGCGGTTTGGGGCGGACAAACACAAGTAAGGAATATATAATCAAGCAAGAACACAAGGTCTATGTGTGACTGTGTGTGAGCAACAAACCAATATGAGTAAGAACAAAATTTCAGGTAGAAAGATCCACAAACAAACAGTTTTCAGATTTTGTGGTGGTCAGTGGAAGAGTCAACTTGGACTCGAGAGAGAACAAGAGAGAGAGAGTTGGGGTGACAGAGATGAGCAGTGGCTAGTGGAGTTGGCCAGAGTGTTTTGCATTGTATTTTTTGGTAAAAATTAAAATTTAAAATGGTACTAATTGATTACCTATTTGGGATGTGTAAATTCAAGATTGAAAGAGTAACCACTATGGTTTGGGCCTTTTTTTAGGGGTGTCCACTAATAAACCATTTCACTCTTTCAACATAACCAATTAGATTTTTTTTTTGGGCCAGGGGTGTCCATGGACACCTCTAGCCCATACAAGGATCCGCCCATGCATAATTGCATTTTGTTTTTATCTTGTTGATAAAAATCTAATCAATACATACCAAAAATGCTAACTAATATTTTTGTTCAAGTTCTTTTCTACAGCAAGGAGCAATGAACTTACTTGTTATAATTCCTTACAATTTCTTACAGCTCTAACAAATTCTTATAACCTCTTACATTTTCTTAAATCTTTTTTACAACAGTTATTAGTACAGCTAAGCAAAACAATTGGGTACCCAAACCGAGACTCGGACTCAGTCTGGACCCGACGGTTCTAGACCCTGACCTGGTTAGACTGGGACCGGTTCCTAAAATTAGGACCCAGTTGCAACCGGTTCCGGATCTGGGTCCTGAATGTTAGGAACCGGTCCCCGCACCCGGTTACCCAGTCCAACATGATGAAATTTAAAAAAAAAATATGAAGGAAAATATTTTCAGGTAGCTAAACCCTAAACTCCTAAAGTCTCTCACTGCCTCCAGAAGTCTAGATTCTCTCTCTCTTCCGCCGACCCCTCTCTCTATCTCTCTACACTCACATACTCACACACACTCTCTCTCTCACGCTTTCTCTTTCTCGATCTCTCAACTCGCCGGCTTCCTCTCGACGACCGATCTCCTCGGCCTCCTCTGCTCAGCCACGGCGGCTTAAGGTCGCGACGTTCATTGTGAGCGTTCGACCTCCTCTGCCTCCTCTCGGCGTTTGACCACGACGGCTTCCTCTCGGCGTTCAGTGAGTCTTGAATCTCGATCGACCTCCTCCTCGGCGTTCGGCTTTTGTTCCCCGCGTTGATACTCGGCGACCAACGTCGTACACCAATGAGACCTGAATCTAGTTTATTTCAAGAGATATATAATTATATATGCTAAACTGTTTAATCTGATAGTGGGATACGATTTTGGTGTTTAATTAGATGTGATTTTGGGAGTGACATGCACAGAACAAAAGTTTAAATGATCAATTCATTTCTTTAATTTTGCCCACCCAGTTGTCTTCTTCAATCTACTCTTATTTGATATATATCTTTCAAGGTATATATGGCTTTGAAGTTTAAACTCAGCCATTGGCTTCGAACTACAAACTGAGTCAAATTGAATAATGGCTACCTTGGCTTTGAAGTTTAATTTTGCCCACCAGTTGTCTTGAATTTGGTTTGCCTTTTTGACCAAAAAAAAAAACTAATTAGAAATGAAATTAAGCATGCCCAAGATAGATACCAGGTACCCGGTTGTGGAACCGGGTCCAGAAATCCTAGAACCGGTCCAACCAGGACCGGGACCAGTTCTCGAATTTCTGGACCCAGTCCAACCGGGACCGGTACCGGTTCCACAAAAATTGACCAGTACCGGTTCCACAAAAATTGATCGGGTACCCGGTCGTGCTCAGCCCTAGTTATTAGCCAATATATGCTTTTTGTGCTTGCTTATGGCATTTTAATTTATGATGAATGTTTTATAACATTCTAGTAGTCATTTTTTTCTTACTTTGTCCAGTATGTATAATGTTTGTTTAAACATAACATTTTTTTATATACTATCAATATGAAAAATCTGTATATATTTTTATGAGCATAATATTTGTATAAACATATTAGTTCAAAATTATTATAATAAATATGATATTTGTTCAATAAATATAACATAATAAACCTACATGCTGAATCAAATTATGTTTTTAAGCAATTGTAGAGAATAAGTAGAGATGCATTTAAAATTATAGTGAGGTAAAACTAATGTAAATAAAAAATAACCTCAAGTTTAGAACATATTTGGTTCTCTAAGTTCGTGGGCAAATATTTATTTTATTGATGTTTAATTGGGTTGTTTAAAGCTTTATTTTCGTTAATTATGTTATTTCACTATTATTTTTATTGACTGAGAGCGAGAATTGTAAATGGCCAAATTTATTCGTATTAATTGTTAAAAATAATTTATTGAGCAAAGATATAAAATTTGTTTCATAAATATAGGCATATTACATGTAATTTATTTACGTAATACAATTTATTTCACAAATCATACATTGTTAAAGATCAATAATTATACATGCAAATCTAAAAATTATGCATACAACTTTTTAATAATTCAACAACTGGTTACATCTGTCTTCCCAACTTTTTCTAAATTCTAATAGTTTCGTACGACAATTCTTATAACTTTTTATAATTCTTGTAACTCGTTACAACTTTCTATAATTTATTATAACTTCTTACAAGTTACCCTCGTATTTTATAGCAAAAACGAACGGTTCGTTTATGTATTTATCTGATTTAAAAAATGAAAAAGCATGTTGACGACATACACTGGGATGGCAATTTCACTGAAAAGATAATTAGACCAATCATTGTGCATGTAAGTGAGGAAGTTAAAAAAATTAATAGGGTGCCCTCACCTACGTACATAGCGTCGTGAAGTTGAAATCAATCAACCGAATAAGGGAACTACTGAACCACCAACTGTCACTGATTGAGTGAGCGATATGGAAAGGAATCTGAAAATGCAGCGGCAACACAAAGTAGAAATAATTGAGCAGTACAAAAGGAAATTCCTTGTCTAAGCAATCTTCCAGCAGAAAAAAGTTTTAAAAAGGCTCATCGAATTCATGCCCCTACAAAACTTTTCCTTGTTAAAGATGCAACCGATAGAGCTGTCCAAAACTGCCGTGCCCCACCTCCGCTGTCCCCCATCTGATGTTGTTTCTAACATCATCTTGCTTGCCCTGTAAAAAATTATACTTTTTAAGTTATTCATATTTTCTATGTGAAAAACAAGCTAGAACCAAGGATCAAACTCATTTCTTTTTCTTCTTTAGAAAGAGGATTTATTATATGTCAATATGGAATATAAACATGCATAAATGTATTGAGTTTTAAGGGTCGTCATATAAGAAATGAGCTATTAAATTTAGCAACCTTTCGTATCTATGAGGAATTGAGCATTTTTTTTAATATTATCAAATTTTTACTTCCTTTTCTTTCCTTCTTTTTCTAACTCATACAACATCAATGGAAAAAAAATTCTCTCTTTTTCCTTTTCTTTTTAACACTTTGATACTTATATGAAACTTCTATTGCATAAGTAAAACTTATTGAGAAAGAAGTTGTCGATATTGCATGATGTGAAACCTCAACCTATAATCCTCTCATTTCTTTTTCTATATTTGAGTGGAGATTAGACGTTTAGAGGGAAGGAAGCAAATTAGACTGACAACACAATAAATGAAAATTAGTCAACCTTAAAGACATAATAAAATTCAAAATATAATCTACCGTCTTTGATGGCTCCTTGGTTAATAGTAAAAAGATAAGAAATTGAAACCGATAAATTAAAAAACCATCATGCTAGCTTATATTTTTGATATGTAAGAAACTATTTTATATATATGTGTGTGTGTGTGTATATATATATATATATATATATATCTTATCCACTAAGAACCCATCTCTTGTGGGGACACATAAAGTGAGGGAAGACAATAAGCATGTTCAGTAAAATTAGTTGTTTTAGTAATGGTTAGTAGTTTTACTAGCTATTAGCGGTTTTACTAGTGATTATTTGTGAGTAACTAGTGTTTAGCGGTTAGCTATTCAACTAGAAACTTAAAACAAATGTATTTGATAAATGTAGCTGTTAAAGTAGATATTTATGTAAAATGACTAAAAAGGGCACAATCAATAAAGGCTTTTAGTAAATAAAATGAACAATTTCATAATTTAAATGCAACCACTAGGTAGCTATTTTCATTAGCTTTTGAAAAATACTACATAAATCTCTAACTACTACCTCATCCACTATTTTACCGAATCCTTTTAAATAGTGGTCCGTCAAATTTTGAATACTGCAAACCATTAACCTCTGCTTTAGCCTATATTAATGAACACAACCATTGAGCTTAGGAGAGGACAATGTAAAAAAAATAATACCATAATCAGATCAACTCTATTTGCAAAGACGTATCATATATGTAATTTTACAAAATATATGAAAAAATATATGTAAAAACATAAATTTATACAATTTATGAGTTACAATAGTCGATTTACTTGTACATATTTTTTTAATTTAGTAGATAATAATACATTAATTTATTATTTTACTATATTATTTTAGTTTCAAAGAGTATAAAAGGCAATACTGCATGATTACAACTAGGGGGGACAAGATTCTTGAATATCATAGAGTCTGTTTGAAACCGGTCCAACGGTTTCAGTTCAGTTCTTAAAAAGAGGGATCGATTCAATTGGTTCCTATTTCGGTTTTCAAAAAAAATTTGAAACCGGAACCTAGAATCAATTTAGAGAGAGAAAAATAAATATTTATTTTTTACTACCTTTTCTTTGGTTTCTTTATCATTTAACGTATTATCAATTAATTTTTTATTACTAATTGAAGAATGAATTCTTATATTTTTATGTAACTAAGAAAAAAATATAAACTTAATAAATTAACTATTTTTTCATGTAAAGATAGAAAACAAACGTAGTGTAAAAAATAGAAAACAAAAGTAGGAGAATAACAAACACCTCTTCTTCGGTCAATATAAATAATTTTTTTTAATAGATAACGAAATTTTAATATTAAACATAACGAGTAATTAGAACTGCTCAGTGCTCACCCTAATTACAACACAATTTATCGGCAAGTGTGGAAACACCGAACCACGTTCATACCAATCATTTCGCTACCTATGATTCTATGAATGAGTTGTAAGGTGTTTCTAAAGGCTCACCGACCTCATCAACCACGTTGTTCCATTTTCAACAGTACCGTTCTCTACGCGCCTTCCCTCTTCTCTCTCCTCACCCCACCTCTTTCTTCACCCCTCCACCCACCCACCATATAAACCCACCCAACCCCTCATTTTCTCTCCCCTGGAAAAAGAAGGGGGAAAAAAAAAAAAACAACGCCCACCCACCCCATTACTCCACCATGTCCGCAGATCTACAATTCCCCACCCCTGCAATCACCGATCGCCCCTTCCCACCATATTCAACGCCCCCCACCAGGGCCGGAATTCTCCGTTCGAACACCCCTCCGGCGAAATCATCTGTCAGCGGTGGAAGTTGCGGTGTTGAGTCGGAGGAGAAAGAATGGTCGACGACGCCGACGGCAGCGGAGAACAAGCTCCCAGTCCCAACGAGCCCACCACCGGCGCCGAGGCGGCCGCGCGTGGAATTCCGAGTGTGCAAGCGCCGCCTTGATTTCTTTGATACTGCGCATACCAAAGAGGTGGACGACTTCTTCACCACCAGATTTGCCGAAATTCAGTCCAGAAGACTTGCCAAGAAGAGGTGCCCTTGCAGTTGATTACAAGCTAACAATAATTTCCAGCCAGCAGTACATGGATTTCAGAAGATCCAGATTCGGGGGTAGATCCACGCACCTACGATGAAACCAGGTAGCTAGCTGGTCAGCTTAATTACAGGCATCCAGATCTGAAGATGATCTATCAAAGCTAGCTGGCATTCATATGCGACGCTGGTCAATAAAGCCCTCCAGGAACTGAAATCAATGCAAGATCCTAACTGAGAAGGTGGGTTTGAAGCAGCCATGAGAAGACAGCTGGACAACGATATCAGACACCGGGGCTCTAAATGTTGGTGCGCCGCGCATCACAGATCGATACACTGAGTATTCACATTACCACACATAAAAGATATATGTAGATAGATATAGATAGTTCATTCATGCATGGATATCTCAGTGGGATAACAAAATTGGTCTTATGAAGAAAAATCCCTGAAATCATATCTTGTTAAAATTATGTAATGTTTGATGAGATGTAATGTAACTTAATTAATTTTATATTGTAATTATAATTATATAGTTTGTAGCAAATATAATTACAACATATTCTTTCAACTTCAATATTAACAGATAATCAAACATGATAAAGGATATACAATTACAAAGTTATCTGTGATAAGGGTGATACAATTGTGAAGTTATCTATATAGTAAGATTGATTACATCTAATCAAAATATGCTTGAACTTATGTAGATATAGATAGATTTTAATATTCTTATAAAAAAAAAATCAATGAAGAAGGAAACAAGTTGCATTTTTAGTTTTTAGTGTCAGCTTATATGAGGCAAGGTCATGAATTTGCTCAAAACAATTGTTTTTTTTAAAAAATTATTTATAAATTCTTATGTGGTCTATACAAATAATGAAGTTGTTTTCAAATACATAACTACTACATGTTTACAATAAATTCAATGAATGTCCTTTTTCTAATCATAGTTTCATCTAGAGCGTAAAGTTCAAAGTAAAGTTTATTTTTTTAAAATAAAAACATAAATTTAAAATTTAATTTATTTGAAGTCTCGATTCTTAACTAATACAGTTTGATTCAAATAACTTGATACTTATTCCCTTAACAAGTTCTCGGATTCGAGTCATATTAATGGATCGGAGAAAAATGTATAATGGGAGGCCTATACTCTTTCTTAGAAGACTCAATATCCAAAAAAATTGTCTGAACTCTCAATTTTAATTTTTAACTGTAAAGTTATAGTTTGATTTGTTAAATTCTCTAATTTTCTTGAAGATGTTATCACTTTAGCGCGGCTTCTTCACTGGACGACCAGAAGAATGACAGGTGAATTATACAGTTCATATGTGTACTCAGAACTTACCCAAAACAGACAGATAAATAAAAATAAACGCTAAAGCGAAGAAATGAGAACAGAAAATCAAACCATGGGTTGATACAAACACTTCACGTGGAAAGATTGAAGTGTGCTCATTGTTCGCCCAACCCGAATCGATCCCCCAATAAATAACTCTCGACTCGTCCTGTTTGCTCATATGAACAAATCATCAATGTACCTGCCTTTACTAGCAGCCAAGCAGGTAACTGTACATTAAATAACTAACGCAAAAATCATATAATATATAGTAAGCGATGTTGCCGATAATATTATTGATCGATTTGGATTATTTCTATTAGGTTATGCATTGTCCATATTAATGTCGCCATAGCCAGTCATAGGGTATCCTATGCTTGATTTTTGGAGACTTTGTTGTACTTATGACGGTGCATATGAGCTTGATCATCTCTCTTCAACGTGTATGTCTATCTAATAGGCCCATACACTTGGTTGTAGTTGGGGTTGCACATGTTCTACTATTAATTCTTCCAAATGGAAATGACAGACTGTTTATTGTGGAGCGATCTAACCACAGTTGATACATTTATGACGCCACATATCATTTAGCTTACATTGTCTAGTAATCAAATTAGCTAAACTTTTGAACTTGTGATTTAGATTAAGTTATCTACGTATAGGATTTATTGTATGCTCTAAACTGGCCAATCTTACAAAATGTCCAATATATTTGAAGTATGAATGCTAAATATGTGCCGTTATACTATGTAATACTTTATGACATAATTATTAAAGTTCAAGCTTGTGACCTTTTACTCAAAGTTGAGGTTGGCAAAAAAACCCATACCATTTAAAATATGCAAAACCCGCTCCATTTAAAACCCGATTAATTAGGTGTTAAAATTGGAGGAAAATGGGTTTGAGGCGGATGTATTGAAACGGATATGGGTATAGGTATAGTTATGAGTATGGGCAAAACCCGCCCTATACTTGTCCTCTATAACACCCATGATCCGTATCCACAAAAACCATCCCATATAACACCCAAACATCCATTTATAAAAAAATGCTTAAAGAAAGAGCTACTAAAATTTTGCCCAAACCCAATTCTTAAAGTTGATTTCTAAGTAAAAAAATTTAGCTTATCTTTGACATCCATCTTCTCATACTTTCATCTCTACAGTCCACTCGCATAGTTTGAGTCACTTAGACTCTCACATCTCCACTCTCTCATCAGTTATCGATGATGTAAGATACGTTGCTAGCATATGGATGTAATATGGGTAAATTTTTTTTGGTATATATGTACCCGAATAAAACCCGCATACCTGCAAAACCCGTTGGATATAGATATGGGTATAGTTTTTGAACACCTGGCCCGCTGGGTATACATATAGGTATGGACATGCGTTTTGAAAATGGGTATGAGCATGGGTATAGGAAGACTAGTCCCGTAGCCGCCCCATTACTAGCCATACTCAAAGCTGAGACTCTCCTAAGGATCAAACTTAACCCCAAATAAAAAAAATTACTGAATTTTGTGCTGAAGTGAGAATAGATTTTTCAATATATTGATTCCAGTTTAACAAAAAAAAAAAAAGAAGCCTATGAAGAGAATGATGAGACGTTTCAAATAGGATGATCTATGGATAGGGATGGCAAAATTATCCGACCCGAAGCGAATCCGATTCGATCCGAGGCAAAATTATCCGATTCGAATCCGATATAAAAAAATCCGAGTCCGACTCCGATAAAAATAATCCGAGTCCGAGTCGGATCCGGATCGGATTCAGAGGAAGGATAAAATCCGATCCGACTTTCAATCCGATCCGACTAATTATTTAAATATTTAAAATTTAAAATTTTAAAAAATAAAACCTATCTAAAAATAATAGACTATCATCTCTAAAGCCTTCCCATATTGCCAAATTTTATTAGCCCGGCCCGCCTGGTCGCCTCTCTAAACTCTAATTATTTTTTGGGATAAAATTTGGGTGGGAATTTGAAAATTAAAATTGAAATGAAAGTATGGCAGTGAAAGTGTGAAACCCTAATACACATACACAATTTCAGTCTCTCTCTCTCTCACTGTCCGTCTGTCCCTCTCTCTAGTCTCTTCCAGTCTCTTCCTCTTTTTCTCCATCTGTCGGCAAGCCATGCCCGGTACCCGCAACTCACAAGCCTGACTGAACTCTGAAGATCGAAGAATCAAGCCGTGATTTCCGCCCGTGAAGGCCCTCTGGCCCTGATTCAGTGATTCCCCTGAAGCTTCACCGTCGAGTCTTCATTTTCTTCTCGTTCCCATCCCTACCAGATGAAGACGTAGATGTTCAATATCAAGGAGGAAGCCAAGGTGATATTGATCTTTTATACCTTTTATTTCGAAAATTACATTTCTATTTTTCATTTTAATTAATTTATATATTCACCATTTTTTATATTGCGGATTACAAATTTGAGAATGTCAAGACCAATGGAAGACAAGGGTTAAATGGAGCAAGTGCAACATATGTACCCCTTTTTTTTATATATATGTATATATATGAGTTAGACATTTTGTTTGTGATATTTAAGATGTATTGTTTACTTGTTAAGATTTGTATTTGTTGGAATATGTTATTTTGTTGAGCATGAAATATGTATCTTCTTTTGTTATTTGTTTAACGTATATGTTTAACGCATATGATCGTGTCGATAGGTGGAAATTATCTAAAAAAATTGTATAAAATTATTATGGGGCGAAAAGAATTATTTCGGAGTCGGATTAAATCCGACTCCGATCCGATCCGAGTCGGATCGGATTCGGAGGTTCTCCTTTGATCCGCCGGATCGGATGAGGATCGGAAAATGCGATCCGAATATAATCGGATGCGGATTCGGATTTTCCATTATCCGATCCGAATCCGATCCGTTGCCATCCCTATCTATGGATTACTTCATTGATAGGTTAACACCATTTGTTATCAAAAGTCAAATTAATAAATCTTGAAGGTTAGTTTGCTTAACCTTGAATTCCTTGCATTCATCGTTTTTGTTCGACTGCGACTTTCATGACTTTTTGATAATACATACTTTATTGCCTGATTGCTTCGGTGAATCGTAAGAAGATTCATTCACTTGCTATTTTGTGATGATTCGCATGGAGTAGGGAGTTATATATGTATCTGAAACTTCACATAGAAAAGAAAAAGGCTAGTTTGAAAATTCAGTTCCAACTGCCACCGCAAACGTAAGAGAGTTAGTCTCGCCAAGAACTTTTTAATATCATTTATCTTTTTCAGATGAAATTTGTTGCGTTTCGGTAGGTTTTATCAACTTCAACTTGGTGAAATTGACAACCTGCTCGTGCACATGTTAACTTTAGTATGCAACCTTCTTCTCTTGAAATGTCATTTTGCATAAATTGTCATACCTACTTCAACCCCTACGTGGGGAGCGGAAACAACCCAAAAATTCAATTGAATTGAATAAATGTATATCAAGGCAGAGCTTTAGATACATATGTACTATTCAGTTAAATGTAATGGAACGCAATCAATCTTATAATATAATCATGATTATATAGTTTGTGATAGTCATAATTATAAGGTAGTTGGTATTTGCAATACTCTCTTACAATCACAGAAGATAATAAAAATACAATTATAAACTTATTTGTATTATAAAGTTATTTATTTCCAACCAAACATTACTGTAATGTGAGACATTTCAGACTATACATACTAGTAATTAGACTTTGGAGCTACTTAGTTCTTTAGTTTGAATGCCAGACTCTTGATATCTGTTACGGCATATATATTTCTATATATTGACACCATATATTCTGTGTATACAGTTTGTTGTATTTAGCTCTTAGTTTATCTCCTTGATATATTCTTGTATTTACTTCCTTGATTATCTCCCAAAATCAAGGACTTAATTATAGTAGCTAGGGCTGTATATATTATCATCTTTCTCAATAACACGGCAAGACACTGAGAGGAACAAAACACAGTGCTTCACTGAAGCCTGTACTTTTCTTCTTCTTCAAATTATTTCATGGTATCAGAGCACTGTTAAGACAAAAACCATCTGTTCTTCCTTTTTCTTTTACATTAAAACATCTAAAACACAAAGGATGGAGAGAATAGGAGGTTTATAATCGAACCTCATTCACCATACTACTTACATCCATCCGAAGGACCGGGTATTTTGATCACAACATAGGTTTTTGATGGAAGCAACTACGATCTATGGGAAAAGGCGGTACGAACCGCTTTAAAAGCGAAAAACAAGCTTGGGTTGATTGATGGAACCCTAAGCAAACCGGAAATTAAAGAAGGCGACTTCACTGAATACCATGCTTGGGACATGGTAAATTCAATGGTATGCTCATGGCTTCTTAACGTAGTAGAACGAAAGCTGCGTCCAAGCATAGCATATGCTGAGACAGCAAAGACAATGTCGAAGGATCTCAAGAAGAGATATGGGGTAGCCAGTGCCCCAAAAATCTATCAACTAAAGGCAAGTATCTCTGAATGTAGACAAGGAGCGATGAGTGTTGTTGAATTCTATTCCAAACTGAGGGGGTTGTGGAGCGAGCTAGATAACCATGTCAAGATCCCTCAATGCTCATGCAATGGGTGTACGTGCAAAGGATGTAAGTGCAACGTTGGGCCCAGAATAGTTGCAATATTTGAAGCTGAAAAATAATATCAATTTCTCCTTGGACTGAATGATGACCTTTATTCCCAAATTTGAAGTCAGATACTAGCCATGGAGCCTCTGCCTTCCTTGGAGAAAATCTTTAATATAGTGAACCAAGAAGAGCAACACAAGAAGTTGATGGTAGGACGTGATGACCGCACAAAATCGGCATTCACCGTTAACCATGGTGGCAAAATTCAGTTCACTAGCGACAAGAGGACGTGCAAACACAGCGGGAAATTCAGACATGATGAGTCTGGCTGCTATGAGATTATCGAGTATCAACCTGAATGGGGATTCCGCGGCAAAGGAAAAGGACAAGGAAGAAGTGCTTGTGGTGGACGAACCACAGGGAACAGAGGTAGAGGGGGAGGTCACGAAACAACTTACACAGCTGGGCAGATGGGCACTGGGCATTTCGGTTCTGGGCAGCAGCAGCAAACAGAGGGAACCGAGCAAGAGGATCAGTGCAATCGTGTCTTGTCTAGGCTCACAAGTGATCAAGTTCAGAAATTGCTTAGCTTGATTGAACCCCCCAAGCCAGGTTTTGAGAAATTAGCAAGTAAATCACTTTGGATTATTGATTCTTGGGCCTCTCGACATATGACAGGTGATGTACAAAGTTTTAACCGAAAAACGTTAGTGGCACCCATTCCCATAAATTTACCCAATGCAGCGAGCGTGATGGCAAGTCTTCAAGGGAGTATAGCCTTGAGTCCTAAAATAAATTTGAACAAAGTTTCTCTATATTCCAAATTTCTCTTGTAATTTAATCTCTGTGGCACAGTTGATTAAAGAGTTGCACTGTATTGTGATATTTGATGAAGACTTGTGTGTGATACCGGACCGTACCACGAAGAGCCCGATTGGAGTGGGTAGATTGCAAGGAGGGGTCTATTGCTTTGAAAAATTCTCACCATCAACAGATCAAGCAAATGAGGTAGGCTCTCATGATTTATGGCATGGACGATTAGGGCACCCCTCTGATCAAGTTTTATCATTACTCTCTAGAGATTTCAATATTAGTACTATTCGAAATAAAAAACCTTGTGATATCAGTTTTCGTGCTAAACAAACAAGGTCTTCATTAGTTACTTGTGAAATTCATGCAACAGAACTTTTTGGACTTATTCATTGTGACATTTGGGGTGCTTACAAAGTTCCTTCCCTCTGTGGTGCTCAGTATTTTTTTACAATCGTTGATGATGCCAGTAGAGCTGTTTGGGTCTATTTGATGAGAGAAAAAGGAGAGACCCCATTATTGTTGCAAAATTTTGTTATCATGGCCAAGACCCAATTTGGAAAAGATGTGAAAGTAATAAGGAGTGATAATGGACTAGAATTTTTATCTAGGTCCACGAAACAATTCTATCAACAAAAAGGGATTGTGCACCAAACAACTTGTATAGATATCCCCCAACAAAATGGGCGAGTTGAGAGGAAACATAGGCACGTTTTGAACGTCGCTAGGGCTATTCGATTCCAAGCCTACTTACCTATTGATTTTTGGGGGGGGGGAAGTGTCCTCACTGTGGCTTACTTGATCAATAGAACTCCTAGTAAGGTATTGAATGGAAAGACACCATATGAGATCCTATTCAATGCTAAGCCCTCATATGATAATGTTAAAATGTTTGGATGTCTTTGCTATGCTCATTCTAAACCAAGAACTAAGGATAAATTCGCCCCTCGGAGTCACAAATGTATTTTTGTGGGTTACCCATATGGTGCAAAGAGATGGAAAGTCTATGATTTAGAAACAAATGAAATTTTCATTGGTTGGGATGTACTTTTCCATGAAACCATATTTCCTTTCTCCACACATAAAATTGGGCAATTTGAAGAGGAAAGATTGCTTGGCAACAACAACATCAATGAGGCTTGTTTACGTGATTGGGTCTATCATGGAACTGAAAATAGAGAAACTAGCGATCTTGAATCAATTGAGGAGCTCCCTACAGCAATCGGATTGCCTGAGTGTGCAACACATTAAGACACTGGCTTATCAGAAACCATAGGCCCATTTACTCAAAGGGATCGGTCTGAGTCAAGCATGCCAGGGAGAGCAGATTTGGCTGCAATTGGGCCGTATACATCAGTTGAGCCAAGCCCATTTATGCAGTCTGGGGTGTCCATGCTGCCTGTTCATGAGCCAAATGATGAGCTTGGGCTAACAGTTCAAACTAGGCTGGACTCTACTGGGTTGGATAGGCCCGTGGAAAGGGGGAGTGCTGAAATCCTGATGGACAGCCCAGTGGCAATGATAACCATCTGCCCACTAGAACAAGACGAGCACCGTCACATTTGGAGGACTATTTCTGTTATACTGCACAGGATAATGGCCCCTCTCACGCGTCTACACCATCCAAAGGCTCTTCAGGTAATCCTTATCCCCTTGTCAATTACATCACATGCAATAATTTCTCAGCTAGCCATAGAGCTTTTCTTGCCACCATTACAAAAACTGTTCAGCCCAGGTACTATCACGAGGCTGTAAAAGATCCTCGATGGTGACAAGCTATGGCTGAAGAGATCCATGCCTTAGAAGAAAATAAGACTTGGATTATCGAAGAATTGCCACCCGGGAAGAAACCTATCAATTGCAAGTGGGTCTATAGAGTCAAATACAAATTCGATGGCACTATTGAAAGGTTCAAGGCACATCTTGTGGTCAGAGGTGACCATCAGTTGGAAGGCTTTGACTTTAATGAAACCTTTGCTCCCGTGGCCAAGATGTCCAGTGTAAGAATGTTTCTATCAGTTGTTGTCGCTCGAGGATGGGAACTTCATCAAATGGATGTTAACAATGCGTTCCTACATGGTGATCTAGAAGAGGAGGTTTATATGAGATTGCCACCTGGGTTTTCTTCAAGCTCTCATAACAAAGTGTGCAAATTATGCAAGTCACTTTATGGACTCCGACAAGCACCTCGACAATGGTTTGCCAAACTTTCTTCTACACTCATGGCCTCTGGATTTATTAGATCATACGCTGACTACTCTCTCTTCACCTTTCGTAAGGGTAAGGTGTTTCTAGCCCTTCTAGTATATGTTGATGACATCATTATGGCAGACAATGATTCTTAAGCCTGTACCAAGTTCAAAACCTACTTGAATGACTGTTTTCGGATCAAGGATTTAGACCCATTAAAATACTTCCTTGTATTGAGGTTGCTCGGGGGCCAAGAGGACTTTTTCTTAGTCAGCGTAAATATGCACTTGAAATTGTGGCAGGAAGCGGTCTTTTGGGAAGCAAACCCACTGACTTTCCTATGGAGGAGAACCATAAGCTCGCTCTTGTCAAAGGACGCCCATTAGCGGATCCCAGTCAATATAGACGCTTGGTTGGGCGTCTTATTTATTTAACTATTACACGGCCAGACCTATGTTATGTAGTCCATATCTTGTCACAAATTTATGAAGGAACCCTTGACCGAACATATGAACGCAGCACATCGAGTTCTAAGGTATATCAAAGGTACACCAGGTTATGGGATTTTGATGAAATCTGACTGTGATCTTCAAATTCGTGCATACTGTGATGCCGACTGGGGTGCTTGTCCTCTTACCAGACGATCTCTTACTGCGTTCCTAGTCACTATTGGTGGTTCACCAATCTCTTGGAAGACAAAGAAACAGACAACAGTCTCACGTTCTTCAGCTGAGGCTGAGTATCGTTCTATGGCTGCTACAACAAGTGAGTTGATATGGCTAAAGGCCTTACTCGCCTTCCTCGAGGTGTTTCATGATTCAGCTATGCATCTATTTTGTGATAGTCAAGCTGCGCTCCATATTGCCAAGAACCCAGTATTTCATGAGCTTACAAAACATATTGAGCTCGATTGTCATTTTGTGCGGGAAAAATTGGAAGCTGGTGATCTTACGTTTTCCTATATCTCATCCAAACAGCAACCGGTAGATATCTTCACTCAAGATCTTGGAAGGAAGCAGTTTACATATTTACGAGGCAAGTTGGGCATGGTTAATCCACATGCTCCAACTTGAGGGGGAGTATTACGGCATATATATTTCTATATATTGACACCATATATTCTTTGTATATAATTTGCTGTATTTAGCTCTCATTTTTTCTCCTTGATATATTCTTGTATTTACTTCCTTAATTATATCCCAAAATCAAGGACTTAATTATAGTGGCTATGGTTGTATATATTATCATCTTTCTCAATAACACGACAAGACACTAAGAGGAACAAAACACAGTGCTTCACTGAAGCCTGTACTTCTCTTCTTCTTCAAATTATTTCAATATCTAAGAACATTTTCTATGATGGGACGACTAATAATGCCTCTAAGCATATTTGATCAAGGGTTTCGAATATAAGTTTCAGCACACTTTCATTATTGTCAATATATATGGCTATGATTTAACTATTTTAGGTTTTTTTTTCCAATAATTAACTAGCAAATTATCGTACACATAAATACAAGAGTTAAGCACATGACGAAATACGAAACTACTTATGAAATGTTTTGGTCGGATGCAATGTAATAGTAATGTAATGTAATCAACTTTGCAATATAATCATGATTACTTAGTTTGTGTTAATCATAATTACAAGATAATTCTTTTATTGCAATTGTCATATGCAACCAAACAAGGTAATGAAAATACAATTACAAACTTATTTATATTACAGGGTTGATTGCATCTAACCAAACATTACATTAATTAGACTAACTTATGTATCCTATTCCTACTAGTTGTTGTTATACGCTCTAAAACCTACAAACACTATTTTGACACATGAAAGGCAGTTGAAAACCATAACGCAAGCGAGCTGAACATCAAAGTAACACTCTCAAAATTGATGTGTTTTCATGCACATCACGACTATATTTCAAAGAAAAAAATATATAAAGAAATATCGTAAGACATGTGACACATGTTACGGCCACATGCATCGAAATATAGGTACATCATAATAAATGTCAAGGCCACGTGCTTGCCATTTATGGGATAAGAGTCTTTAATACATAATACCTAAAATGCTTTATTGAAGAATGGCCCCTCGGAGAAATTGAATTTTTGGTGTTACTGTAATATGAAATTCCTTCCTTTCTTTTTAGAAAATCTGACTGAAAATATTCAAAGCAGTTTGTATTAGATGGGAGGGTATTGGAAGAAATTATTATAAGATTATCACTTCACATTAATTTAGACTTCATTATGTATTGGCATGGAGAGATAAGGTGTAGATGAATGTTGTGGTATTGGATAAGTACTTAGCGAGTTATGAATAAAATCACTTTCTGTAATATTTATTTGCTATGTACTACAAATAGTTTTGAGGATAAATTGTTAACAAGAACAAGTGTAAGTTGCAAGCTCTCAAGTTCAACTCATGGGGGAGTGGTTTTGTTCATGTTGCTCCCATCTTATTCCCATCTCTCTCTATCTATATCCTTTTCCATGGCCTTATTATCAGACATGACACCAAAATCGGATAGGATTTTGACCGTTAAAATTGGGTGGAACAAATCATGTCAATTCTATCGAAATTGGATTGGCTAACCCTCTTGGAATTTACGACATCAAAACACCGATCAAAATCCACAATCCAGACCACACCCATTTACCGTGTGGAACTACATGATCTAATCGTGTGCCTATAATTCTTAAAATTCTCTAACATCATGGACCATACACTAGAGAATTTGTTGAAAATATCAACACAAGAAATCCTTTTGTTTCACACTCTTTTTGTCCAAAAGCATATATATCAATTCTCTAATAAAAAGAAACCTGATATCTCCATTATAAACTAATATTTTCACTTTTTTGATGTATGTCATGCTTGCAAGATATTTTTAATTATTTTATCTTAACCTAAATTAACACATTATATGATTCAAGATATCCAAATTTTAGTAGTTATTATTAGTTAACAATTGTGAACCTTTACTATTCGTCGGTTACACCAAAAAGTACGTACAAATGACACAACCTAACAGTGTCAACCATATCCAAGAAGACGTATAATATATACATGTAATTTTACAATGTGAAATAATTATGGCTAGAAAAGCGAAGCTATACAATTCATAAATGATAATACCTTTTCACTGCTCATTTCTATATCTTTCTTTAATTTAATATATAATGGCATAATTTTAGGGTGTGTTTTTTAGGAGTGAAAATAATTTTCCTGGAAAATGATTTTCTCATTCTATGGTGTTTGGTAAAATAAGGAAGGTAAATTTGTTTTCAGGGGAAAAATCAGTTTTCATAGAATGAAGGAAAATATTTTCACTTTGAATGGAGTGTAAGTTGATTTTACGTTTCTTTAGTGCTCACACAGTTTCACATCATTTTTCTCTTCCTTGTCTATTTTCTCGACATATGATTCGAAGATTAAGGTAGTGACATGTAGTTCGAAGATTAAGACAGCATATTAAAGATTAGCGAAACTGTATAATCCTGATGCCGATGCTGATAACAATGTCGGTGAATCTAACAACCATGATTTCATCGAAATCCAAAACGCTTTGCAATTTATCATCATGGTTAAGAAGACAGAGAAACTCACTAGGTCTTTTCTCTTTGTTTGGATTCCTACTTGAACGTGGAAAATCCATAAAACGTTGCTAGCATCAAATTGTTGGCATAAGATCAAAAAAATCGAAAAATGTACATATTGCCACAACTTTGATATGTATAACACCACTATTGTAATATAATTCCTTAAAGAATAAAATATAAATTCCCATTTTTCTATGTATCTTATTTATTTTTAATTTGTTTTTTCACTAATGTGCCTATTTTTAGTTTTTTTTTTGGTTCATTTTTTGTTAGTCAAACTCATTTTCTAGAAACTTCATTTCTCCTTTTACCAAACAACTGAAAATATGAGCTGGAAATCATTTTATATGAAAATTATTTTATGCAATTGTTTGCAACTTTATTTCCCCTTTTACCAAAAAAAGTAAAAACAATTGTGTTCAACTGAAAATATAAACTCATTTTCTAAAAATCATTTTGCATGTAAATAAATGGTTTTCTAAGAAAATGATTTTCAACCCAACCAAACACATGCACCCTTATAGTCAAAATAAGGGACTTGCAGAAATTAAAATGTAGATCATTTATTTACATGCAGCAGGTACCATATCATATTGTCATTGCAAACCAACAAATGATGAGGAATTTATGATCCCGTTATCATGGCCTGTTACCTCATTCATTGACCACCTCTTGTTTTTGTTTTCAGTGTACATCTTTTCTTGCTACTGCCTTCATTCTATATGCTCCCCTTCTTGCATGGGGCGAGCAGGGCAAACCAAAGAATGTGCATACGACACTAAAACGATTACAAAATAGTACAAGTACTGTAACACATACAAAAGTATTTCAAAATGTTGAAAAAACAATAAAATAGTACAGAAAAGTTCATGAAAATTGACTTAAAATCTGAAATATAAGAAAATTGATAAAACTTATATAAACTACGAAAAATGTATATAACATATTCTTAGAAGTTTATACAAAATATAAAAAATCCATATAACATGATTTATCAAATTCATATAAGATATAGAAAAGCGAATAAATTAGAAAAATCTAAATAACATGTAAAAAAGTTCAGGCAACTGCATGCCCCTACCTCTGTTGACTTTCATCAAGCTATTTCCAATCTATCTTGCTTTCCTTGTAAGAAAAGGTTCCTAAAAGTAGTTACTTTCAACTTTCTTAATTCATTCATGTTTTCTATAGGAAAGAGCAAGAACGTTGAACCTATAAATTGTACAATCTAATTTAATTTGATGAAATTTTTGAAAAATGCAAGTAAAAAATATATAATCCACATTCTATTTTAATATGATGACAGTTCTCTTCTACAATAGTTGTATTGAATACATGTACAAATATGTAGCACTTATGTTATCCTTTTAGGGTCACACATCTATCGAGTTATTAGACCCCGCCAAAGCGGGACCTACATTGAAAGTTTGTTGCTGTTGTTGTTGTACATCTATCGAGTTATTAAACCAGTTTTGTTTCATTTTGTTGACACCATGCTTCTTATTTAGAGTGTTCCAGTTCTACATTAATATGTTATCAAATGTAATTAATTAATCGCCATTTCCACCAAAAAGAAAAAAACAATAGTTTGCCACTAGTGATCCATTATACATGGCCATTACGCAACTAAAAGGATTTATGGGATTGTGCTGAAAGAGTAAATATCTAAAAACAAACCACATATTGTAACACCTCCTCTTCGAATGATATAATTCAAAAGTTAAACTTCAAGGCGGAGTTTGAGGTTGATATTTAAATGAATTGATCATCTTAACAAAAATACCCTTACAATAATAGTTAGCTAATGCATTATTTGGCTAAATATTTCATTGAAATCCATTATTATTAATGGCTTACACTCTTTATGAAGCTCGTGAAAATCAATCAAATTTATCATCGTAATGCATGCCATTATTTTCTCCGGCAATAAAAAGGGCTGATATCATACTAGAATTTTCTGCCCACCAAGTGACCGTTACTTTGATGATGTAGGAGTTGGGTTTCATGCTCCCATCAGGGTTTGAATCCTGATGGACATAGAAATTGTGGTACTTGTAAACACAAATTTTGCGCCTAAAATAAATTAGACAGAAAATTGATATAAACAAATTTAATCTTGTATTGATATAATGTGTAGGTACAATATCTGAATTTAATACAATGAGATGATCATCTGATTCGATCTCCTAATGACTTGAGTATTTCAAGGGCTTGATGCTTGATCTCGGTTGATGCAAATCAGCAGAAGAACTCTGAAGACTGTTCTTGATTTTGATATGCAAGTGACTGATTGTAGTTTCTGAAGCTTTGCAAATTTTGATCCTTCTCGCTTGGTAGTTTGATGCTCCTTGTCGTCTAAGCTCTGAATTCTTCAAATGCTCTTTGATCCAAATGAAGGGGAATGACCCTTATTTATAGGCTCTGCCAGCTAGGGTTAGAGCGGGTTTTGGGCCTAGGCCAAGCAGTTATTTCCTTATTTTTAAATAAAGAAAAATAATTATTAATTTCTACATCATCGATGACACGTAGTAGCTTTTAATTGGCTGAACTTAATTTTGACTGAGCGGACCCACCAAAGTCAACGTGACACATGACAATCTGTAATTGATCAATTTTTTACACGTGGTATCATCTGATTTGTCATAGAATTTTTGCCTTCTACAAACGCCCCATCGAGAGTCGGTTGCGTACCCAAATTTTGAGTGTTTGAAGCGGTTGAGTCTCGAACGTTTGGCAAATGCAAATGATTGAAAATTTGGTGGGTATTTTTCATTGCGAAGTAATTTGGTAACCTGACATAAGTTGGCAATTATCCAAGATTAAATATGATCAATGTGAGCCCAATTTGACAAACTCGAAAAAATAAATTGAGGCCCATGCCCAGAAACCCTCTTTTTTTCTTTTTTTCTTTTTGACTTAACAATGCTCTTTTTTTCTCCCTTTAAAAAAAAAAGCTTAAAAAAATTGAAAGGAAGGCTTTGGATGAGGTCCACGTCCAGCTGCCTTCTTGCCTTTTATTTTTCCTTTTTTTTTGATTCTTTTTTCAGATTGTGATAATTTTGAGTTGAGGATTTGTGAGAAAATTCTATCAATAACTGTTGATAAAATTTATCCACAACTCAAAGAGATAAAAATTACTAATATTTGAGTTGGAGTGGGAATCGGAAGTGTCAATTGCCCACCGCTATATAAACCCATCCACATGTGCCTCCAATTCACCAATTTTTTTTTCTCTATTCAGTGTCTGTAACTCGAGGTAGTTTTTTTTGTTTGCAGATAATTTTTATTTGTTTCGACTCTTTCTTCTCTTCTAAATTCTCCTTGTATGTCGTCCGCCTTGATTTTGCCTTGATAACTTTCCATTGAGTCACGTTCTCAACTAGGTTGAGCACAGAATCAACATAGTTGCTCCTATCCAATTGGGCATTTAGGATTTGATTTTTGATGAGTATTGAGCTGTTAACTTTCTTGTTTTCCCTTATTTCTGCCCTTGCAAACAGTGATTCAGAGGGCTGATCTTGAGCACCCATCCCTGGTTTTTCACGTTTAACTTCACTATCAACTTCTTTATTATAATCATCTTCATCATCAGTGAAATCATCAGTTTTGCTCTCATCGAATGACATCAAGCTCATCATCACTGTCCCTGCAACTTTGGTGTCTACGATTTAGTGGGTAGGAGAGAGAGGGAGTAGAGGAAGGAACGTAGGAGAGAGAGAGGTAGCCATGGAAATGGTGATTCTGAGAGAAATAGGCAGAAGAGAGGAAGAGAGAGAAAGAAGAGGCGAAAACGAAAGGGATGTGCACTGTTTTAACAAATTAGTGTCAAATTATCCCAGAGCATTGGTCCCGATGAGACTAACACCTCATCATAATTTTGCATGTTTTTGTATTTTTTTCGCCTTGCTTTTGCCGAGAACATTCTGACTTCCCCTTTTCTTTTCTTTTTTTTTGTTGGACCCCTTTTTGTTTTTGTGTAATTAAACCAAGAACTGGTCATTTAATTAAACTAATTTATATTTGATTTGTTTTTTTTTTACTTAATCCTCTTTTTAATGTAAGGATATACTGCCGAATTCGGAGATAGACTTAAGGTTGCATTTGGTGACAAAGACAGTGAAGCCACCTTGACTGTGCTTGCTGCGAAATCAACCGAGGACGATTCTATTAACATAATGCCATAGCCAGTGAAACGAGTAGAGCGCTATCAATCACCTATTCCTTCTGTTGCAACCTATTTACCTGGGAGAATTGCTTCTGGCGTGTTTAACGATCTGGCCTTGAGTGTGAAGTAATGTTTTCAGCAACAGTTGAAAAAGTTCATCCCAAAGACAGAAGGTGACCTTGCAAACATTCGCCAGGAAGTTGAGTAGATATATGAAACCTTATCATCTTTCTAGGCAGATTATTTGGGCTTGGGGCTGAAGAATAGTGTCGAGGCGTATTTGAACGAAGTCGGATAGTACCAAAGTTGAAAGCCCAAATAGAAGATCGGACTCTTACCGAAGATGCGTTAAACAAGCGAGCAGCCTTATTAGACAAACTTGCGGAGGCACGAGCTTCAGTGGAAAAGGTCGGTGCGCAGTTTGATGAGACAACTACTGCTATCGCCCAAGCTCATAAGCGAAGGAAGCTACTTAAAGCAGATCTTGCACAAGCAAAGGCGAATGCACTGGAATTGCAAGACAAATTAGTAGAGACCAAAACTTCATTGAGAAAAGCCAAAGATGGTGTCTTCTTGAAAAAGAGGTTGCTGATTTAGATGCTGTGCCCTAAGTTACCGCAGAAGAAATGGCTCAAGTTGAAACAGCAAGGAAACATGCCCAAGAGCTTTTAGGCGCACTGGATGCCTAGACCATATTTGGTGGATTTGTTCTAGAAATTTTTTTTTTTCACTTTGCAACTTGTTACTTCTTTTTGTACTTAGTATGGTTTTTTTTGGAATTGGTTTTGATATATTGCAATAAGATGAATCTTTTAATTCAAGTTTACGCAATAATATGTAGCTGTATCCAACGAACAAAACCAATGAGCACTAACACAATTTATTCATCCATTTTTTTTTTACGACTGTACTTAGGAAATATGCCCAAGTGGCCTACGTACCTAAAGGGAATGCAATACCCTAAGAATCAAGCCTCACATAGTTCAAGACATAACATTTTTTATTTTTTTTTGTTTTGCCGTTTACAGTTTAGACACTTGCGGGTCAGGAGTATTACAAAAGAATTTAAGTTGAAAGAACGAGCATTTTAGGCTCTTACTTAGGAGCTTTACAAAATTCTATTTCAAGGATAATAGCGCTTCAAGAACTTGCCGTTTATGGGTCCTACGTGCACTCTATTAGCACCAATGATCTTGTAGGCTCCATTTTTGTAAACTTCTCTAACCACATAAGGATCGTCCCACTTGGAGGTAAATTTGCTTCCAAATTTGTGGGAGACAATAATCGGCCTTCTTATTTCCACCACCTGGTGTCCGACTTGGAATGATTACGGTCGAACCTTTTTGTTGAACGCTCTTGATAGACGGGCTTGGTAGCATTCTAACTTTTGTTGTGCCTGAAGTCTTCTCTCATCAAGGGCCTCCAGCTCAGCTAAGCGAAGCCTGTGATTTTCATCTTGCGTCAAACCTTCCTGTATGGTGATGCGAAGTGATGGGAATTGGAGCTCCAACGGTAGAACGACTTCAACTCCATACACCAAAGTGAAGGGGGTTGACTATGTTGGCATCTTGTACGTTGTTCGATATACCTAAAGAGCCTCCCCTAGTCTTTTATGCCAATCCCATTTGGACTTCGCGACAACCTTTTTGAGTAAGTTGCAAAGTGTTTTATTAAAGGCTTCTGTTAGGCCGTTTGCAGGGGCGTTGTACATAAAAGACTTATGTTGGGCAAACTTAAACTTCTTGCATAGGCTAGGCATCAGGCTGTTGAAGAAGGGCTTACCATTATCGGTGATAATGTACCTCAGCACACCATACCGATATATAATGTGTGTCCTTATGAAGTCAACTGCATTTTCTTTTTTGACTTCCCTTAGTGGAATTGCTTCTGCCCATCTAGAGAAGTAATCAGTGGCAGCTAAGATGTAGGAGTGACCAGCAGACGATTTGGGCGTGATTGGTCCAATGACATCAAACCCCCATGCCTCGAATGACCAAGATGCAACTGTTGGATGGAGAGGTTCAGGAGGTTGATGTATGAAGTTAGCATGGAACTGGCAAGCATCACACCTCTTTGCATAATTTATGCAGTCTTGCACCATAGTGGGCCAGTAGTAACCCATCCTTTTAATGCGATCATGTAGCCTAGGCCCTTATTGGTGTGCTCCGCGCACAAATAAATGAGCTTTTGTCATTGCTTGCTTTGCTTCTTCAATATCCAAGCATCGTAACCAAAGACCAAGAAAGAAGCGTCGATAGAGCGTCCCGTTGTAGTAAAAGAAGCTTGAAGTCCTCCGATGTATTTCTATCTTATGCCTTGGGTCACTAGGCAGCTTTTCATGCCGTAAGTACTCAATTATAGGTTGACGCCAGTCTTCTGCATCTGTTTCAAGAACACATATCATGTTGACGTCTTCCTTTGAGTCTTCATCATCCAGCGGAACAACTCAGCGACTACATACTGGAATAGTCATTTCTCCTTCTGGCCCCAGTGCTAAAGTGGCTGTGAGGGTTGCTAGTGCGTCAGCCATCTTGTTGGCACTCCTTGGCACATGCTCTAACTTGACCATGTCCAACTTATTTAGCAAGCGTAATGCTTGTCTGTGGTACAGGACAAGGTCCTCTTTCGTAACCTCGTATTCGTCAAGTAGTTGATTGATGACCAACTGCGAGTCACCATATATGTTGAGATCGGTTATCCCCATCTCAATAGCCATTTCAAGGCCCAAGTGAAGCATTTGGTATTCCGCCACATTGTTAGAGCATAGCTAAGTGAGCACAAATGAATACGGAAGAATGTGCTTTTTAGGGGAGCCGAAGACCACTCCTGCACTAGCGCCATCACGTCTAGCTGCACCATCGAAATACATTTCCCAGGGGGAGGGGGAGGATATCGATGTAGAACACACCTTCTCCTAGCAAATCATCATTTAAATCCCAATCATCGGGAATGAGATGATCTGCTAAGAAATCTGCCAGCGCTTTCCCCTTAACCGCTCTTTGGGGTACATAGATAAGGTCGTAATGTTTTAAGATGACCGCCTATTTTACCAGTCGCTCATTTAAGATTGGTCTAGACAAGATGTACTTGATGGGATCAACTTTGGAGATCACTTGCACTGTATAGGCCTGCATGTAAGGCTTGAGTTTTTGGATGGCAAATATGAGTGACAAGCACATCTTTTCAATAGGGGAGTACTTTAATTCAGCGCCGACTAATGTACGACTTAAGTAGTACAGGGTGACTTCTTTCCCTTCCTCGTTTTCCTGTACACATAATGCTCCTAGGGATTTTTCCTGAGCTGCAATGTACAGTCGAAGAGGTTTGCCAGGGATGGGTGCCCCTAATACTGGAGGATGGGACAAATATTCCTTTATTTTCTTGAAAGCCGCTCGACATGAGTCGTCCCATTCAAACGGTGCTCCCTTTTTCATAAGGCGACTGAAGGGGTGGCAACGTCCTGCAAGATTTAAGATGAATCTTCGGATGTATGCCAAGCGACCTTGAAGTCCGCGAAGCTCTCTGAGATTCTTCGGCTCAGGCATCTCTTGAATTGCCTTGATCTTCGATTGGTTGTTCTCAATTCCCCGACGGTGAGCGATGAAGCCCAAGAATTTTTCGGAGGTGACACCGAAAGCGCACTTGAGTGGGTTTATCTTCAATTGGCATCTCCATAATCGCTCAAAGAGTAAACGAAGATCTTGTATTTGGTCCTCTCTCTTTTTGGACTTCACCACCAAATCATCGACATAGCACTCGACTTTTTTGTGGAGCATATTGTCAAAAGTTGTTTGCATTGCCCTTTGGTACGTTGCTCCTGCATTATTAAGTCCAAAGGGCATCACCTTATAGCAAAAAATGCCTTTAGATGTGCAGAAAGATGTGGCCTCTTGATCTTCTGGCGCCATCAGAATCTAATTGTATCCTGCGGTACAATCCATGAAATGACAACGCTTCATGCCCTGTAGTTGAGTCGATCATGAGTTCATTGACAGGTAGCAGGAAATCATCTTTTAGACAAGCGTCGTTGAGATCCCGGAAGTCCACACAAATACGAAGTTGCCCCTTTTTCTTCCTGACAGGCACAATGTGTGCGATCCATGTTGGGTATTTGACCTCGCAAATTAATATTGCCTCTATGAGTTTGTTGACCTCTTTTTCAATTTCCGGTACCAACTCTGGGCGAAAACGTCGATGAGGTTGCTTCTTAGGCGAAATGCCCCTTTTGATAGATAGGCGATGGACTGTGACCTTCAGATCCAACTTGTACATTTCTTTATAGCTCCAGGCCAATACGTCCTTGAACTATGACAGGAGTTCCAAGTACTGCTTTTCCTCTTCATGTGTAAGTGATGAGCTTATGTAGATAGGGCAAGGCTCTTCATTGGTTCCAAGATTCAGCTCTTTTAAATCATCAACTGTAGCTTGGCCCCCATCTTCGAACGTCTCAGGAGTTTCTGTCAACTCTATCTTCGAGTTTGAATAATCACATTCGCGGATTGTGATATGATTGGAAGAAACGACTTCTTCTTCCTCTGCTTCCTCAATAGAGTCAGAGTTTTTCATTGACCTGTGAGGACCACAGTACGCCTCTTTACTCTTAATGAACCGCCTATCTTAACATCCAGACTAGAGAAACGTTTCATGCGAGAAGGGATAGAGCTCTGAACTTCATTTATCATTCCCAAGTGGCTAAATACAGAGCTTTTCTCATGTTAAAGTTGCGAGTTTGAGGACTTTTCACTAGCTCCTATTCTGGCAAAAACTGAAGGCTTTGGTTGGGGATCATCTTTGATTCTGTTGAAAACAGAGCACTTGTGATCTTTTCCTTTCCCTATACGGGCGAATACTGACAGACATTTTTTAGAAGTTGATGGTTGTAGCCTCTCAAACACAGAGGGCTTTGGCTTGGGTGAAGCATTTTCATCTTCACTCATATCTACTTCTTCAGCTGAGATGTGTTGAATCACCAACTTCTTGTCCTTTCATCGCCCAAAGATTCTAACTAGCTGAGGTGGCGTGAAACCCAGTTCAATTTTAGAGACACCTACTAAACCTCCCTTCTCTTGAATCTTTCTCTAAGTTTCAGTAAGGCCATGAGGCTTGGCTTCGGCTACCTTTCCTAAGGCTGTTGGATTTTGAAAGTTATAACCAACCCCCTCCATAAGCTTGTATGAATTAGGTTCAAATCCCTCCCTAGTCCGTACACTTGGCAAGTCATCGTCTTCTTTAGAAGAAACGACAAGCCCGAAAAGAGGGGGCATACTCACCTTAGCCTGCCGCATCTTAAGCGTTGGAACTGTTGCACTTACTTTTAAGGTGATTATGCTGGCTCCATCATCCTTTTTAGTAGCTTCGGTCTCGATGCTTCTACTTGTGCACTCGCTAAAGGGCGATTCGCCCTCCTTACGGTGAGACCTAGGTATGTACCTTAGGACTGATGGCATTGATCCTGTTGAAGTAGCAACTTGTTTAGCAACTTGCTCAACACAAGAAATGGTGCTACCTTTCTTTCTTCGTTCTTTCTCGAGCTGCTGGTTAGGAGCATCATCTTTTGTTGCTTGAGAGGCCTTTTTTGTAACACCTTTGCCCGTGGAAGAAATGGTTGACAACATGGTTTCTCTAGGTGCAGCACCTTCTTCAAAGAACCTTGTGTCTACAAAATGAGACTCAGCCTTAGTGAATGGCTTAACATCCCCATTTATTTTGTTCTCTCCATTACAGTAGTACTTAAGGCATTGGTGTAAAGTGGAAGCCACTATCCCATGCTCATGAAGCCATGGTGGCCCAAGTAATAACCTGTAGGAAGTCTTAGCATCGATTGCATGGAAGATGGAGGATGTCGTTAAATCTCCCATTATCAGTTCAACACGAATCATGCCGATTGCACGCTGGCCTTCAAGGTTAAAGCCTTGAATCATCGTTCAGCTCTTAGACAATTCTTCCATCGCGATGCCTAAGTCGTTCATTGTAGACTTGGGCATGATGTTGACGGCTGACCCTTCATCCACAAGAATGCGCCTGACTTTTTGTTCTCTAATGTAACTAGTCATAAACAAAGGGCAATTATAGGGCTTGGATCCCAACAACAAATCATCGTCAGTGAAAGTGAATGCGGTATTGCAATAGGCACACTGAACCTAGCCTTCTGTTCATGCTCCCACATCTTTGATTTTATCAGCGTAAAGTTCTGGGTGTTGTAAGGCAGCAATAACATGTTGGCACATCTCGTCGGGCAAACAAAAGATTTGCCCATAGCCCATGCGAGCTGGCGAAGCCTCCAAGACAGTTAAGGTCTTATCAGCTACTCTAGGAGACTCCTCTTGTCCGTCACTTCTTTCGTCTTCCTCTTCTTCGAGCTCAGAACATGAGGTCATATTGACTGTAACTTCATCAAAGAAGCCTATTAGGAAAAACTCTTCGAGTGTGACAGGGACAAGCAGCTCCAGCTCAAGGAGGTCAATAGGCAGAATTTCGTGCCTTTTGAATGATGACAAGGATAAACAGCTCCTGCTCCGGCGTGTGACAAGAGTCCATCCATCATCATCAACATCAGCTTTATCAGAGTCATCCACAAAAGGATCAGTCTTTGTCAAGGGTCCCTTGGATTCAATTGGAACCACCTGTAACACCCCCAGCCCCTAGGGCCGAAAGCGTTACGTTTTCCTAACTTCTCACTTAAATTCTGTGACGAAACGGACAGAACTTCCCCTGAAAACTGAACGTTCCCAGGCTA
>JACYFF010031954.1:43764067-43824029 GCA_017589665.1 Selenicereus undatus
ACTAGAGTGATACTTGCGCGTTGCACAGATGTGAAATATTTATTGATTTATTATAGTGGGATACGTCTTAGTATGCTTGTGTAAATATTATAACATTGTACGAACAATTTCTTATTTATAATATTAAGATCATAATGGAAATAAAGGAGTAAAATATATAGTCAATATATTATGAAAGTATTAAGGATTGATATGAAAGTAGCATTGTTATAGCAGTTAGCATGTATTATGTAATGGTACTTAGCTGAATCACATATGTGATCATATGGTCGTCTAATCTCTGACTTGTCCCATAATATTTTGCATAGTTATTTAGTAATCAATGACTCAAGTAAATCATGAAATTTCGTAGTCAAAAAGTTGTGTGCCTTCTTAAATTTTCAATCATGTCCTATATTCATTATTAAATCTTTTACTTGATTTGACTAAAACAAACCAATTGTAGGCGACGTTCTGTGCTTTGGTGGCCAACGGTGCCCTGGAACTGGGCGTGGTGCTGTGGAACACGGCCCTTGTGCTAGGGGATGCACTAATAAACCTTAGTTGTCATTCTTTTTTAAGCGTGGCTCAGGATTCACAGGCGACATCTTCTGTCTGCTCAGTTGTCCCTTGCTATTGCTCCTATCATTGCAAACTTGGTCGTGGCTTCAGTCCCCTCATCGGGTCCTGATGAAAGCGTTAGGCCAAGCGATACTCCGATTGCATCTAGCGATAGGGGCAGCCACTAAGATTCTTCTCCACGCACGAGTGACTATTTTCTTTCTTTCGTTTCTTATCTTTGTACTTCGTAGTTTTCGCCTTTTGTAATTTTATCTTATGAATAAAAATGAGTCCATTATTCCATGCGCAATGGGCTATCTCTGTTGTGATGATGTACACTATTTGAGTTAAGCTTATTGCCCAGGATACTTTGGCATGGCCGTCGATCGCCTATCTTAACATACCGACACCTCGATTGACACTTACTCTTTGGCCCCTCTAAAGCTATAACTATTTTTTACCCCTTGAGAGGCCTAAGGTCTGCTGAATGGCCAGAGGTCGTACTATATGACCCTTAGCCCCTTAAAGGCTAAAGATATAGTAGATACCCAGCGGCCGTGCTATAAGACCTTTAGCCCCTAGGGGGCTACGGGTATAGCAGATGGCCAAAGGCCGCGCTTGACGACCCTTAGCCCCTGTGGGGCTAAAGGTATAACAAACGACATAGGGTCGTGCTTAACGATCCTTTGCTCCTTGGGAGATAAAGATGCAGCGAACAACTTACTTCTGCACTTAACAACCCTTTGCCTCTTGGGGGTTAAAGGTGTAGCGGACAATCAGAGGCCAAGTTGTACGTCCCTTAGCCCCTTGGGGGCTAAAGGTATAGCGAATGGTCTCAAGCAGTGCTTTATAATCCTTAGCCACTTAGAAGCTAAAGGTATAGCATACGACTTGGCATCGTGCTTAATGATCCTTTGCGCTTTGAAGGGCCTAAAGGTGTAGTGAACCGCTGGCGGCTGTGCATAGTAACCCTCAGCCCCTTAAGAGCTACAGTTATAGAGAATGACTTAGGGCCATGCTCGATGATACTTTGTCCCTTGAGGGGGCTACGGGTTTGTCCT
Organism: Selenicereus undatus; assembly: GCA_017589665.1. Lineage (NCBI taxonomy): Eukaryota > Viridiplantae > Streptophyta > Magnoliopsida > Caryophyllales > Cactaceae > Selenicereus > Selenicereus undatus. The sequence continues at coordinate 43,765,669 of JACYFF010031954.1, forward strand.
TTATGGGTTTTCTCTTCTTGACATGTGTCCCCCTTCTGAATGTCACTTCATCTCGGGAAATGAGATCGTCCTCCTCTATTCTCTTATCCCCTGCTCTGAAATCGGTTGGCCTTGGGACACTCAACTATTGAGCTAACCCTTTTCCTATATTAAGGGGGTTCAGGAAACCTTGCTACCTCATCCGTTGTCGCTAGGTGTGGGCAATGAGCCGGGTACCCATTAGGTCAAGTGGGTAGGCCTGTTTAAAATAGAGCCAATAAAGGGTCGAGTTAATAATGGACTGGGTCACTAGTGGGCCGACCCATTAAGGCATATTAACCGGTCGGGTCGGGTGGAACCATTAACACCTCATTTAGTGCCCATTATTTTTTTAATCCTACTTGACGCAGTAGTTTACATGTTCCAATTAGATAAGACTATTACCAACAATTTATACATAACAATAATTATTATACATAATTTTTTTGTGCAAATTTGTTCCATTTTAAAACTGGCCAAAAGCGCATCGCCCATGGGCTGACCCGACTTGACCCGTTTATTTGCACAAAAGGCCCAACTCAACCCAAATAATTAATGGGCCGACCGTGGCCCGACTCGGTCCACTTTGTAAACGGCTCAGCTTTAAACCGACCCGACCTGTCCATTACCCACCCTTAATTGTCGCGCTTAGAGAGAAAAACTTTGCTCCCTTTCTGCGAATCTTCATCGTCGATGTTGAGTCTTACAAGGCAAACTTCAATCTTCCCCTTCAAAACTTCAACCTCCAACCTTCAATCCTCAAGCGTCTTCATCTTCCTAGTTTCCCTTATTAATTTGTAGTAGGTACCCGTATTCTTCCTTTGCTTTACCCAACGTATTTTAAATAAAACATGTCGTCCTCCTGTTCTTCATCAAGTGAACCTCTCTCTAAGAAACCGATCGACCCTGTGGAAAAGGGTTGCTACCCTGTATTTCCAAACTGACTGTCAAGATTGATGGTCAAGAGGTTGTGTGTTTTCCCCGAAAAAATGAGTTGAGGGAGCCCAAAAAGATTCCCTATGGACTGCCTATTTACGAATAATCCCATGGTTTATGGTTATATACCCCAAGGATACTTAGCATTGAGGAGGAAGTTCTGTATCCTTGGGAAATAAATGCAGTTGTATCATATGATTGATGTCCAGGAATGCAAACTGGCCATGACAAACACAAAAAAAGTAGCTTAAGACCATTCTCGAGTTGATGGCTGAAGGTTCAACCAAAGTTAACTCCTCTTCCTCCTCACGTTCTTGTGAGTGGAGTGGCGAGGCTAGCTCCACGGCCTCTAGCTCTTTTGTGTCAAGCATTGTAGAGCAAATGGGTTAGGGGCCAGTCGTCCGAGGTTGTGGCAATTGGTACAGTTTTTCTTGGTGCCCTCACCCGCTTGGACCCTAGTGACGGCCAGGGCTCATAATTCCCTAACCCTAAGATGGTGGCTACTCTTAATTGGCCAGCCTTGGAGAAGAACTAACTCCTCTTGTTCAGTTACAAGTTTGTGATTCCCGATCCTAACACCACGATAAACAGGTCGCCTCATGGGTGCATCGCGATTTATAATACGACGTTCACTCGTGGGCTTTATTTCCCACTGCACTAGGTCATCCGTGATATATAAAAGAGGTATGACTTGGCAATTCCACAGATTGTACCCACATCGTGGCACATCTGTTTGTTTGTTGCCACCAACGAGTTGTGCAGGTTGGAGTGCACGACTAGAGCCTTTTCATTGGTGCACAGTGTACACAAAGCATCGGTGAAGTAGGAGAGGTTAATTGGTATAGCTTCAATTATAGGAAAGACTTCAAATACGCCATTGAGAGGAAGTCCAAGTGAAAAAAATTGAAAATACAACTTTCTCTTAGTAAGATGTGCAGATGGTAGGGCTGAGATCCCGCGATCGAATCCAGATGAGCCAGTCAGAAACCCTTTTGGCACACCTACCATGGACGAAAAGGTGGCTGGAAACTACTTTCCCTACATCATCCGGGCACGCCTCTACCAGCCGTTATGTCTTAACTAATTGAGAGGGGAAATGAGCCCGAATGAAGGAAGGTTAAGTCGAGTGACAAGAAGCCAATGAATTAGTTCCCTAAGCTTTCCTACTTTGAGAACGATTTCTTACTCACCGTGGCCAGGCTTCTAATAATACAAAAAACCTCCAAGGGTATTTCTCATTGTTCCTATTTTTCCTTAATTCTATCAATCTGACCTGACTTTTCCTTTCTCTTTGTAGAGCAAGCCTATGTGACCTTATCTTGCATAAAGCCTGGGGACGCAATCCCAAAGGCAATTGCTGAGGACATGGCTTGGCAGAGGGAGCGGAGAGACCCCAAGAGTTCAGCAACAGGCCACAGGGTAATGGGCCGACCTATTTCTTCCTTTTTTTGCTTGTGTTGTTTATCAACCTCCTTTTCCTTTTTAACATTTTTGAATGGTGCAGGCCAAGGTTATCATGTGGACCAAGCATTCGCCCGCTCTCCCTATCAACCTCCCTCCATCTACGACCTAGAAGGGTAGTCAGTAGGGTCGGTCATCTAGGCCTCATAGACTAGGGACTCTCTCAAGGAGGTCACCTAGGTTGGAGGTTCTCCTCCAAATGAAGCCTTTGGCGGCTTGGCTTGTTAATTTGGCTCGGACGAGGACTTGGACTATTGCCTCTTGGTGATTCCTAGGAGAGTCGTCAGATGACCTATTAATGGGTTATAGAGGCGGGCCCCCTGAAGGTATGTGGGGGCCACCAACTTGTTGGTGCCCGATCCTCCAATCAAGTTCAAGCTTGTAGAGAGGCTTGCATGGTCCTGGCACCCCACCTCACTGGCCTATCAGGATGCCCAATTGGTAATTGAAAAGTAGGTTGCCGTAGCTAAGGTAACTTTACCCTTTTTCCTCACTCTTATGGAGTTTCATTCCTTTCCTCGACCTGTTTCTGACCCTTTGAATAAAATCTTTTGCAGGCTTTTGCCCGAGCTCTCAAGGCTATGAGGACGATACCTACCTTTTTTCATTTGGAGTAGAAGATCCACCTTTTCTAGGAGGCCCACAAGAAAGTTGAAGACTCTATAGCCAAGCACAAAAGGCATTGGGAAACGCAGAAGAACAAGGAAGAGGAAAGGGAGAAGGATCTTGAAATTTCTCTGTCGGTTGGTTACCTCACGGATTCAACCAATGTAAGCAACCATGGTGTCATCCTTGGTCTCATACTCTCTGTTGAGTTAACTGATGACTAGTTGGGAGTTTGAGTAAGCTCTTACAAAGTTTTCCGCAACTGTGTAACGCAACTGAACTCTTGCTATCCATGCCTCATACTCGGCCTCATTTGTTGGGGGCCTTGAACATGAATTGAGAGCGTGCTCATATTTTCCGCCCTATAGTGTTTTAATTATAAGGGTCGCCCCACTTCCATTCTTAGTAGATGACCCGTCTAATAAAGGTTCCACATATCGATAAACAGCAAGCGGGGGGAGTTCATGCGAGTGCTTACAATAAAGAAGTCCACTAAGGCATGCAGTTTGATAGCAGACCACAGCTCAAACTGGATTCCATATCACCATAACTCAACCGCCCATTGCAGCAGTATGATAGAGGCAACCAGTTTTTGTAGGAGCTTCTCAATAAGAGGATGGTTTAGCTCTGTCCCGGTGAGGGCATGACTCATGCAGTATATAGGAACTTTCTCCCTCTATCTTTCCACATTCAGGACCGTGCTCACCACCTATTCGGATACGACTAAGTAAAAGAGTAAGGACTAGCCTTAGGCCAAGCTATCTATCTTCAGAGGCGGGATAAGCACTCCTCCAGCGATTGAGATGCAGTATCCGCTTCGTGGTTTCATTTGAAGTTGGCATGCTTCTTGAGAACTTGGAAGAAAGGCTAGCACTTATCTTTAGGCTTAGACATGAAGCGACCGAGCATGACAAAATGCCCAGTTAGTCGCTAGACCTCCTTCACATTCTGCGGAGGCTTCATGTCAGCTACAACTTGTATCTTATCTAGATTGGCCTCAATGGTCCAGCAACTTATCATAAATCCTAAGAATTTATCAGATCTCACCCCAAACACACATTGGGGGTTAAGCCTCATGTTGTACTTGCGAAGGATGGAAAACATCTCCTACAAGTCTGCGGCGTGTCTTTCATTTGCCGCGCTCTTAATGATCGTGTCATCGAAGTGGACCTCCATGCTTCCTGATGAGGTGTTGGAACACCTTGTTTACCATTCGCTGGTACGTAGCTCCCGCATTCTTTAGCCCGAAGGACATGATCTTGTAATGGTACAACCCATGATTCGCGATAAAGGTTGTTTTCTCTTGGTCGCCTAGATGTAAGGGGATCTGATGGTCCCTGGAGAAGGCATCCATGAAGCTCAGTATCGTGTGTCCGACCATGGCATCCACCAATTTGTCAATCTTCGGTAGCAGGTAACTGTCTTTTGGATAAGCCTTGTTAAGGTTGGTAAAGTCCAGAAACATTTGTCATGTTTCATTAGGCTTCTTTACTAAAACAACATTGGCATTCTGTTACGTACCCTGCATCTAGTACCTTTTGAACTTTGTCCACTACAGCTGCGCATCGCTATGCTCCCATGTCCCTTTTCTTTTACGCTACTACTTATAAATGGGATCCACATTCAAGCAATGCTCAATGACTATGGGGTTTATGTTGAGGCATTTCCTCCAGCCCAAAGGCAAAACTATCTCTATATTCCTAGAGGAGATTCACAAGAGATTGTTGCATTTGTTCTGTCATGCGTTAGCCAACTTTGACCTTGCGGGTTGGACATCCATCCTCTAGTGGTATGATTTATACATTATCTGTGACTTCAAGGTGAGGTCTTTAGTGGTCATGATGTGGATGGTTAAGGCTTCGACCGTGGTCAGGAGCTCAGCTGTGGGCTTTCTCCTTTGCTAGGCACCTGCCTGACCTCTCGATAATCTTGTTGCTCGATTAATGGCTTAATGCTTCCTAAATAGTGCTATCAGGCCATTTACTGGTATCAAAACAACTTCTCCACACTTTTGTTCACTACCTCATACTAAATTTGCAGATTACGTGCTATGATGGCCTTAACTTTCTGAAGAGTTGTGTTCGAACCAAAAATGTGCCACTTTTAAGGTACTTTTACACCTATTTTATGCTCGTTTTAATAGTATTTTTAAGGTTTTTAATTGATTTTATTTTATTTTGTTGATTTTTAATAAATGTGAAAAAAGGGGCCAAAAATGGTAGAAAATGTCGGAAAGTGAAGAACCGGGCAAAATTGTCAAAAACTGGTTCAAGCTGATGGGAAAAACCGGTCCAGCCTCTCCCCTGTGCATGTGCCTCACGCGTGATCTCTTATTACCCCCTCCCCCTCACTCTGTTTCTCTCTCCTCGCATCCCTGCTACCCCCGAAACCCAGAACCCCGAAACCGGCCCACAGGAAGTCCATCTCCCTCACCATTCCCATCTCCTTTGATCCGGCTCTCTCTCTCTTCCTTATCTCTTCTCTCTCCTCCAAAACCACCCCAGCCCACAGTAACTTCCATTCCCAAACCCACAGAATTCGAAACCCCAACCCATCGAAACCACCTTTGTCCATCTCATCTCCCCATCTCTTTCTCACCCACGTTTCACGCAGCAAACGCCATGATGCATCCTTTGCTGTCATTTATCGTCACCGTCCAGCACACCACCCCAATCGAAGGGTCAAGATCGAAGCAAGTTTGAGTATAAAGAGAGCTTGGAGGACGCCATTGATTCGATTAGGAGGTTAGGTAATTTATAGGTAATTTAGGTAGGTAATTTAGGGTTGGAGTAGATTTAAATTTCGTTTTCGGGTTAGTTTAATTTTGTTTTCATTTTTCGTAATTTAGGGTTGTTTTGAATTTAGGGTTTCGAATTTCAGTTGTGTTGAGTTAGAATTTCATGTAGTTAGGCTTTGAATTGTGAATTTCGAATGGGTATTCAGGAATTTTAGTTGTAATTGCAAGAGTTTTATTTGAGCAATTTCATTCGATTCCCCCTTTCCCTGTTCTGTTTTGTTTCTGTGATAATGGCGATGCTGCCATTGATGAAACAGCTGAGTTGCAAAGCAAGGGGTCCTGAAGTTGTTTATGTTAGTTTTGAGAGTACACAAACACAAGAGGGGGGGGTGAATTGTGTTGCCAAATTTTCGTAGTTTTCTGGGAATTGGCTTAGGCCCTGTTTGGACAGACTGTTTGTAACAGGCCCAGAAACTGAAATGCAGCGAAAACAAGTAGAAGAAAAAGGTGAACACAGGATTTTTACGTGGAAACACCTCTAGCCCAACTGAGGCGAAAAACCACGACCTACCCCTGTAGGATTTTCACACAATTTCACTATATGAGCTAAACACGTTACAAAGTAACCTTCACCGTTACACCTTGTAACACACACGTAACTGTCTTCCCCAAGACTAGTTACCCCACGTCCAATAGTCTCCTTGACTTGGACACACTCAACTAACTTTTAAACAAGAGAGAACAAGATGAACACCTTACTTTTGAATGCTTCCCATAAGCTACTGTAAGGTGCAATTAAGCACCTAGTATGCCAATTTTGAAAGCTTTATCTTTGCACACACTTTGGTCGCTTTTCTCTCTAGAAATTTTGCCCATAAAACTCTTTAAAGTTGCTGTGAAAAATCGATATTGAATGAGTTGTAGAAAGCAACCTTTTATAGAGAACTTTGAAAGGTAAGACGATTTATCTTGTCATGTATTTTTTTTTTCAGATTTGGAAAACAAAATCCCTAAAGGAAATAGAGTCCGTTAGCCGCAAGTAGTGGAGTAACGAGGGTTGGAAAAAATTCCTTAACTGCTTGAGTAAGGCAGTGGTTCTCAGCCACAAGGACTCAACCACTAGCCCATGATTTTCTCAACAGACTTATTCACTTGCCAAAAATTAGAGATTCTTTTTATTTCAAAAAGATCTTGCAGAACCCCTTAGTTAAGGATAATCGCTTGGGGTTAAAATACTCCACAGAAAATCTTGTTTGCAAGTCTCAGAGACGTTAGCCCAAAAATCAGAGAGAGAATCGTGAAAAATCAGTTTTGCAGCTTTGGCTTAAAAAACACCTTCAACACCCTGTTCTCAGAACTGTTCTGAGACAGTGTTCTGAAATTATTTTCAAAGAGAAAAAACCATTTCAAAGTGAATGTTAAATCAAGACTTTCTAATTGGCATATTAACAAGAATCTAATAAAATAAAAACCATAGCAAAACAAAGACTCTAGTTGAATCAACCAGACATCTTGTAGAAACTTAACTTGCTGCTCCAAACACTCCTAAGAGCTGTTCTTAAAGTTGTTCTGAAGTACTCGAAAGTCTTGCCAGCCAACTGATCTTGAGTTCCTGTTCTTGAGCATTGTTAGCCAAGCAATTTCAAAGTATTCAATATTTGGAACTTGTTCAATCAACACAATATAGTATATATTACATTTGTGTTTGTTATCATGAAAACCTTACATTACATAAGGATAGGGTCAACAGTTTAGTAGGTTCGGTTTATTCCCCCTTCCCCTAGTTCGGGCTCGGCTAGAGGCAAGAATGGCGCCCCTATGTTGATACCTGGCATTGTTTCGATTTGATTCTTTAACTCTGTTCGTGTTTTACTGAAGCTGTTCGGTTTTGTTTTTGATTCAGTAGCATTATTTTTGGTAGAGTGATTGTGGTTATTACTGGTTCAATTGTGTTTTACTGGTGCTGTTCGAGTTGAGCTATGTTGTTGAGTGACTGGCTTTATTCGATGGTGGATGTGGTTATGCTAGATTAGTTATGTTAGATTAGTGATAACTTGGTCTGTTTGTTCCTCCCTGCCCTTTGTGGTTTTAGTCAAATTCATGTGCCTCAGTTGATTTTAGGTTTTGGGGTGGAGTTTGGGTCATTGATATAAGGTTTAGTTTAGGTCTAGTTTACTTAGTTCATTTAGGACGTTTAAATTCTCGGTAGAAGCAATTAGTTGATTTAGTAGTTTGGTCGAATAAGTTGAATTAGTAGTTTAGATGGGTTTAGTTGAATTAGGTTGTTAGATTGCTTTGAATAATATCACTTAGTTTTGTTACTTAGTTAAATCGTTTTGTTTTAAATGACCATAATCTCAACGGCGTCCCTGTGGATCGACCCTCAAAGTACTACGATGACAATCGTGTGCTTGAGGTTTTCTGTTTTCTTTAGTTTATTTTTCCACCCCCTCAAAAACCATCAACAAATTTTGGCGCCGTTGCCAGGGACGACGACATGAGATTAGGTCATATTTGCATTTTCGTAGCTACTTTGTTGTTTGGTGCTGTTATTTGTTTATTTTGTTATTAGTTGTGATTTGTTTAAAAGATGTGTTTTGGTCATTTCGTAACTTTATTTTGGCATCGATTCTTAGTTTTTTTAGTTTGGTATTAATTGTTACTTAGTTTAATCGTTTTTTTTTGAAAAAATTCAAAAAATCCAAAAACATTTGAAAAAACCTTCAAAAATTCAAAAAAAAAAAATTAAAAAGCTCAAAAATCCAAAAACATTTGAAAAATTTGAAAACCACAAAAAAAAATAGAAAATCCAAAAAACTCAAAAAATTTGAAAAATTTGAAAATCCCTAAAAATCGAAAATTTTGAAAAACTTTAAAAATTTTAAAATGCTAGTTTTCAATTTCCCGCAATTTGAGTGCGAATCTTTTTGGAATTATTTTTCAAGGCTTAATGATTATCATGCTCAACTGAATTGTCACTTTCAAAAATGGGAAATTTGTTATTTTATGCTTTAATGGGTTTTGATTTGACTAACAGCTTGTGATTTGTAATGGAGTGGCTGATGCTCCATAAGCTTCATGTTGCATCATCTTCGTGAGGCGCAACTTAGGTGTACTTCAACACTTGACCTGATATGATCGTTCCACCCTTCTTTTCCTTTCCATTTCTTTTTTGTACTTAGTTTTAAATATTTAGGATTGTGAATATATGGGTGTTTTAGTTTCTGTGTTTCCTTAGTGCTTTGTTTTGTTTCTTCAGTTCAGCAAGTTTTGCTTTTTCTTTGGTTTAATTATTGTTTAATAGTTTCTTTGAGTTCCCTTTTTGATGTTTTAGTAACTTTGTTTTCGTCTTTCCTTTTGTTTTTCTTTTCTTTTGTCTTTTGTCCCGTTTTAGGTTTCTTTTGGTTTAGTTTGGGGTTTAGTAGGTCCTTGCTTTTTGGTTTTGTGTTTGTTTTTGTAAATATGGGTGTTTTATTTGATTTTAGTTTTGATTTTCATTTTCATCTTGGTTTTGTTTTTGGTTTTGTTTTTAATTCTTGTGGTATCCTAGTTGTATAGATTTTAGGTTTTACGGTTGTTTAGCTTATGAGCTTGCTTTTTAGCGCCTTAATTCCCACAATGAGGACATTGTGAAGTTTTGGTGTGGGGGTGAGGTGCCATTTTTGAAAATTTTGAAATTTTTTGAAGATTTTTTGTTGTTTTTGGGGACGTGTGTACTTTTTCTGATTAGTTTGAATCCCATGTGCTTTATTTGTTAGCTTGTATATAAGTAGGATGTCCATGATAAGTCTTTAACCTCAAATGTGATATTCTAAGCCCTGATTCTAACTTCAGTTGTTTATTATGGGTTGTGTAATCCAGTCCTTGTTTATTCATACATCATTATCTTTAGGTCTTAGGTTTCCATGAATGATTCTCCCACTAGCTTGTGACATGATTACTTTGAAAAAAAAAATTGAAAAAAATTGTATTAGGAATAAAGAAAAAGAATAAAACTTGGACTGACAAGTATCCCTTTGAGGCATGTGCTACTGGGCGTTACCATTTGAGGCACGTGCTACTAGGTGTTACCCTTTGAGGCAATATTGCTACTGGGAAAGCTTGCTTCCAAAGTCAATATGATAATAACGTAGTTGTGTCAACCAAGTGGGATTGGGTCTAATTCTGGTAAATCTAAGCCCTGGGCTGATGATACACTTGCACACGAGCACCGGGATGGATTCAAAATCTTGATGTTCAACAGGGTGAAAAATTAGTCCTCTGATGTCATTTAGGAGGCTAGAGGGCTTTGAAGTACATTTGATGTATATACAGGTTAGTGACTGAGTACATAGGTGATTTAGTTGATTAGAATGTGTGCATATGTTTCCCAAATTTTGTACATATCAGTTTTGAAAAAACCCAAAAGGATTTCTCTTTATTTTTGGAATAATTTTGTGGGTATTTCACTTGAAAACCCTCACGAGACCTCACTCGTCTACTTGGGAGTCCAAGGGGTTTAAAGGGCTTGTTGCATATGCTAAATGCAGTCGTGATTCCTACGATAGTGAGTTAGGATTTTCTTTTCCTTATTTTTTATTTTCTTTTAGTTAGTTTAGTAAACGCCACGATGCATCCTTTGCTGTCATTCATCATCACCGTCCAGCACACCACCCCAATTGAAGGGTCAAGATCGAAGCAAGTTCGAGTATAAAGAGAGCTTGGAGGATGCCATTGATTTGATTCGGAGGTTAGGTAATTTCTAGGTAATTTAGGTAGGTAATTTAAGGTTAGAGTAGATTTAAATTCCGTTTTAGGGTTAGTTTAATTTCGTTTTCATTTTTCGTAATTTAGGGTTGTTTCAAATTTAGGGTTTCGAATTTCAGTTGTGTTGAGTTAGGATTTCATGTAGTTAGGCTTTGAATTATGAATTTCGAATGGGTATTCAGGAATTTTAGTTGTAATTGGAAGAGTTTTATTCGAGCAATTTCCTTCAATTCCCCCTTTCCCAGGTCTGTTCTGTTTCGGTGATAATGGCGATGCTGCCATTGATGAAATGGATAAGCTGCAAAGCAAGGAGGCCTGAAGTTGTTTAGTAGTTTTGGTTTATTCCCCCTTCCCCTGGTTCGATCTCGGCTAGAGGAAAGAATGGCGCCCCTGTGTTAAAACCTGGCATTGTTTCGGTTTGATTCTTTAACTCTGTTCGTGTTTTACTGAAGCTGTTCGGTTTTGTTTTTGATTCAATAGCATTATTTTTGGTAGAGTGATTGTGGTTATTACTGGTTCAATTGTGTTTTACTGGTGCTGTTCGAGTTGAGCTATGCTGTTGAGTGACTGGCTGTAATCGATGGTGGATGTGGTTATGCTAGATTAGTTATGTTAGATTAGTGATAACTTGGTCTGTTTGTTCCTCCTTGCCCTTTGTGGTTTTAGTCAAATTCATGTGCCTCAGTTGATTTTAGGTTTTGGGGTTGAGTTTGGGTCATTGATATAAGGTTTAGTTTAGGTCTAGTTTACTTAGTTCATTTAGGACGTTTAAATTCTCGGTAGAAGCAATTAGTTGATTTAGTAGTTTGGTCGAATAAGTTGATTTAGTAGTTTAGATGGGTTTAGTTGAATTAGGTTGTTAGATTGCTTTGAATCATATCACTTAGTTTAGTTAATTAGTTAAATCGTTTTGTTTTAAATGACCATAATCTCAACGTCGTCTCTGTGGATCGACCCTCAAAGTACTACGATGGCAATCGTGTGCTTGAGGTTTTCTGTTTTCTTTAGTTTATTTGTCCACCCCCTCAAAAAGCACCAACAAGTTGGCCACCCAATAACGACGTTGCCAACAGTGGGCACGTCCACAACTTGGAAATCAACCTCTAGGTTTCTCAATTTGGCCTTATCCCCAAACCATAGCGGCGATCAGATCACACCCACTGGGGCTACCATCTGGCTGCCAAAGCTTAGGATAGGGTACTCTTAGTGGTGTGATCTCCACGCATTAGATGCTTGAGTTTCTTAAGGCTGTCTTCGATGATGATGTTAGCTAAGCTCCTTGTGCCAAACTAAATTCTTCACATAAGGGCACTTGCTGCCTTTAACTCAACTACCATGGGATCATCATGAGGGGAAATGAAAGTGTGACCATGATTCCCATCAAAAGTCATGGTGGGGAAGCTTATAGGAATTTCCCGCTTAGTTGTCATTACCTGCTCGGTACCCGCATTTGTGCCTTCCACATCGTATGGGCGGCGCCCTCGGCATATTCTCCCGCTATCGTCTCTATGATCTCAGTGGAACAATCCTCCTCTTGTGGGCCATCTTAGGGCCGAGCTTTCCTTTTGTTGAAGGCTCTTTGCCCTCGCTCCAGGAAACAATTGATCTACCCTTGGCAACAAGTTCGTGGATAGCCTTCTTTAGCTCTTTGCGTCGCACGATGGTGTTCCCATTTTGCTTGTAGAACTCATAATATTTCCTTGCATTGTGAAAGTTTTGGTGTCGTAGCCATGGGTTGCGGCATTTTCAGCATAGGGTGCCCCTTAATCTCCATGAGGATGCTCCAAGGATCTGCGTTAAAGTACTGATCTTGGCTTTTGTTTCTTTTCCTTCATTCAAGCCCTATGAGATTTCTTTTCTTGAACCCACCTTTTCAAGGACTATCCCCAATTTTTGGACAAATATCGATGGCCTTTCTAAAGTTGGTGGCTTTCCTGAGGAAGTTTCCTTTTGTTCAGTCAATGAGAATTTGAATTGCCCCATTCTTTAAACCATTGAAGAAAGAGGTGTAAGCTACACCGTCCTCTAGGTGTGGGATTAGAGAGGCTTCCTAATAAAATCTTTTTATGAATTCGGCCATTGAATCATTCTGACTCTGCTTGATCGTTGATAGGTGAATGCTTGTTCTCCTTTCTCTATAACTGGCGATGAACTCTCTCACAAAGCGGTTACAAAACTCTTAGAAGCAAGCAACGCTCCCTGTGGTAAGGCTGTTAAACCACTTCTGGCCCTCCTCCGGCAAGATTGCTGGGAAGTATCGATAGCAGGCTGTGTTATCTACATCGTGGACATATATTTGAACCTTATAAACTCCCATAAGCTCTTCATGGTCCATGTTTCCATCGTACATCTCCAAAATTGGAATTTTTACCTTCCTTGGCCTGGGAGCATTCATAATTATATCACTAAAAGGCATGGCAAATAGCATGGAGCCCGAATGTGCGGCTATTGCAAATAGCTTGATGGGAGTGGATGACTTTCGTCTCACCTTTACAAGGAGGGACTCCTGCGTTGCATGTCACTCCTGGGTGGACTGTGCCTTGAGCTACTGACCATTTTCAACCCTTGGTCACTAGTGAATGTCATATTTGCAAAGGATTTCACAGTGTTTGGGAGTCATTTTATTACATTAGAGTGCTTAATTATACCATTTATGCCCCTACTCTACTGTTATGCTGAGTTTCGCTTGTTTTGAGAGTGTTTACAAATTTTGACTTTGTGAGCCAAGTTATGTGAGTAGGATGATGATGTCGAGGCCCTAGAGATAAAAGAAAGTAGCAAAAGAGGTCCAAAGACACCCAGCACGGATGCACCGTGGCCAGTATCACGGTCCAAAAGGATCTAGGAAGAAGCAGCGAGGCAAATAAGAGAACACGACCACATGATTGGGCACCATGGCCAGGTTGTGGTGGGGACCATAGCTCATTAGGGCCTCTAGGATTAGACCGTGGTGACCCTGTTACCCTAAGTTCGATAGTTTTTTTAATGACTTTTCGTTTTCCAAATGTTTGGACGGTTAGTAGCTCTTATTCCAGCAATGAAAGATCTGTTTTACTACCTTCCTTAGCATCCAATCCACTATCCTAGATTAGTTTTTTTTCCACCTAAGATAGGGTTTGAGGAGGAAGAAGATGAAGATTTGCAAGGGAACTGCGGATCGGGCAAGCAACAAATGATCAATGCATCACCACAGAAACCAAGCATCTCCTTCTCTATCTGTTTCTCATATCTCAATTAAATTTATTTTCAATTTGTAATTAGATTTCTTTATCATGTTTGACTAGAGGCTTTCAATATAGGGCCTTCATTGCATTTGAATGATTTTTGCTTATTTGTGATTACTAAATCGTTTGAAACCTTGTTGATTACGTATTTAATCTATCCTAGAGGGTTGTTTCTAAGTGGGTGATTTAGCCAATTACTTACTTGTCTTAGATATTGAATGAAGGACTGGAAGGTGAAGTTTTACATTAGAGAGCTAGGGCTAGACTTGATTGTTTGAACTCTTGAGAAAGATTCATCATTCAAGATAGCTTATTAATAATCTACATGCTTAATGACTTTGGATTGATTGAAAACCACGAAAGTAGGGGCTTGATTGATTATGGGCATTTCACTATAATTTGAAAGAGAGTAGTGATACATTAGATTATCAATCTTTAAATTAGTCAACTTAGTAAAATGGGTTTGCAAATACTTGAAGTGGATAATTTTGCAAATCAATTCCTAGATTTTTAGCTTCTATTAAATTGTTCATATTTTATTTAGGTAAAAATTCTCGAATTGTCCACATCACTTAGCCTATCTTGAGGGAACAAAATTCAGTAGATTAACATAGTCCTTGCAGCAGACGACGACCTTGATTTGTTACAACACCACCGTGCACTTACGGTAGTATTAAGTTTTTTACGCCGTTGCCGGGGACTAGTGTCAAACATTGAGTTTTTCTTAATAGGTTTGAGAAACATTTTGTTTTTCTTTGAAAACAAAACCAAAAAAATTTAAAAATAAAAAAAAATTTATAAAAGGGTAATGACAATTTTCTATTTTCCTAATTCGAGCATGAATTATTTTAGAAGTATTTTAAGCATTCAAATACTTTTCTTGCTCAAAGTGGCTATTGTGTGGGCAGAAGGGAACTTTTGGACATTTTTTTATGAGGGTTTGAATAGTGATACCCATGCCCTTTTAGAATACTAGTGTTTTCATGGTAAAGCATTGATGAGGCAGGGTATTTGCTTGAGTGGATTGCTTAAGATTCATTTGAGTTTGAGAAGGCTAGTTATATTTTCGGATATTTATTCTCTGATCCTTGTGCATTCTATGCCAGGTCTAATTATGCCCCTTCTTGGTGTGACTTGTGTCATTCTTCTGACCATGTTATAAGGTCATGTCCTCGTTATGCATGCTATGCACAACCTGACTTTGCATCACCGATGGACAATATTAATGTTTTTATGGCCTTACTTGATTCATCCTTTCCTTTAGCTTAGTGCATGGGGCTCGAGTCGGTTGAGCCTCTTGGGATAGTTGCTAGGTTCAGTGTTGTTGATGCATGTTTTAAGTCAGAAGATACTTTAGATGAGGTGCTTGATCTAGTTTAGACTCCTTTGGAGAAGTCGCGTGATGTGCCTATGCATAAGGAGTATCCTAGCCTTGGTTAGGATATTTTCCTCCCCAATTCCCTTGATCATTCACATGCTTCTCCTATTTATTCACAACCCTCTCCGTCCCTCGAGTATTACATTGATGCGCCCATTGATAATCCCATGATTTGTGATGCTACTATAGATTTGGATGTTTGATGTGCTTGGTCGGAACCTTGATGATTTTGTGTCCCTAGGTTACTTTATGGATATAATGCCTCCCTTGACCCATATTGCATGTACCTAGTGGATGCACCTAGAAAAATTATGTGGAATACTTTTTTTGATTTCTCTTTTGATTTTCCTATGGCACTTGGTTTGTTGAAGAGAGTGTTGACTTTTTTTATTGTGATTATCTTGATGCTCTCTTACTATCATGCTTGTGAATTCCATGCTGTAGCATTGGACAAGCTTCTGCTGGCATTGACGGCGTCTACTGTGATTAGCCGTGTCTTGAAGTTGTGATGGAGTGGCTGAAGCTCCATTTGTCCTTCCCTTATCCTCATTTATTTCCTTTGAATAGTCCTTTATTTAAGCATCAGGGTGGGGTAGTTTCATGTGTCCCATTTCGGTTTTTAGTTTGCATGCTAGTTAAATCATGTAGTTCATGTTTCTTTTTGTTTGCACTAGTGTGTTGCATTCAGTTGCATTTTAGGATTGCATATAGGATTGCATGTTGGAATGATGTGGATTGGATTGAGATGCCTTCTATGATGCTTTGCTAGGCACGTTAGTTTTCTTGGGGGTGCTAAAATTTGTGAAGGTTTTGTGAATATTTCTTGTTTTAACCCTTGTCTTGATTGAGAACTATGTTACTCCGTTAGAGTTATTGACACTAATGTTGGTACATGATAGTCATTTTACGAGCTAATTGAGACTTTGGTAGATATCTTGTGAGACTTTGAACCTTCGTTGGACTAATCAAATACCTAGTCTCATGTTCTTTCTTGTGTATGACTTTTCCCTGTTCCATCTCTAGAACTTGCTTGGATTCTTATTCAAAACCACATAAGCATGTGTATAGTTGATGATATGACGAAGGCATTCTTTCTAGTTGTTTTAGCCGCATTGGCAAATAGCCTATCCTTGTGTTACATGTTTATCCCTTTTGCTCGCCTTTTGAGCTTATATCCATTTTAGGTGTGAACACTTCATATTATCCCTTGACCATGCACATATTCTTACTTTTATAAGTCGATGGAGCAACACTTTATCTATGCAGTGGGTGGTTTTAGGGATAATTGAGATTGAGGTGGCTTTGGTATGCTGGTTTATTGAGTGACTGATGATATTGAGCATGTAGTTTTGTTTCCCTCTTGTTTGGGTTGTGTATATATGTATTAGATTGTGAGTTGACAATTAGTAACCCTATGTCTTTCAATAACTGCAATTTTCATTCCATTTTGTAACAAAAGAGGAAGAAAAAGAAGAAAAAAGGTCATATTGAAGAAAGAGAAAAAAACCAAAAAAATAAATAAATAGGTGATTGGCATTGGGTATGTAAATAGCATGAGTTTCTTTCTCAGTCAACTCTTTTCCCACTTGATTCATTAGGGTATGTTCATTTTATTGATGAGGTTTGGAGTGTTGATGCTTCATGATGTTTCCGGCAGTTTGTTGGTTGGTCCTTAATCACTTGGCTAATAGCTCCACATTGCCCAAATTCGTTAATCCACTCCTTTCCCTTAAACCCTTTTGTAGCCTACATTACAACCCAAGTAAAGTCCTCTTCATTGTTACATGCACATTACATTTTAAGTGGTGGAGAGTTTAAGAGTTGTGACAAGCATATAGTAGTTTGCATATTTGGAATGTGTGCTGAGTGAACCCCATGTTATATTTCAAACACATGTGTGAGAGTGATCCACATTTCCCAAAAGTAAGGTTTTACTGGTCCATTTAGCTCTACACAATTCCACGTACTTGCATGATGTGCTTTGTGGTTCTCTGGGGGTGATCAAGTTTGATGTCCAACTTGTGGTTGTTTATTTCTTTGGAAACATTCACCTTCTCATAATTTTAAGATATCTAGCGCACTGCTCGGGGTTGCCATTGATTGATATTCTTGTTTGTGATAAGCTATGAGTTACTTAGTTTGAGGAGGTTGTCATGTTTCTAAATTTTAATTGCATTCCCCTTGTTAGTTTTCTCTAAAATTTGCTTGAGGACAAGCAAAAGTTTATGCGTGGGGCGATGAAAGTCATATCTGCATAGGATTTCATTAGTGTTTGGGAGTCATTTTATGGCTTTAGTGTGCTTAATTGCACGATTTATGCCCTTATTTCTACTATTACACTTGGTTTCACTTGTTTTGAGATTGTTTACAGATTTTAACTTTGTAAACCAAGTTATGTGAGTAGAATGATGATTTTGAGGCCTTGTGGATCCAAGACGGTAGCAAAAGAGGCCTAAAAACATCGAACACAGACACTCCATAGCCAGTATCGTGATCCAAAAGGATCCTGGAAGAAGTAGCGAGGCAAAGAAGAGAACACGGCCCAACCAGTGGGCACCAAGGCCAAGCCGTGGTGCGGACCATGGTATGTGGGGCGTCCACGGTCAGATCGTGGTGACCATGTTCCCCGCGAGTATGCTAGTTTGTTTTGCGGCTTTTCGTTTCCCAAACTTTTGGATGGTTAGTAGCTCTGATTCCAGCAATGAAAGATCAATTGTGCTGCCTTTCTTAGTATCAAAACCACTATCCTAGATTAGTTTTTTTCCACCTTAGGGAGATTTTAAGGAAGAAGAAGACGAAGATTTGCAAGAGAACCGTGGATCAGGCAAGCATCAAAAGATCAACGCATCACTGCGGAACTAAGCATCTCTTTCACTATATTTTTCTCATCTCTCAATTAGATTTATTTTCAATTTGTAATTAGATTTCTTTATCATATTTGACTAGAGGCTTTCCAATCTTGGGCTTTTATTGCCTTTGAATGATTTTTGCTTATTTGTGAGTGTTGAATCCTTTGAACCCTTGTTGATTACGTATTTAATTTATACTAGAGGGTTGTTTCTAAGTGGGTGATTTATCTAGTTACTTACTTGTCTTAGATATTGAATGAAGGACTAAAAGGTGAAGTTTGACATAGGAAAGCTATTACTCGACTTGATTGTGTGAGTTCTTAAGGAAGATTCACCATTCAAGATAGCTTAATCGATAATCTACATGCTTAATGAGTCTAGATTGATTAAAAATCGCAAAAAGTAGGGGTTTGGTTGAGTCTGGGTATTTCACTATTGCCTGAATGGGAGTAGTGATATATTAGATTATAACTCTTTAAATTAATTAACTTGGTCACATGGGTTTGCAATTACTTGAAGTGTATTATTTCCCAAATTAATTCCTAGATTTTTATCTTCTATCGATTTGTTCATATTTTACTTAGGTTAGAATTCTTGAATTGTTTGCATCACCTAGCCAATCTTGAGGGAATAAAATTTGATGGAGTGACGTAGTTCTTAAGGGAGATGACCTTGATTTGCTACAATACCACCTTGCGTTTGTGGCTGTATCAGTTGCTTACACTGCGGCCACACATTGGTGGGTTACGAGTGTGCTCCCCTGTCACTTACTATTCTAGAGGATACTCGTTCCTTCATCTCAAAGACCTCTCACCTCTCCTTGGACGCTTCTCTCTAGGATGCGAGGAATGTTCCGACTCCTTGAACCAGGCCCACCGTCGGGAGTGTGCAACATAAGGGGTTGAAGTCATCCTTGACAGCGCCAAAACTTCTTGAACCGTATGGAGGACCTGCCATGCTCAAATGAAATACCTAGCGTCGGCCCCTCCAGCGTACTCGGGATGCTCGAGGCATGGTTGTTCATTAGCCGAAGGCGTAACATTGTCACGAAACATGGGGCCTTCAGTCCACGGTTCGAGGCAATCTCGACGAGCCGAAGGCTTGTATCCTTGAGTTGGCTCATAGCCAAATGTGAAAAGTGTCCTCATGGAGTTTACCCCTTCCATTGTCTTCTTCACTTATTTTGTAACTTGCTATAAGAGGGTATCTGTCATGGTAGTCATAAAGGTTTTGAGGGCATTTGCCGTGACGCACGCTTCCTGTTCGGGAAACCTTTGTCTGACTGACCGGGCGTGGCCCTGGAACTGTCCTAGGCATCATGGACTTCATGGACGTTAGGGAGCGGCCCCGTGTGCGCTTCCGGTGGATTAGTCATGGGATTTTTATCTCTTCTGGATCGGGCTTTTATGGCATCGCTTACTATCGTTATTCACCGTGCCTTCCCACAGAGAGCGCTAAACTGTTTTAGTATAGAGTTATTTGGAGATGGTAGGCATTCTAAGTCGTTGTCTCTTTCCTTATTCTTCTTCCCTAGAAAAGACAAAGCTTAGATTGTGGATTTGAGGAATGCCTCCCTAATGCTCAATTCAATCCTCAGAGCAAGAGAAGGGAAAACATAGCTAACAGAAAAAAGGCTAAACATTGTATCTTTCTTGGAAAGACTAGTTTTTTTTGTTTTTTTTACAAAAGGGGAAACCCTAATGCTTGTGATGTCAAACCTATATTTTAGTGAAAATTGATTACTTTTCTCATACTAGGTACATGGGTATTTATAGGGTGTTATAGCTAAGGGTAAAATATTAGTTTTATAAGATTTTACTCTTGTGGTCTTGGATGAGGTAAGAGTCTACCCCCATCTTGGCAGCCCATAGCAGGTTTGGGTCTCCCTTCTTGGGCCTTGATACATACTTTCTGACGTGGCTAGGATGGTGAGATCTTAGCTAAATCAAGTACTTTCATGACAAAGCTGGGGTGGACATTATTGACAGAAAAAGACAAACTTTGGCCCTACATCTTTTGAGTTAAGTATTGTAGTGAAAGATGTGGCATGGATATGTTCAACCTTAAATAAGTTAAGTCCAGTGCTTGGACAGGAATTCTAGAGAATGGTGATTATCTTAAAATGGGATGAAGGCTAAAATTAGTAATGGCCATGGTACTCTGTCCAATCATAATAGATTCTAATGAGCCTTTTTACAAAGTCATCTCACAACCTATTCCCTACCATGTTAAAAATTTTATAGTAGTTGAGCTTGGAGACCCTCATGACAATTGAAATGGCAAGCGTTGGCTAATATAATAGCAGAGGACATCCTGAAAAAAATTGCTTTAGTGAAGATGCTTCTAGGAAATGATAATGTAGACCCAATTGGATGGTTCTATGTAAGGAGGTTTTTTTGTTAATTCTGCTCTTACTCTCATAAGAACTTGTCTAAAGCAGTGTGATATGTTTTGGTAATTGATTTGGATGGCTTCTTTCCCTTAACGTATTAAATTCTTTAGTTGGTTAGTTGCATATGATCGTATCATGTCCAAATCCAATCAATTTGTTAGAGGTGTAATCAGGAATCTAAGTTACAAGATTTACCTTTTGAATGATGCTCAAAAAATAGTGGGATAAGTTCACGTGTTTTAGGTAGTAGTTGCAGTAGTGGTTTGTTAGTCAGTTATCATTTTTATTTGCTTTAGATTCTACTCTACATAAGATTTGAATTGTTAGCAGGGTCACATAGGTCATATATGTTGTAATAGCTTGTTTTTAGTAAAAGTTTGCTTTAGTTGAAGCCTATTTATACAGCTTAGCTTGTTTCAATTTTAACACGTGTCAAAGAAAGGCACACCTTGTAATTTCCTCTTTTTTTTCCTTCTATACTTTATTCCTTCCCCTTAATAATTCTTGGTATCAGAGTTGTTCTTTGAGTGAGAAAGATTCACATGCACCGTTTGAAAACTAAAAAAAAAAAACTAAAAGAAAGCCAAGTGAGGTCTAAACTAGAAGAAGGTAAAGTAAAAAGGCGAGAGAGAGAGAGAGAGAGAGAGCAAACATATTGAGGCAAACACCAAAATTGTGAGGTAGCCATGCCAAGCGACAACACAAACACTTCATCTCAACCCCTAATACATACGTTAAAAGGGGAAAAATACCACCATTGAGTCTAAAAATGAAGACAATGTTATGGTCTCAAGAGTTATGCGACTTAGTGGAGAATGGCTACGAAGAGCGAGACCCTGCACTGGCTCAACATAGCTAGCAGTTGTGGGAGACCCGCAAGAAAGATGCAAAGTCTCTATTTCTCATCCAATTAAGCCATGGATGATGAAATTTTCCCCCAAGTTGCAGTAATAACAACTTCTCATGAAGTATAGGAGACACTGAAGAAAGAATTTTGGGCAAAAATAAGGTAGCTACTGTTAAACTACACACATTTAGGCATGAGTTTGAAATTTTGGCCATGAAAGAGAAAGAGCATGTGTAAGAATTTCTCTAGAGTGTTTAGGATTGTTAGTTATATGAAGACATGTGGTGAAAGTGTCAGTAATGAAAGTGTTGTTAGTAAGGCGTTGAGAAGTGTAATAAAATATTTCGATCATGTTGTCGCCACAACAGAAGAGCCGAAGGATCTTTCTAAATATAACTGTGACGCATTAACGAGTTCACTATTAGACCATGAAGTAAGGATCAATAGTCTTATGAGAAAGTGGAGAAAAGACATTTCAAATAAAGAGGGAGTTCAGCAAGGGCAAGATATAAAATTCACAAGGTAGAAATCAATATGGAAGAGGCATGGTTGGGGTTGCGACCGTGGGAGAGAATGAGGCAAGTTTGGTGGTAGGAGCACTATCTAGTGCCACTACTGCAAAAAGTTTGGGCACAACGAATCTAATTATTAGACCAAATAGAAGAATGAGCATAAATGTGTCAACTTTATTGAGACATCACAAGAGGTGAGTAACTTATTCATGGCTTACTCGTCGACAGATGCTGGAATAATGTTTACTTTATTGATCGTGCTTGCTCTAAATACATGTTGGGCACAGGGTCATTGTTTAAGGTGCTTGATGAATAAAAAAAATTATAATTCAACTCCCGAATAACAAGTCGATCAGAGCTGATGGCTGATGTACTATTGCTATCAACACTTCACATGGTAATATTGAGCTTCATCATGCAGTATAGTATGCTCCTTACCTTGCTTGTAATATTTAAGTGTTGTGTAATTGATGAAGGTGGATATTTTATTATGTTTGGTGATGATTCTTGTAGCATTTATGATAAAAGGCCTGGTAAAAAGCTTTTTTATTTTCAAATGATCAAAAGCAGCATGTATCACCTTGATGTCTTTATGAAAAACAAAAATTGTGCATTAGTTGCTACAAACAATGCAATAGGAAATTCATGGCACTTACAGTATGGTCATTTGAATATTAAAGGGTTGCAATTATTAAGCAGAAAAAAACATGGTTGAGTGATGCCTAAGGTTGACACATTTGTTTTTTGTAAAGGACGTGTCTATGGCAAACAATGTCGACCATCGTTTCCTATAGGCAATGCTCTGAGAGCCACTACTTGTCTAGAGTTGATCCATGCTGATTTGTGCGGTCCCTTGTCAATGGAGTGTTTAGGAGGGAGTTAACATTTTTTGCTCTTTATTGATGGGCATAGTCGTATGAGCTAGGTATATTTCTTGAAATATAAATTAGAAGTTTTTGAAAATTCTAAGAAATTTATGGCTTTTGGAAAGAAACATAGTGGTTATCAAATTAAGGTTTTTTGAATAGACAGAGGATGTGAATTTACTTCAATTGTGTTCAACACCCTCTATGAAGCACACGACATCCACAAGGAGCTTACAACACGTTACACATAGGAGCAAAATGGTATAGCAGAGCGAAAGAATCAAATAGTTGTCAGATAGGAAAAAACATGATGGGTCTAAGGGGCATTCCAAAATAGTTTTGTGCAGAAGTAGTAGCCATAGTATACCTCCTGAACATTTCACCTGCGAAGGCTATCTATAATAGGACTCCATATGAATCTTTAAAACATAGTAAGCATAAAGTAAGGCACTTACGAGTTTTTGGATGTATAGCTTTTTTTTTTTTTGGTGAACTCACAATTACGTCGTAAGTTGGAAGAAAAATCTAAAAATTTCATCTTTGTTGGGTATAGTACTTAGTCCAAAACTTATAAGATGGATAATCTAAAAGTGGTAAAATGATAATAAGCAGGATTTAGTGTTTGATGAAGTTGCAAGTTGGGATTAGGGTGATGAGTAGGTCCACCAAGGCATTCCTATAGAAGTTCCTTCAATTGAAAAGCACAAACCAACCTCTGCAAGCTCACCAGCAGGTTCACCAACCTGTTCGCTTGCAAGTTCACCTACATGTTCAACCACAAGTTCACCAACAAGTTCACCCAACACAAACTCTTCCCCATCTATTGAGGAGCTTGCAACTATGTCAGTTCAACTAAAAAGATCAACAAGAGACAAAATTTCAAATCCCAAATATGCTAAATTTTCTTTGCTTGTTTCGAATCTAGTTTTCTTTGAAAAAACTACTAAAGAACTTAAGTGGTGTAAAGACATGGAAGAGGAGATTCTGGCTATTGAAGAATAAGACTTAGGATTTCTTAGACTTGCTAGAATAAAAGAATGTTATTGGACTTAAATAGGTGTATCGCACGAAATACCATGTTGATGGAACACTTCAAATGTACAAAGCTCATTTGGTAGCTAAGGGCTATGCACAACATCAAGGTATTGACTTTGATGTATCTTTGTCACTTGTCACTCAATTTGAAATGGTGAGAACTGTTCTATCTCTTGCTGCGTCATTGAAGTTGCCAGTTCATCAGTTTGATGTAAAGTCTACTTCTTTTAAATGGTAAGTTAGAAGGGGAAGTCCATGTGTCATAACCTAGGGGTTTTCTTGTTAAGGGTAATGAGCACAAAGCTAAAGGCTTAAAAAAGCTCTTTATGGGCTTAAGCCAACACGGCGAGTATGTTATAAAAGGATTGACTTATATTTTCTGAAAAATGGTCTTCAAAGGAGTGAAAATGAGTCTACATTATTTGTCAAAAAAAACTTGACAATGGTGATGTCTACATTGTGTGCATTTACGCAGATGATATGATTTATTTACAATACTATAAAAATTTAGTTGCTGAATTCAAATTGTGCATGAAGGAGGAGTTTCAAATGTCAGACTTGGGTATGTTACAATATTTTCTTGGGCTTTAAGTGAAACAAGTGGAATATGGGATTTTTCTTTCCTAGAGAAAGTATGCAAGTGACATTCTATTTGGATTTGGGATACAAAACAGCAAATTGGCTGCTACTCCCATTAATACAAACAAGAAGTTGCAACTTGAAGATGGTATAGAGGTTGTTGATCGAGTTCTTATAGAAGTTTAATTGGTGGGTTGAATTCTTTTGAAAGATTTTACACACACTTGTCCTAATATTATTTTCTCTATGAGTGTGTTGCCTAGGTTTATGCATAGACCCACTAAGCTAAATTTTGGGGTAGCAAAAAGGGTATTATAGTACATTTGCTAGAACTATTGATTTTGGGATCTGGTACTGAAAGAAATCAATTTTCAATCTGGTTGGGTACAGTGACAGTTCGACTTGGCAAAAATTGACCTGACCCGAAAACTCGACCCGAACCTGCCCGAAAGTTTTGGGTTTTGAACATGATTTTCTCGATCCGAACCTAAAATAAACCGAACTCAAAGACCTCACAAATTTTTGGGTCAAACCTGACCCGAAAAAACCCACCCGCTCAACCCGAATAATATATCCTTATTTTTTATTTTTCTTTAATTTTTTTCCCTTTAACAATAAGAGTTTTTCATTATAGTGAATTGTTTAGAAAGACGTTTTATAATTATCGCATCTCTTCACAAATTAGATGATGGTACCCGTTCTTTCTGAAATTGTTTCTCATAAAATAATGTCATATACAACTTATAAATGGAACAATTTTAGAAACGGGCATGAAATATCTAGTGTTAAGAAAATCAATTCAGAATAACACAAGTATTAAAAATGTGCAAGTCGTATCATTACATTCCTAGTGAATTGAATACGTCTCTTTGCATTTTAATTAATATTACCATATAATAATCTAAAATATTGATGTTATAATTGATAAATAATTATAATATTTTGTACGTCTATAATATTCTTTCATTTGGCATCCTTATAATTGGCCTTCAACTTGATGTTAGTGTTGAGAAATAGACCAATTTGTGTTCGCGTTAGGATGGGCTCACTAATAAAGCATACATGATTAGGTAATGATAGGTTAGTTACCAAAATATCAAATTATTAAATGGATTATTAATGGGTCGAACTGCTCAAACCTATTATCATGCTTTAGGCAGGTCGGCCCATCAATAGCCCGACCTATTGTTAATATTTAATATACGGACCAGCCTACTTCAACCTGACTTAGTGTTTACCGGTACATGTCATTTATATATCATATTGAAAATTTTAAATATTTTTTATTTTCTTTTAAGAAATTATAATTAGAATGTTTGTTCATTAAATACAGACAATTTTAAGTAATAATTATGCCAAAATTTTGATTTTCATAGAAAGAAAAATAACTCATTAAAAAGACGCATCAAGCCTGTTGGGTTCACCCGAAACCCGTAAAACCGAAATACATCTGCCCGTATTTTACCCGAACCCGAAATACACCGGATCCGTATGTTACCCGAATCTGAATACACTCGATCCGTATTTAACCTGTCCACCCGAACTGACAAGTCTAGTGGCAGTGATTGGGTAGGTTGTATAGATGATTGACGAAGCACTTTAGGGCATGTCCATACCTTGGATTCTAGAGCAATGTCATAGAGTTCGAAAAAGAAGGAAGTAGTAGCTCTTTCATTAACTGAAGTAGAACCTACAGCTACAACTTCGGCAACTTGTAAGGCAGTGTGGTTAAGAAGGTTACTCACTGATCTTCAAAATGCACAATAGGAAGCAACATTGATATTGTTATAATGAAGCCACTATTGCAATGACAAAGAACCAGAAGTTTCATAGTAGAACAAAGCACATCGATAATCATTATCACTTTGTTTTGGAGCCTCATAGCCAAAGGAGAAATAGCATTGAAGTTATGTGGTACAAATGAACAAGTGGCAGATGTTCTCACTGGATCAGTCCCATAAGCCAAGCACAATTATTTCAGATTGAACTTGGAGTTTGCAATTTTGAAACAAGGAGGAGTGTTGAATGATGCTCTCTAAAATTAGTGGGAAAAGTTCCTGTTTTTCAGATAGTAGTTGCAATAATGGTTTGTTAGTTAGTTATCATGTTTATTTGCTTCAGATTCTATTATAGATAGACTATGAATTGTTGGCATTGCCACACGGCTCATATTTGTGTTAATGGCTTGTTTTAGCAATAGTTTGTTTTACTTGAAGCCGATTTTATGGCTTATGTTTTTTTTTTCAGATTTAACATTAGTCGAAGTAAAAGAGTGCATTTTACAATTTCCTCTATTTTTTGCTCCTATATTTTATTCCTGTACCCCAATACTACCCATTAAAAATAGCTCATCCTCCACATTCCTAGACCTTATACATTAACTAGCTAGGTTAGCTGGGATGAATTTAGGATGCCTGCAGCCCTCTAAAAGCAGAATTTGTTCTTCTCTTTGCCTCTTCATTCCTGGCGAGGAATTAACTTGGATGCTAAGTTGTCTTTGACTATTGATTGGGATACTGATTTTGCTATCTCGTGTTGGGGATTATGGAAATGGTGAAACAAGAGAGGTTTTAAATGATCCTCTGTCAACTCTCACAGGCCGTAGGAGTTTGTTCAGGGTAATAGTGCGAACATTATCCAACTTTTTCAACTTCTGATCCTAGGTCATTAAAATCTTATTAGTAAATAAGATAGGATTTGATCATGTGGTTGCTCCTCCTAAGAACTAGATCAAATTTAATATGGATGGAGCATCAAAAAGCAGTTGTGCAGCAGCAAGTGGGGAAGTTATGTATCTAAGACACCTTGGTAATTGGATTGAGGGGATGTTTATGAACTTTAGTTGTGTTATACATCTATTAAATCAGAATTACTGGCTTTATTAAGGGTTCTCAAGCTGGCAACATGTGAAGGCTTTATAAGAGTTGTTAAATGGATTGAATGTATAGTGATTTTTAATAACATCCAAAAACCTATTGGAGCTATTCAACCTATCTCTTATAATATTGTCATTTGTTACCGTCAAAAAAAATTTTAAACAAGAATGGTAGATCCAAATCAAGCATTTTTATCAGCATTCTAATAGCACCGTCAATCATTTAGCTAACAATAGAGTTGAACTATCGAAAAATTTTGTTTTTTTATGATTTTTCCCCTCCCTCTCTTTTTACTATCTTATTTAATGATATATTTAGTGGTGCAGCTCAGCATTGTAATGTTGACAATTAATGAACGCCTTTAGGGGCTTCGACCCTTGTTTTTTACCGTTAAAAAAACATATGACAATATTTCATTTAGGCTAACATAATAAACTGATGTGTGTAATATAACAACAAGTTTGTAATTTCTGAAAAAAAAAAGAAAACGTAAAAAATAGACAAGGCACCTGTGCTTGTATATGAATTGTAAGTTAATTGCGAAGCTCACTACCCTTGTCTCTCACACCCTTCCTTTTGTTGAGATAATAGACAATTTTTATGATTTATGTAGGAGAAGGCGAGAAAGAGGAAAATAACAATTGAGATAATACTTCTTGTTTTTTTTTTTCACTGCCCCTCAAATGGCTCAAATACATGGGTATTTATAAATGACATCTTCACCTAGTATGATGAACATTCATCCTAATCCATTCATGTATCTATGTGTGAACTAACCCACATAAATGATCCATACAATACAATGTATTCAAGAATACATGAATCTCATAAGATACATGAACCTAGAAAACACTCTTCAATATTTAATAAATCAAGTTTATTATCTTATTTTATTTTTAACATCCTCCCTTAAACTTGATTTACTTTGGTTACACCAATCAAACCACACAACCTGGCAAAATCTTCAAACTTCAAAGGCTTCGTGAATGTGTCTACAACTTGATCATTTGTCCTAACATAAGCGAGCTTCACTTCCTTCTGCTCGACACATTCCCGTATGAAATGGAATCTTGTATCAATATGTTTACTACATTCGTGGAACGTAGGATTCTTTGCTAATGCAATAGCGGACTTATTATCCACATGTATTGTAGTGGGCACCTCCTGCGACATGCGAAGCATCTTTAGCAATTTTCTGAGCCATATTGCATGACAAACTGCTGAGGTGGCTACAACATATTCAGCTTCACAAGTTGAAAGAGACCCGATTGATTGTTTCTTTGAGCACCTAGAAAAAGTTGTGTCTCCAATAAAAGATACGTAACCGATAGTACTCTTTCGATCATCAACATCTCCACCCCAATCACTATCACTGTAGCCAATGAGAATGAAATCTTCGGATGTAGTGAAAGTGAGGCCATGATTAATGGTGCCTTTGATGTACCTCAAAATTCTCTTCGCTATTTTCATGTGGGAAGTTGTTGGCACCTCCATAAATCGGCTGACAAGGCCAACTCCGTAAAGAATGTCTCGTCTCGTGCATGTCAAATATCTCAAACTTCCAACAAGACTCGGGTATAGAGTTGGATCTACCTTTTCTCCTTCATCAAACTTAGATAATTTCGTTCCACAATCGATAGGAGTGCTCACCGACTTGCAGTTTCGCATATTAAATTTCTTAAGAATTTTTCTGGCGTATCCTTCTTGAGAAATAAACATGCTATCATCATTTTGCTTAACTTCGATTCCAAGACAATAGGACATGAGTCCAATATCAGTCATCTTAAATTCTTGAGCCATCACCCTCTTCAATTCATCGAACATCTTCGAATTTTTGCCAGTGAAAATCATATCGTCAACATATAAACAAACAATCAACATACCTCCTTGCCTATCTTCTTTGACATAAAGAGCATGTTCATGAGGGCATTTGTTGAAATCATGACCTTCAAAGTATTTGTCAATCCGGCTATACCATGCCTTTGGTGCTTGCTTTAAGCCGTACAAGGCTTTCTTCAATTTCAGCACTTTACCTTCATGTCCCTTGACAACATAACCCAAGCGCTGTTCAATATAGACTTCTTTGAGATAACCATTCAATAAAGTGGACTTAACATCCATTTGATGAATCTGCCACCTGTTATGGGCCGCCAAGGATATGATGAGATGAATAGTCTCCAACCGAGTGACAGGGGCAAAGACCTCATCGTAGTCTATGCCTTGTCGTTGGCCATAACCTTTTGCAACGAGTCTAGCCTTGTATCTTTCAACTCCTTCTTTTGCATTCTTCTTCACTTTGTAAATCCACTTGACACCAATCACCTTTTGGCCTTTTGGAAGATCGGCTAATTCCCATGTGTCATTCTTTTGTATTGCATGAATCTCTTCATCCATTGCTAGCCTCCAATTTTTGTCTTCCACTGCTTCTTCAAAATTAAGAGGCTCAGAGTCAGCAAAAAGACTAAAAAGAGTTGGATTATCAAGTACCTGTGTCTCGTCATAAAATTCTCTTAGATTCCTTGTGCGCCTTAGCCTTTCAGAAGAGCTATCAGTTGAAGATTGTGGACTTAGAGATGAATTCGGAGTAGGAGGCGTCAAATCTTCTCTTGTCACTTGATTAGGCTTTCCATCAACCAATGGAAATGAGACAGTTTCTTCATTGGAGGAGATGTCCCATTCCCACGAGTTCTTTTGATCAAACACCATATCTCTACTGATGATCACCTTCCTATTAATATGATTGTAAAGCTTGTAGCCTTTGGATCTTGAATCATATCCAATGAAGACAAGCTTCTTACTCTTGTCATCAAGCTTGACTCTCTTCTCATCGTGGGCATGGGAATAGGTTATGCTTCCAAAAATACACAAGTGAGAGACACTTGGTTTCTTACCGCTCCATGCTTCTTGTGGTGTCATGCCATGGACACTCCTTGTTGGACAATGATTTGACAAGTACATAGCGCATGAGACAGCTTCGGCCCAAAACTCTTTGGGCGTCTTCTTACTTCTTAACATGCTTCGCGTCATGTTGAGAATGGTTCGATTCTTGCGTTCCACTACTCCATTTTGTTGAGCAGAACGTGGAACTGTGAGAAAATGGCGTATGCCTTGAGAAGCACAAAATTCTTCAAACTCCTTGGATGTGAACTCACCGCCTCTGTCAGTTCTCAAAGCTTTGAGAGTATAACCACTCTCTTTTCGACAAGTGCCTTAAACTTTCGAAATACTCCAAATGCTTCATTTTTCTCCTCCAAGAAGTATACCCATGTCTTACGAGAAAAATCATCAATGAAAAGTAAAAAATAGTTGGATTTACCATGTGAAGATGGCTTGATCGGTCCACACAAATCGGCATGAACAAGTTGAAGAGGCTATGAGGCTCGAAAATTTGCTTCTTTCGAAAAACTTCTTGTAGTTTGCTTTCCCATGAGACATCCCTCACAAAGCCGATTTGGATGAGAGATGAACGGTAAGCCATTCACCATCTTCTCTTGTGCCAAACTCTTTAAGCCACGAAAATTCAAGTGGCCTAATCTCAAGTGCCATAGCCACGAGTCATCTTTCACACAGGTTTTCAAGCACTTTGGATGATCAACTTGAACTTTGAGTAAGAAAATTCTATTCCTTCCCATGTAGACCTTCGCGATTAAATTTTGAAACATATCTTTCAAGGTGAGAGACTGATTCTTCATGTGAATGTCGTAGCCAATTTCAAGTAATTGGCCTAAACTTAAGATGTTTGTTTTTAAAGAAGGCACATAATAATCTTGAGAAATTAAGTGATGGTTACCGTTTTTGGTGTGAATAAGAATGTCACCTTTCCCCTTGATTGGAACTTTGGTGTTGTCTCCAAAAACAATGTTGTCGGCAATGGTCTCGTCAAGATTTGTGAAAAACTCCTTGTTGCCACTCATGTGGTTACTAGCGCTCGTATCAAGGTACCAAACACCTTTGTCTTCTTCTCCTTTGCTTTCCAACAACAGGTAGAGATCTTCTTCCTCCTTCACGTCTATGAAATTTGCCTTCTCATCGGTGTTGGTGTTGGTGTGCCAACACTCCAAAGCGTAGTGACCAAATTTATGACAATTATGACATTGAACATGTGATTTATCATATGTTCTTCCTCTACCATGACCTCTTTGATTTCGGTAGCCTCCACGCCCTCTTGATACTTTGGATAGACTGTTGGATTCTCCGTATTGTGATCCATCGTATTTACCGTGTCCTCAATAGCGGCCTCGTCCACGGCCATAATGACCTCCCCGTCCACGACTTCTTCCTTGGCCATGGCTTTGACTATTCGACTTCCGTGGCTCCTGCATTTTGTCACCCACGGACATCTTGGTTTGAAGAGCTTGAACTGATGGCTCTTCTTTTCTCTTAATTCTCTCCTCATAGGCTTGTAAATAACCCATGAGTTGATCAAAAGTCATCGTCTCCAAGTTGTTGCATTCTTCAATGGCAAAAGCAACATACTCAAGTTTTGAGTCAAGCCATCTAAGAATCTTCTCCATAACACAAACATCTTCAATTGTCTCTCCATAACGCTTCATTTGGTTGACTACACTAGAAACTCTAGTAAAGTAATCAAAAACTGTTTCCGACTCCTTCATATGTAATGATTCAAATTCACCCCTAAGGTTTTGGAGACGAACTTTCTTTACCTTGTCCAATCCTTTGAAATTATTTTCAAGAATTGTCCAGGCTTCTTTGGCCTTTGTAACCAAAGATACCTTCTCAAACATAGTATCATCCAATCCCATGTGGATGATAGATAGGGCATGTTGATCTAACTTGCGATTTTTAAGCAAGTTATTCCGTTGAGCTTGTGTCAAAGCTCCCTCATTCTCAGGTTCTTCATAACCTTTCTCTACTATCTCTCATGCCTCTTGTGAGTCAAGCAAGGCCTTCATCTGAATACTCCAAGTACCATAATTATCTTTCGTGAGTTTTGGGATAATAAAGGGAAAGGTGGAATTCATCCTGTATGTGGCTCTGATACCACTTTGTTGAGATAATAGATAATTTTTGTGATTTGTGTAGGAGAAGGCGAGAAAGAGGAAAATAACAATTGAGATAATACTTCTTGTTTTTTTTACTGCACATCAAATGGCTCAAATACATGGGTATTTATAGGTGACATCTTCACCTAGTACGATGAACATTCATCCTAATCCATTCATGTATCTATGTGTGAACTAACCCACATGCATGATCCATACAATACAATGTATTCAAGAATACATGAATCTCATAAGATACATAAACCTAGAAAACACTCTTCAATATTTAATAAATCAAGTTTATTATCTTATTTTATTTTTAACACCTTTCTCCTTACTACTTTTAAACACCTTCCTCCCGCTTTCCTCCCTTTCCTCCTCTTAATAAATTATTACTCCAAAACCATCATATAACCGCACCCAACCTAGCCTAACTCTGCATTCTTCTCGTATATAAATCTAGCATTGCATTATTCCACCATCTCCACAGACGTACAACTCCCCACTCCGCCAGTTCTCAATAGCCCCTTCTCATTGATTAGTGACACTGGCAATCTTCGATCAAGTGATCCTCAAGTGAACTCAAACATCAGCAGAGGAAGGTTTGGTGTTGTTTCAGAGCAGTAAGTATGCCCCATGACACTAACAATAGCAATGCGCAAGATTCCTCTCCCGATGAGCCCATCGCTTACACCGAGGCGGCGGCGTGAGTAATCCCAATGTGTGAGCACTGCCTTGAGTTCTTTGACAATGTGCATACTAAGGAAGTTGAGGTCTTCTTTACCTTAACACTTGCTGAAATTCAGTCAAGAAGACTTCTTATGAAGAGGTTCCTTTGTACTTGATTAGAAGAATAATTTCTAGTGGTACATATCATATTAGATGTTAGGTAGTCACGCTAAGATCTGCATGATCAAATAATGAATCAGATGCCTTAATTGTCAATTAATATGAACAATAACACCCTCTAGGAAGTGATTAATGGTAATAAGACCTACAAATGAGAGGTGAGTTTTAAGAAGCCATTAACAGTGAAAGGAGAGAAGGCAATTAAAGTAATGCCTATGCAGAAGAGAAATGGGACCTAGAACAAGCCCTTGTGCAATCCTAGGGATGTCGATTTGCTGGTGCGCAGCGCATGGAAGATGAGGTGTGAGGATGCATTATTGTGTAAATAACTACGATAGTTTATTCATAATATGTAAGTGCACGTAGTCCAAACTAACATAAGTAAAAAAGCCAGGGCTATATAACACAATAGGCTTAGAAACAAAGTAGTACAACAAACCCGAGCCACATTGCAAATATAGGCCAGCACAACAAAATAAAATATCAAAACAAAGAAAAGTCCGCATAAATAAAGGGAAAAAATAGAAAACTGCATTTAAAATTAAATTCTTCTCCATCGATTAACAAAAGTATTTCAAATAAACTACCAGGTTTGTGCCTTCTTTCTAACTATCTCTTTCTCCATCTATATTTGGTCAAAATCAATGAGAAAACAGTCAAAAATCGCATGTAGTTACTTGATTTCCAACACACATTTTTGTAATATATGTTATAGTTGTGAATCTAAAATTCTTATAAGCAAATTGAGGAGGCTATTGAGCAATAAAGTAATTTCAAGGTTGAACAAGAATCAATTCTTTGAATTCTTCACAAAAAAAGGAAACAAAAGCTTGAGCAAGAAAGTTTAATCAAATTTGCAACTTCTTTTTACTTTAATTTCGCAACTAACTTCAATAATATGCAATAAAATTGCATAACAAAAATCTAGGATTTGTTGGAGACAATTGGTTTTGTTTGTTTGCTTTCAAAATAAAATAGAAAAACTACACTTAATCTACAATATAAATTGCTAAACAAAAATCTTTGAATGGCAAACAAAATACTTGCATGTGACAATTTGCATATGGCATTAATAGTGTATTACTTACTAGTTATGGAATGTTTGTGACTAATCCTGAAACATTGCTTTTAAAAAGGCCTTCATATGAAAAGAATAACATTTTCAGTTCTAAAGTTATTTGTGTTCTTTTCAAATTAGAAAGTCAAATGTATTGCTTTTTCTATAAAAAAAAAAGAAAAAAAAAAGAAAATTTATGTAAAAAGTTAAAACAGTCAATGAACTTGTTATAAAAAAATCCATCAATAACGCTTAAATAGTAACATGTATATTGCTTACATATAGTACAAGATCCACCTTGCAACAACATCATAATTTGAATATGAGAATTTGTAATGCTACTTGTAACTAGAGGAACTTTATTCATGCTACTATAACTAATCAAAGGAATGAAAATACTAAGAATTAGGCCAAAATTAGGACAACCTAATATGTACAAGTCAAAATAGACTCTTCACATTTAGTTTGATCAAGGTGTACTTGGAGTTAGGATATAAACTTTGAAGTTGCGATTTGTGATAAATGAGAACGTAACCTTACCTCAACAACGGGTATGTATAGTATTCAAATGAAAACTAGGATTCATTGTAATAAATTGTAAGAGTGAGCATATTAATCAACACTAGGATTCCTATAAAGAACATCAAGATTACTTACATAATGTCCTATATATCAATTACATCCATAATAATACCAAAAAGGCCCCATTCGGAGTACTATACACTTTCTTGTTTGGTTAGTTTGGCGCAACCTAGTAGAATAATTATCCAGCAAAAGATTAGAAACATAAAATCTTAACTTTCACTTCATTATTTATATTTCATATATACCTAGATATATGATTAATAATTGACGTTCTTTGTGTCCTGGCATTGATAAGAATTTCTATGTTTAAAAGCAAAAGAATGTAGTCACAATATGCATATTTCAACATAACCATAAACATTTTTCCTTGTGTATATTTTGGCTTGACTTTTCCATTTATTAGTAAGGATAAACAAAATCCCCTAGTGCCATATATTGAAAGTCCAGAAGAAAAAGAGAAATCCATTGATGCTCTTAACAAATTTCCAACATTTTCTAGTGAGAATACAAGCTAAAATGAAGAAGGTACTATAGGTAATGAATGAGCAAATGAGAAGCAATAAAAAAAGAGGAGCATGATAACACAGAAAATAGCACCACTGAGAGAAAACCAAATAAGAAAGAAAAAGAAAAGGCAAGATTGAAGACAAAGAGAATGAGGACAATGAAGAAAAAGAAACATACATTAGTGCAATAAAAACACATGAGGAAGAAAATGAAAAGGGCAACACTGAAAACAAAGAGAAGGAGGACAATGAGAAAGAAAAAGGAAAGGACAACATTGAAGACAAAGAGAAGGATAACAATGAAGAAAAAGACACCTATAACAGTGGACCAAAATAGCTGAGGAGGAAAATGACAACAACGAAGAAAAATAGAAGAAAATTAGTGAAGATGAAGAAATGCACAGCATTGCACCCACATATGAGCAAAAAGAGAAGATTGATAGCACTGAAGGGGAAGAGAAAGAGAAGGTTCAGACACCAAAAATTAAGGGAAGGAAGTCGATACTGCTTACAACAATGAAATGAATACGATTAATGGTAGCAACCTAATGGCTAGACATCACTGCAAAACACAAGCA
Organism: Selenicereus undatus; assembly: GCA_017589665.1. Taxonomy (NCBI): domain Eukaryota; kingdom Viridiplantae; phylum Streptophyta; class Magnoliopsida; order Caryophyllales; family Cactaceae; genus Selenicereus; species Selenicereus undatus. The sequence continues at coordinate 43,801,309 of JACYFF010031954.1, forward strand.
ACGAAGCAAGCACAAAAGCATGAAAGTGTGATATTCAATTATGAGACTAGAAAGGTGACAACAATAAGTACGACAAGGTCAAAGGCTGCTGCTACAACTGTCTCAGAGAAAGAAACCAGAGAAAGAAAATGAGCAAAATCACAAGTAAACACTCAAACTGCCATAAAAGGATCCAAAAATGTATATCGTCAAAGGATGCTCTACTCAAGCTGTGATGTCTCACCTTAAGAAGGAAAATGTGTAAATTTCATGGATGTCTAATCAGGACATCCACAAGGCTTTGTCCATATATATTTTTTTAGAAAACTTTAATCTAATTAACCCCTAGAACAAAGTATTATAGAGGTAGCTTAGCATAGTCTAGCTAGATTTAGGTGTCAAATCTAAACATACACCTTATTTATATTGATATAATTATCCAAAACATCATTAGATGGTTCATTTGACCTGTGGCCATTTTCATTTTACACGACAACCATCAATATCACTAGAACACAACATAACCAAGAAAAGTTGGCTTCCCAAGTTCAACTCCTAAAGAGTGTTTGAGCACTAGCCTTCTTAACTGCTCCTTAACTTTGTTCTAGTACCTGAAAAATGGAAAAGTTATGAGCTCCCCGAGCACAACAACTAAATTATGTCAGTTACCTCTGTCATTTTCACTTTGAACATTTGTAGCTTAACAAACTCACACACATATGAAAATCGTCAAAGTCACGTGCATGAGTCAAAATAGTTAAAGAGAACAAAACTGAAAAGGCTTATCGAAAGTCAAATAAAATTATGACCACTGCCCACAAGCACACAGGTGTTGTAGTATAGATAAAATATCATCCTCAGGGACCAAAGTAATTGATCAAGTCCTTTCTATAAGAAAATACTAAGCAATTACTTAATCGAGGAATTTTGATTTAACAACTTCTAATCAATTGATTCTAAATTCAATCAAGGAGAAACGCCTAGGGATTTATTTAGTTAAGAAAGGTGTTGGATCAATATGGTTAACATGTGCTTTTCTCTGATTGGATAATTTCGAGGAATTACAATCTATCTAGAATTTAGTCTATTCTTTCGAAATCGCCAAATTGCCTAAATTAAGCAAAAGTCATTCTTTCAAACTAATTTGGCTTAATCTAAGTTCAATATTTTTCATTACTCTCTCGTCCTCTCAACATGCCAATCTCTCTTTGGAGTCATCGCTATATTATGTCTTATCAAGCAGTCTAACATTCAAATTTCACCTTTCAGTTCTTCATTCAATTGTTTCAAGGGTACAAGAAAAATTTGGCTAAAATCACTCACAACATGATAATCGCTTGATAAACCACTCACAACATGATAATCACTTGATAAAATGAAATCAAATCAATCATGAAACAAAAGCCCAATTCTATTGAATATAACATGATCCAACTACACTTCCATTAACAAACAAATCCCTAGACAAGATAAACTACTCACTCATGATTAAAAATTAAACAACTAAGCAATGATTCAGCGAAATTTAAGAGGGAAAGGCTTGACAATGACAGCCTTCAACAAAGTCTTCAAACTGCCAACAAAATCGAACTCCTTACTCAAGACTTCTCACTTGCACAAAAATCAAACTAAAATCCTAACTACAAAAAAGGTAAAATTTTGAGAAGGAAAATGACTATCTATCATATCCTTCTCCTCTTTTCTGCCACCGACGGACGAGTTTATAAAGAAGAACATGAGCATTTTCAGCCACACAATTGAAGGAAATCGAAGGCCATAATTACTAGCATACCACTGCCCGTGGCAGGCACCACGGGCAGACCGTGGTCTTGGCTAGAACCAAATTTTCTGTTATTCTCTTGCTCCACAGGCATAACATCTCATGGGCATCTGTGGGAGATCAAAATACACTCAAATGAGGGTCAAATGTTGGGCCAAAATGATCCAAATTCCTGCAAAAATATCAAAGGCACTATGTTCACAAGTCAATTTCAGGTCAAAAGCAAAAATATCATTTTTTCAACATATCAATGGATATGGCGCTTGATAACAATTATCCTTGGGTACAATTGGAGACCACATGTTTGGTAAGTTTTTGTATAATAGCATAATCACAAATTCACAGTATATTGCACAAATACAATTTGTCTGTCTTGGTATAATGATTTAAATAAAGTTTCAATGCAAAATACCAACAGGTGTTGTTCACAATCCTTAAGGAAGAATGCCACTATCTATATGAAAGACAATAGATTTGATCTACCAGAAAATAGTTTTGCAGGGACAATGCAAAAGTACCATGAGACACATGATAAGAATATAAGTTTTATAATATGCTCTACATCGCTTAACAAAATTTAAGATGTCTAATTATTTCTTATAGAATTCTAACTATTTCTTATAGAATTCTAACTATTTCTTATAGGAAACCTAACTACTGCCTATAAGAATGTTGACTACGTTTGTATAATATACTTTATAATATTTACAAACAGTTTTTATCTATTAGAAAGAACAGTTTTACTTATAAGAAATTTATCTATTACTTATATCATATTATACGTAATGCTTAAACTGTGGAAACCAATGATTTCTTGAATAAGAAACTAGCAAGAAGAAGAAGAACAACCATTGACAGAGAAGAAGGAAAACGATTTCTCTCTCCAGACTCTCATTATTGGAATTAATCAGAATGAATACAAAATGAGAATACAAGACTTGTTTATATAACTCCTAACTAAATATCAGCAAAGGGAAAAAGATGCTAATAGAATAACACAATGTTGAGCTGGAAGAAAAGAAAAGAAGCTAACTAACTAACTAACTTCTTTTATTCCAACACCCCCCCTCAAGTTGGAGGGTGTACATGAGGAAACCCCAACTTGTCAATAAGGTGATGATGTTACAAACCTGGTAAAGGTTTAGTGAATAAGTCTGCCAGCTCCTTAGAAGACTTGGTATGTGATAAAGAGATTAGACCTTCATGAAGTTTCTCCCTAACAAAATGACAGTCTAATTCAATGTGCTTAGTTCTCTCATGGAACACTGGGTTCTTGGCAATGTAGATAGCAACCACATTGTCACACCTAACTGGGATGCGCTGGATAGAAGAAACCTGAAGCTCAGAGAGTAGCCTAGTTAGCCATGAAAGCTCAACAGTTACTGCTCTCATAGACCTATACTCTACCTCTGCAGAAGACAGTGCCATAGTGGACTGTTTCTTGGACTCCCAAGATATAGGACTGCCCCCTAACATTATGAAAAAACCACTAACTGATGTTGTGGTGCAAGGGCACTGAGCCCAATCTAAATCACAGTAATCTTGTAGTGAATAATCAGGCTTATTCTTGAAGAACAAGCCCTAAGATGGATCCCTTTTAATATATCTAAGAGTGTGAAATGTTGCTGTCATGTGAGACTTATTGAAGGAATTGACTGAGGTATTGGACTGTAAAGGCAATATCAGGCCTGGTATTGGTGAGATAACTAAGCTTCCCCATCAGCCTTCCATAGGTAGCAGCATTAGCCAGGGAATCATCAGGAGAATGAGTTTTGGAAATAGACCCCAAAGGACAAGTAGTGGCTGATAAGGAATCACACTGGAATTCCCTTAACAGATCTTTGGCAAACTTTCTCTGAGTCAAAACTAATCCACTGGGAACCTTGCAGATTTCCATTCCCAAAAAATAATTCAGGACCCCTAAATCCTTGATCTTAAACTTGTCATCCAAAAACCTTTCAAGGTTGTAATCTCTGCAGGGTTATTGCCTGTGATAACAACATCATCTACATAAACAGCGAGTAGCACTATAGAACTGTCCTATAATTTGTAGAACAAAGAGTAATCATTCTTGGAATGCTGAAATCCAAGACCTTTGAGTGTGTCTGATAGTTTGGAATACCATTGTCTCGAGGCTTGTTTGAGTCCATAAACTGGCTCCTTTAACTTGCAAACCATATTAGGTTTAGAAAGAGCAAGTCCTGGTGGTGGTTGCATGTAAATGTCCTCCTCTAAATCTCCATGTAAGAATGCATTATTCACATCAAGCTGGTAAGTAGGCCAATATTTCTTCACTACAGTGGCAATCATCCTTCTAATGGTGGTCATTTTTAGCATAGGGGAAAAGGTTTCAGTATAGTCAACACCTTCCTTCTGAGTAAAACCCCTAATCACTAGCCTAGCCTTGCATCTTTCTAAGCTGCCATCTACTTTGTTTCACCTTGTATACCCATTTACAGCTTATAGGCGTCTTACCCGCAGGTAAGTCTACCAAGTCCCAAGTGTTGTTAGCTTGTAAAGCATCAAACTCTTTTTGCATAGCCACTTGCCATTCTAGTTTGGTTATGGCTTCTGCATAGGAAGATGGCTCACTATATGAGTCCAAACTGTTTACCAAGGATGAAGAATTAGGAGAAACATCAGAAGAACTTATGGTTGCTGCATTGCAGCAAATGGCAGTAACAGTATAAGGCCAGATAGGAGGGACTGCTGAATCTAGCTATTTTGTCATGACACTGTGACATACATAGTCTGATAAGTAAGATGAAAGCTTGTGTCCTCGAGTAGATCTCCTTGTTTCCAACTGAGAAGGGGAAACTGAAGGTTGGTCTTCTGTTGACATATGTAATTGGGAATGCCCTAGAACATTTGAGGAAGGACTGTTAGTGAATACAACAACAGTGGCTGTGGTGTTTAAAACACCATGACTGTCATGAAAATCAAATGATTTGTAATGAGGAAAAATGTGATGCTTATTGGAATTGTACTGCATATGATAAGGGAGAACATATTCATGAAAGACAACATCCCGGGATGTAAAGACTTGAGATGTTTCAAGATTCAAAAGCTTATATGCCTTTTGTCCAAAAGGATATCCTAAAAAGACACAAGGAACTGCCCTGGCCTGAAATTTGTCTCTCCCTGCCTTGAGGGTAGATGCATAACAAAGACTCCCAAGAACCCTAAGATGCTCATAATTTGGAGATTGACCAAACAATAATTGATGTGGACTTAAGCCCTTAAGGACCTTAGAAGGGAATCTATTTATGAGGTATATGGCTGTCAACACACACTCTCCCCAATACTTCATTGGTAATCCAAAATGAAATAGCAAGGCTCTTAAGGTTTCAAGAAGATGCTTATGTTTGCGTTCTACTACTCCATTCTGTTGCGATGTCCCCACACAACTTGTTTGATGAACAATACCCTTGGATAAGAAAAACTCAGAATTCTCTTTGCTGAGCCCCAATTCTAAGGCATTGTCAGATCTTACTGTCTTTACTTTAGCACCAAACTATGTAAGAGCCATTTCAACAAATGCCTTAATCAAATGCATGGCATTGCTCTTTGTAGCCCAAAGATGTGTCCATGTTACTCTATTGTAGTCATCTACTATAGTAATAAAGTACCTATAACCATTATAGGTTTGAACTCTATATGGCCCCCAAAGATCAACATGTATGAGCTCAAATATGTAAGTAGAGTAAATTTGATTGTGAGGAAATGAAAGCCTATGTTGTCTTACTTTGGAACAAATCAAACACAGTTTATTGAATCAACACAATCATGACTGAATGACAATCCCAACTTCTGCAGTTTTGAGAATGGTAAATGACCCAGTCTAGCATGCCAAAGATTTCCATAAGACATACTAGTATTACAAACAGATCTAGATTGAATGATATCTAAGGATCTTGTAGATGCTGCAATACTTGTCTTGAGCAGATAGAGTCCTGCATATAGCTCACCAAGAACCTGTGGACTCTTCATGGAAGGGGCCTACATAAGACAATACCGAGATGTAAAGGTCACATGGCAATTGTAGTAATTGGATAACTTGCTCACTGACAAAAGATTGTACTTGAAATTAGGTATATATAAGACTCCATGTAAAGCCAATGTATGATTGATCAAAATATTTCTAGCATAAGTAACTGAGACACATTTTCCATTAGGTAGTGTCACTGTACTGGGCCTAACAAGAGCCCTAAGATCAAAGAACAATTCCTTGTGGTGAAACATGTGGTCACTAGCTCCAGTATCCACAATCCATGTGCCTTCCTAATCAGATACAGATGATAATAAGCATAGGTTCTGTGCATGATTAATAGTACTTGTACCTATAAAACTTGTAAAGGCTGTTGAATTGGTATTGTAGTCAAGGCTTGAGTGTCTTGTTTTGTTCAGTTGAACATTTTGCAGTAGGGCAATCAACTGAGAAGACTGTTTTGGGGTTAAACCTAGAATTGGAACTTGAAGGTGCTGAGAACTGGGATTTTGACAATCATTCTCTTGGTTACCAGTTTGGACTAGAGCAGTTGTTTCCCTTCCCCCTTTAGACTTATTATTGGGTGGAAAACCATGAAGTTTATAGCGCTTCTCAATTGAATGCCCAACTTTCTTACAATAATCATAGAATAGATTGATCTTCTTTCCTTCACCCTTCTGAAACCTGTTATAAGAATTCTCAGCTCTTACTTCTTCCTTGCCAGGTTTTCCTCTGTAAAATGATTGAGGTTTATGTGCTTCAACAGCTAAAGAGGCAGAATCAGCCAAAAAATGTCCAGCAGTCTTTATCTCCCTTTGTTTTTCTTCTTGAATTAGCATGGAGTAAACTTGGCTTATTGATGGTAGAGGTTGCATCATAAGAATACTACCCCTAACTGAATTATAGTCATCATTCAATCCATTAAGAATTGCAAGAGCTTCTTGTTTTGCTCTCTTTTAACCACCTTTTCAACAGATGAACAAGTGCAAGCAGGAAATGCATCAAGATCATCTAGCTCATCCCAAAGACTCTTCACCTTGGTAAAATATGTTGAAATGTCATTATTACCTTGACTTACATTACACATATCCTTTTGAACCTGATACAACTTTGAACCATTAACTTGTCTAAACCTTTCTTCCAACTTGATCCACATTTGCCTAGCAGTTTTAGCATAAATAATGCTATCTGCAATGTTTCTGCTTACAACATTCAGAATCCAAGACATAACCATGTCATTACACTTGGTCCATTTTTTTCAATTTGTGGAAGTAGATTGAGGTCTTACTAGACTACCATCAATAAAGTATAGCTTGCTTTTAGTGGATAGAGCTATAGTCATGGAAAGCTTCCATGAACCAAAACCATTGCCATCAAAGACCGTAGATACAAGAAGCAAACCTGGATGATCACTCGGGTGAAGGAAATATGCCTCAGTCAGATCTTCTACAGAAAGTTCAACTTCTGGTGTTGCCATTTTTGAGTTGAAACAAAAATGTCAGAATACTGAATATTCTTGAAGAAGAAGGAATCAAGAATAAACCTCTGAATTTCTTGATGTAAGGACTAGATTCAATTGAAAATCAGGTCAGTCGGTCTAGAAAGAATAAGATCCTGTAAGAATTTATGTAGGTTTGATCAATCCATTAAACCAAGACAGATTGATCAAATAGTATGAAGAAGAAAACAAAATCATGAAACTGAATTCAGATATTTTTTGCACTGATACCATATGGAAACCAATGATTTCTTGAATGAGAACCCAGCAAGAAGAAGAAGAACAGTCATTGACAGAGAAGAAGGAAAACGATTTCTCTATCCAGACTCTCATTATTGGAATTAATCAGAATGAATACAAAATGAGAATACAAGACTTGGTTATATAGCTCCTAACTAAATATCAGCAAAGGGAAAAAGATGCTAACAGAATAATAGAATGTTGAACTGGAAAAAAGAAAAGAAGCTAACTAAGTAACTAACTTCTTTTATTCCAACATAAACATTTAATAAAAACTAGCCACGTAGAATAAAGCTTTTTTAAGGTATTTGAAACAAAAGCACAATCCTAGAAATAAATTGGTTAGCAAAATGAAAATCAATGGACTCCTAATGCCATAATTGGCCAACACTAACAAAAATGATTGTCAGATTTATCTAATGGTACATGTGGAAATATATATGGGGAATGAGCCAGATTTCATCAACAAATTGTGGAAGCAAAAACGATGTGAGCTTAATAAATCATATGATTTGCAAGTTATTTCTTAATAAAATTCAACATCCACAAGTACCTAATTTTATAAAAATCTTCATTTTTAGCTCAGCAAATTGAAACTACTCAGGGGAAGGCATTGCCACAAAATTATCATGTCTAATGCCACACGGAGAAAATAAAAGAAGATGCAATAGCATTCCAAGAGGAAAATCAAGATGCATAGTGGACACAAGAAGGACTTTCATTTGTCTTCCTCTTAGTTGTCTAAATCAAGTGACTAAATTTGTAAATTTAAACTAAACGATGCATTTCACAACGTTCGTTTTAAAATTTTATTAATGTATCTGGTACTTGAGACATTAAGCATTTCAAAATGTCTATTCTAGAAATTACAAGGATGACGTACAAGGCTGATCAATATGATCATAAGCATCTTGTACTAGTGATGTACCTACCGAGGGTCTAAGCTAGGACTAAATTTAAGAGTGAAAGCTTAAAGCCAAGGGAGAATACAATCAAGGCAAACTCAAGGGAAGTGGTATGTAATATGCTGGTTGTGAGGCAGAAAACACATGAGGCGGGATGGAATTCAGAATCAAGGGATTCTAAATGACAAAAGAAAATAAGGAAACACCAATGAACACCAAAGGGAATCACACGGGTTTGTGAGGTTCGAATGAACACCTTAAGCAATTCAAGTTGTTTCAAAGGGTTTGGATAGTCTAAACTCTTACTTAGATACAACTATCACCACTAAGTTTGAGTTTAGGGCCCTTAACCTTAATTAGGATACCGAAACACCACCTAATTATGAGTTAAGACTTGCTTGATCACCACTTAGTTCGGCCTAAACTAAGATGAGCAAGTGAAGTGTTTAAATGTGCTCAAGCACGAAAGCATAAATGCTCTCAAAGGTTTTTTTTTATTTAAATCTGGTTGTTTTTTGAAAAGGGCCATGTACATGCTTATATATACCAAGCTAGCATATAGCCAAGAACCTACATACTTAATCTTCACCTACCTATGGGGGAAATGTATTAAACTTAAGCTAATAAATACGGTTAGGACTAACCCAAACCAAGCTTTAAGCTAATCTAATTACAATCAAAACATTAAGCAAAGCTATTGCATGATGTTCACAACATTATTAGGCTAAAAATACGCCTAATCATGTAGCTTGCTGGTTTGAGATCACATGCTTCAGCCGTAAAGTACTCCTCCCTTTACGACTAGCCAATCACGTGCAAGAGACCAAAGTTTGCTGCTTGTTTCTTCATTGGTTGAGCATTTTAAGGTAGCAACCTATCTTGAGAGGGCTTAGGGATGTGTGCCAAGCCTAGGGAAGGGTGCCAATCATCTTTTCAAGTTGAAGATTTCGGCTGAAGGCTAGAAGAAACCGGATGGTGCTGAACCGGGTTTTAGGGGCAGATTCTGGACGGTTTAGGAACAAAATTAATTCCTAGCAAAAGTGTGTATGATTGTGTTTTCAGGCCATGGGGGGTAACTTTGGGATGTGTATAACCCCCCCACCCCCAGAAAGAAGTCAAGGTTAAACTATGTTTAAGTAGGATAATTTGGCTTAAACATTTTACCGCGCAGATTAGAGCTAAATCTAACCGATTTGGATAAAAGCCTTGATCTCCTATCCTCTTGTGGGTATGATTGAAAAATAATGCTTAGAACTGAAGGTAGACATCATGAGGATTCCAAAAATGTAAAAATTCAATACTTAAGCCATCATATAGCTCAAGTTATGAAGGGAACAAAACCGTGCATAATCTGGTCCTACTGGACAGTTTGGACACCTTGGGTTTATTTACTAATTTGCATGGGCAAATGAAGTCCAAATGGGATGAAACTTTTTTGGTTGGAAAGATGACTTCTTGAACTTCAACCCTAATGAAAAATATTATACTTAAACCCTTAGGATGCTTGAGTAATTAAGCACACAAAAGTGAGTTAGTTGCTGGAATCAACCCTTGCCCTACAGCTTTAAGGCTTAAACAAAACTTGGATGATTTATTCATCCTTAAACCAGCATAATACGATTACCTAGCTTGATTTGCTTCTTTAAATCAAGGGGCATAGAGCGATCTCCATCATCCTCCCCTTATTAAAAAGATTTGTCCTCAAATCAATTTAGGTAATTACCTCCTTTTCGTCCTTCATTGGATGGCTGAAAAAGAATCAACCATGCAAATAACTCTCCTTTGATCTTGGAGGCTCTCGTTTCTTCATGTCCCTTGCTGTATGAATGTTGGACTTAGGGGACTCTTTGAACATGGTTTAAACCACTTTCTCACTTATTCTTAATTTAGAATTAGGAGTTGTAAGTAATGGTGCTGAATTGACTTGACAAAAGGTTTGTTTGAGTGCTTTGGGTGTGGGTGAAGTGCAGAAAAAGGTTGATGGTTCATCAAGAGAAATGAAAAGAATACTTAGATTCTTCTTGCCTTTTGGTGGGTGGTGAGTGTCTAGGGTGAGCATAGAGCCTTCATCTGCTTCTACCACAACTTCTTCAAGATCATCTCCATCATGGTCTTCATCTTCCTCTTCTAACTCAACCTCCTCTACTGTCTTCCATTCAGCCAAGGTAACATACCTTCAGTTGTTGCATTTGGATGCTAAGTGACCAAATCCTTGGCACTTAAAACATCTTAGAACACTTTTAGGAAGGGTTTTTGGTGTGGGGGTGTGAGGGTAGGCTTTGCTATGGAGCTTGGTTCTTTTGTGGAGTGGGGAAGTAGGGTGTCATGGGTTTGAGGGTGTAGGAAGAACTCCCCTTGTTTAAGGTTGGTTCTTGGGGTGATGGCTTTGGATTTTCATGTCTTGGAAGTTGTTTGCTCTTCTTTTGCTGCTCCACCTTGTGAGCTAACACACATACTTCACCAAAAGAAGAGTAAGCTCGCAAATCAACAATATTAGCACACCTAGGATCAAGACCTCCCAAGTATCTAACAATAGTTTGTTCTTCTGGTTCATGCAAATCACACTTGATTACAAGCATTTAAAACTCACGAGTTTATTCTTCTACACTCAGGTTACCTTGGTTCAAATGATGGAGTTGAGAGTAGCAATCTTGAACATAGGTAGGAGGAAGAAACTGAGCCTTAAGCTTAGACTTCATCTTCTCCCAAGTTCTGATTTTGGACTTCCTTTCTCTTACTCTTTTGGCACACAAGTTAGTCCACCAAAGAGAAGCATACTTACGAAGTCTTAAAGCAATCAGCTTTACCTTCTTGTCTTCTAAGATGCCCTTATACTCAAAAATTCTTTCAACTGTGCGTAACCAATCCAAGAAATCTTCAGGATCAAGCTTGCCTTCAAATTCTGGAATTTCTACTTTGAAATCGTTAGAGTTAGCTTGAAGCCGTGGATTTTGGTTAGTCATCCTCAATGGTTCATCCTCACTAGATGAATCAAGAGTATGGCTAAACACTTGCTGTTGTCTTCATGGTTCTGATTGGATGGGCTCTTTACACATCTTTGCTTTTGCTTTAGAAAACTACCTAGTTGTTTGCGTAGGTATTCATTTTAAGCCTTCAACTCCCGGTTTGAACTCTTCAATTCTTCATTAGAAGAAGTAATCTTATGATTACCCTTCAAAATAGCATCAATTTTATCTTCTAAACTCACGTTGATACTCATCTTGGTACACGGATAAGTGTACGGACAGAATGGGTGGTTTTGGGATTGTGTTTGAATGTGGAGATCAGAGATGGAATGGAAATGCGTGGGGTTGGATTCAGGACAATGATGAACTTGCTCTAATACAAAATATGATGTACCTACCGAGGGTCTAAGCTAGGACTTGGTTTAAGAGTTAAAGCTTAAAGCCAAGGGAGAATATAATCAAGGCAAACTCAAGGAATGTAGTATGTCATATGATGGAATTTAGAATCAAGGGATTCTAAATGACAAAAGACAAGAAGGAAACACCAATGAACACCAAAGGGAATCACACGGGTTTGTGAGGTTCGAATGAACACCTTAAGCAATTCAAGTTGTTTCAAAGGGTTTAATTTGGATAGTCTAAACTCTTACTTAGATACAAATATCACCACTAAGTTTGAGTTAAGGGCCCTAAACTCAAACTTAGTGGTGATATTTGTATCTAAGTAAGAGTTTATACTATCCAAACCCTTTGAAACAACTTGAATTGCTTAAGGTGTTCATTCGAACCTCACAAACCCATGTGATTCCCTTTGGTGTTCATTAGTGTTTCCTTCTTTTCTTTTGTCATTTAGAATCCCTTGATTCTAAATTCCATCCCACCTCATGTGTTTGGTACCTCAGAACCAGCATATTACATACCACTTTCCTTGAGTTTGCCTTGATTGTATTCTCCCTTGGCTTTAAGCTTTCACTCTTAAATTGAGTCCTAGCTTAGACCCTCGGCAGGTACATCAACTACCTTTGGTGGACATTTATCCAAAAACGAAAAATGTAAGGTAAGAACATTTTCCATTGTGAATTACATAAAAAAAATTATATTACTCTACAAAAATAATTACAAATATTTTCCTATGGATAAGCAAGCCATTGATGAACATGTAAGTATCTCACACTCAGATGACAAAGAAATTCACATTATCAGGTAACACAATCTATTGTGCTCATTAATTTCAGTACGTGAAAAATATTCGTGAAAAGTTATAACAATAATTCAAATTTCTTTCTTGGTATTACAACAACTAGGCACAAAAAGATGCTCAAAATTAGCTCTAGAGCAGACAAGGGTGCTCCAAAGTAAATGATATATCTACAATACATCTCCTAGTATTTGAAATTGCAAAAACTACCTGATAAAAGCGTGAGGCCAACATTCACATCGTACTCCTTTTTCTTTGACAGTGGTTGATGGATGACCAGATGTATATTCTTGTCCCGTTTCTCAAATAGAAGGTCGAGCACTCCATTGATGATTACAAAATAAAAAAATTATGAAGAATATTATCAGTTACTATAAGCATTTAGATATCACATAATATAAGCAATTTACAATATAGTCGACAAGCAAAAAGAATATTCTTTGAGACCCATCGACATAGGAAGTTTTAGCAATTGAGCTATTCACAAGACTTGTGAAACTTTATACAATAATACACAAAATATATAGAAAAGACATCATATACAATATTTAAATAAAAAACGCTATCAATCCCAAAAAAAAGTTTCTAATAAGACACGAAATCTATTAAAAATGACCCTTTTTTGAATATGTCTCAGAGCCCTAAGAACTATAGGATTTCCAATAACTAATAATGATTGTCCAATATCAATTTGACTTGCAAATGTTTCTAAAATAAAACCAATAAACCTATCAAAAAAACATAGAAAACATAATAGAACATTTTATAGAACGGATGGTAAATATTTGTACAACACTATATAAGCTTTATTTTTCATATACATTAAATTTTTCTAGACTATGACAAGTTAGATTTGAGCTCTATAACAAGAAAGTAAAAGTTTGATATGATTGTGTATTATTCCCCAGAGCCATGCCTATGTCTTTCGAAGACAACTAAGAATAATTTTCAGAACTTGAACTGTTGAAGCTTGGAACTTCTTTATACCACATATAAATTTTAAAAAATAAATATAAAAAACCTAACACACAAAAAAAGTATAACTTGAAAGGTGAAAAAATTTCATACCATAATTAATGAAGATAAAACTCTTCTACTATACCAAATTTTCTGATGAATTGTCTTCTTCCTTACCTTTGACATACTGCATTTCAAATCAAGAGTTATTATCTTCCTTTTATTTCTTTGACCCTTTTTTCTAGCGCCTAGAGGATTCAAAACTCTAGGTTGCAACTTCAGCTCTTCCTCTTTTGAGTCAAACATATAAACTTTGTCAATTTTCCCCTCAACCTATGCTCTTGCACTTAAGAAACAATGTCGAATAATTTGCCTTGTCTTCTCATTCATTTCACTAGCACATATTAAGAAATCAAACTTCCTCCATATATCACATCTTCAAATAGAAGGCAACACACTTTGATATTGAACCACAATATAGTTCCCTGAATCTTCATCTTAAGCTTCATGTATTTTTCCAACCCAATGAACAAGATAAATCCTCAAGTAATGTGGACGTAAGCATCCTTATTCAATAAAAACTTTGCCTAAACAAGCAACCATTGCGGACTCTATATGAAATCCTACAAAATGTCTCACTTTAGAAGTTTAGGATGCCACACAACATAAACAATCTCTAATTTTCTATCTTCACAGGCTGTTAGCACTCTCTAACATCTTTCCTATACTCCTCTTCAAACACTTTATAGAGTTTCATAGTGTACACCCTACTAGCATAAACAACAACAATACCACCTCCCAGTGTGGGTCCTGCTTTTGCGGGGTCTGGAGAGATCCAGATGTAGGCAACCTTACTTCTACCGGCATCCCTGTCTGTAGAGAGGCTGATTCTAAAAAACCCACAAATTAAGATTTTGTGAAAACATTTTGTAGAAGAAGGATTTTGTGAAAATATTTTATGGTGAGAAACTAAGGATAAGCAACAAAGAATAAAATATGAAGTACTAATAAATTAGGAAGCAGTAACTATGTAAACATAAGTACAACATAACAGAGGAAGGTACTATACCTCGATAAAAAAGGGTATGCAAACAATGACTCTTCCCAGATGTCTGTAGTACCTATATACAAACATGACATATGAACAAAGAACTCACAAAAAAATCTACCCTACTGCAACCGAGAGACACTACGAGACGAGCTCTCTGAGATCTAAGATCTTAATCCTATCCCGCCATAGTTTCCTATCCTGAGCTAAGTCCTTTGCCAACCCTACAACTTTCAAGTCCTCTCTATTCACCTCGTCTAAACTCTTCTTTGGTCATCCCCTCCCTCTTTTACCTTCGGGGATGTTCATCCTCTCACATATCCTTACTGGAGCGTCCACACTCCTTCTTTTTACATGGCCAAACCATCTGAGCCTTGTTTCTCTCATCTTATCTCCGATGGGAGCCACTTTAACTAAGTCTCTAATTACTCCATTACTAATTCTATCCACTCTCGTATAACCACACATCCATCTAATCATCCTCAGCTCTGCTGCCATAAACCTTTGAACTTGTGTCTTTTTTATAAGCCAGCACTCCGATCCATACAACACAGCAGGTCTAACTACCGTACGATAAACTTTGCCTTTTAATCCTACAGGCATCCTCTTGTCACACAGCACACCTGAAGCATACTTTTGTTTTTTCCAACCCACTTTTATACGTTGATTAATATCTTCGTCAATATCTCCTTTTTGATGAATGATCGAGCCAAGATACTTAAACTTCTCGACATTTGGTATCACCATCCCATCAATGGTGACTTCTCCCCTTTGCATCTTCCTTCCCACTGAAACAACAATGTAGGTATTCAGTTTTCAATCTACTTACTTTAAAGCCTCTTGATTCCAGAGAATGTCTCCATCGCTTTAACTTGCCATTAACTCTCTCTATGGTCTCATCAATGAGAATAATGTCACTTGCGAATAGCATACACCATGGTAATTCATCTTGAATCCCATTTGTAAGCTCATCCGTAACTAGAGTGAAAAGAAAATTGCTTAAAGCGGAACCCTGATGTAGGCCCTTACCAACGATGAAGTCATCGGTAACCCCTCCTAGCGTCCTAACACTCTTCCCATCCTACTAGCATGAACTAATATGCTTATTTCACCCTATGAAATCTAAGGGAAACCTTCCTTAAAAAGTTGATTGTCTTCCTTTTGATAGCTCCTCCATCATGATATAATCTCTTGCAACATACAATAAAAGTCACGAAGATTTCCAGTAGCAACTATTTTCTTGCAAAGTCAATTGTCGTCGCTTCAATCCTTTAAGAAGAAAGTACACCTCTAGAAAACGTACGTCACATTATATGTTGGAAAACACTTCCCTTTGATCATATACAAATTTCACAACCAAGGATTATCATATACACCAAATTAATCTAGTTGATTGCAACAAAAATAGAGTAAGAAGCAATGCATATAACATACTATAAGCAAAACAAACAGCAATTTAAATCAGCCAAAAAAAAATCCACTAGTGACAAATACCAACGTTTTCCAACGCTCTTAAAATTCTTAGGTAGTTTCACAAATTTTCAAAGCAAAATCAAAGGCATGAACAAAACCTTCTTTAAGCCCGAAGCTTTTAAATATTTCCTTTAATTCTAACTAATATACCAAATACATAATTTAGGTCGAGCATTAGGAAAAATATCCTTCATGGCAGCAATCATAGAAAAGGCTTGATCAATGATAATATTAATAAGATTTTTATAGTCAAAACATAAAAAAAAAAAAAGCCAAACAAGGGATTTAATCTTCTAAGCAAAACCTACAACCAAAAATCACATTACTATCTTGGTGATCCATGCCAATGAAGGGGCCACATATCATGTCATATTTATTCATTTTGTTAGTATCTTGAACCTCAAAATCACCAAACAAATTGTAATCTTCCTTCATCTGTGAGTCCCTCCAAAAAAAAAAAAAAAAAACCCTTACTAACTGCCCTTCAGTACTGAATTCTAAGTTATAGAAGAAGTCTTTTTCACTTTTCCACCTTGACCTAAATTTTCCAAGTAAAATGCTCGCATTTCAATCTTCCAAACACCTTCTCTTTTCCTTAGACATCTCGTTATAAGCATCTCGGGTTGTAAAACAAGTAGAAGGGAGACCCTAGCTTCTTTTTTGGACAACCTAATAATATCATATATACGCACACTAGATTCCCTCATATGATTCATTTGTCTCATAGTTTGCTTACTAATTTGTCTACATGCACGCAATAAATAAGTCTCATCATCAGCATTGAAATTATAGCTATGAACCATATTACACATTGTCATAACCCACACATTTCCATCATGAACAAGATAAAGCCTAGCTTTATAGTTTGTTCTCCTATTAATCTAATTAGTATAACATGTTCCATCTTTACACTTGTCTTATTTAACACTTTCTTTTTTGCAACAAAATTCTTTTCCAATCAACACACACTTTGCATTATACATTAGTTTGCTATATTTAACATCAAACCCAACTTATGTAGAATAATCCCTATACATTTTAAAACATTCCTTCAATGTTCTCCCTATTCTATCTACCAACTACACATAACACAATATGCATCATTGGCATTGGCTTCTTGAATAGCCTAACACATATTCTCTAATGTCTCATCATAGAAAAGTACATGTCATTCCAGAGCATAGAAACTTTTAACTGAAAACAAATGCACCCAATGCATGAGCACTGCATCAATAAATTTAGAAGAAAAACACATAAATATCAAAAACATTTATTGGAAAACTAATAAGCATTGCATTAGAAAATACATAAGGCATTTATCTGTAACCTAATAAGCACTACATTAGTAAATTTATAAATAAAACACATATAAAAGTCAAAAACATTTACTAGTGACCTCATGGTATTGTACATGTTATCTTATCAGCATTGCATAACTAGTTCCAAAGGTAAAAACGAAAATGCACATTTGCACTTGAACAAAACATCATAAGCACTGTATGTGCTATCTTATAAGCAATATACGTACATAAGCAAACCACAAAATTAATAAATATAAACCAACACACATTTGCACAATTTGAAAAACCAATTAATAACAAATCCAGTAACATCTCGTACATTGAACAATAGAACCACGCTATAATTCTCCTTGCAAGTCAGCACCAACAAAGCATCCACCATCTCTTGATAAAGCACCAGCAAGAAAGCATCCACTATTTCCTTATAAATCACCAAAATTAGTGTTGGTCATGTGTATCTACGTAGATATATAGCTAGATAGATCCCATAAACCATAAGGCCACAACCCAAAAAACCAAAAAAGCTGCTTTCTTTTATTTAGTGTAAGCTCATCTAAGACAAGGCCTTAAGGTTTGAACTCGATAGTTTATCAACAATAATTTCAATGTGAATTTACTGAAAACAATATTTTTTAAAAATACATGCACAAAGTCTTTTTAGTTTTAGACCAAGTTTAAAGTTTAGGAAAATTCAAATTGAAAAAATCTAATACATATATAATTTTTATTATTATTATCTATAATGTATTAAGAGTCTCAATATTAACTATTAGATTTAGAATTTGATAGACATTGTAAAACCCTATTTTTTATGCTATTATTCATTTATTACTTTACCACTGCCTCTTCACCTTGCAACCAAAAGGAAAGAGAAATGAATTACTATGTGTACTTACAACTTACCCAAAACAAGTAATAAAAATGGGTAATGTTAAATATTTGGTGTCAAACTTAGCCTTAGCCATCAAAACTTCAGGTATATGAATGAGTATAAATAACACCTTAATTGAATCAATCCTATACACAAAAATATTTCATACGTGTAATTTTTAAATTGTAAAAAAGTATGAATGAGAATGTAATTTTACATAATTTATGAGAGCGAACCTCATTCCACTTCTTAATCATTATATTTTTTTATTTAATACATGACAATGCAATTTTCAAATTAAGACAAATCACTTAAATAAAAAGCATTTTGTGACGTGACATTTATCAATTTTTGCACAAATAAATCTAACAAGACGAGTTGACCACGGAAACGGGAAAGCCAAGCCTGTGGGCGGAGACAAACACTTCACGTGGAGCGATTAAATTGTGTGCATCAGGCGTTAGGTCATTTAGGTGTTTGTTCAACTAATCCAAATCCTCAATAAATAACTCTTTACTCTTCCGGTTTGTTAATAAGACCAACTGATCGACGCACCCACCTTTGCTATCAGCCAAACAGCATAACTGTGCAATAAATAAATAATGCAAAAACATACAATATACAGTAAGCGATCACTTTATGTTAGATGTGATGTCCAAATCCATGCCTCCGCAACTAGTCATAGCCTCCTAGGGTATCCTATGCTTGATTATTGAAGAATTTGACGTACTTATTAGGCTACATGTAACTGTGCCCTTCTCTCTTGAACGTGTTTGTCCATCAGGTAGGCCCTGAGAGTTGCTTATTGGGGATTCAACGCGTTCTCAACAATTAACTCTTGGGAATGGTAGCTAACTCATTATGGAGCGATCCAATCACAAGTAATAAATTTAAGGAGTTATAATATTGCTAAGGCAAGATTGTTGGACGTCCAAAGTTTTAAACTCGTGATTTAGAGTTTTCTAAGGATTGTTATTTTAATGTATTATAAAGCGAACTCGTATAGTATGTCTTGCACATCTAAAAAATGAATGTTGTATAGGCTTTATTATAGTATATTATGTTTTATTAAACAATTATTAAATTTAGAATTCATGACTTTTTAAACAAAGTCAATAGACTCTTCAAGTATCAAAATTAATTCAAAAAAAAAAACACCCCTCTAAGCTAGTGTTGAAGGCATGAGGATAAATTTAGTTATATGTTAATTCTAATTAAGAAATATTTACAATTCCCCGCAAGTGAACCGTTAGACATTCCAATAGGATGCTCTCTTACATAATTATATTGATGATAGCTTGACATTACTAGCTTGATCCATCAAAAGTCAAATTAACAAATCTTAAAGGTTAGTTTGCTTAATCTTGAATTCCTTGCATGCATCATTTTATTGGTTTGATTATGACTTTCGTGACTTGTTAATACTAATTTAATTTATGGCTTTGGTGAATGGTGAAGAGACTCACCTATTTGCTATTTTGTTGTGATTTGCATGGAGGTTCCATCTAGAACTATGAAGGAAAGGCTTGTCTGAAAATTCAGGTCCAACTTCCATCCTAAATCTAAGAGAGCTTGTTTGACCATAACGATTTTAAAGTGCCTTTTCTTCTAATTTAGATTATATATGTTGCCTTTTTCAACTTCATTTTGGTCAAATTGACAACCCGCTCGTGTGCATATATATAAAATGCACTGGGAACCTTTTGTTCGTCAAATGTCATTTTCGCGTAAGTTTTCGCACTTCACACCCCTACGTCGATCGGGGGTAGAAACAACCCAAAAGGTGAAAATGAGTACCAAGTAAGAAAGAGATTTTGCACAGCTCGGGCTATATGTACCAGTAATTACTTTTTGGATCAGCTGCCTCAGTCTTTAGTTAAAAAAGCATGATTTAGGAGGGAAGCTCCTTCATGGCCACGGAGCCATGCATGGGTGCATCTCCTTAGGAGTTACGAATGTCGATGGACACACTTTGCCCCAAAAAATTATTGATAAGGTGTTAAATCTGGTATGATTTTATACATGTGGACAACATAAAAAAAAGAATACAAGTCTATACAAACTTAAATAAGCAAAGCCCAAAAAGTGTAAGTGAAAAACAGATTCTCCTTTATGGTCCTGTATAACTGAACTGGGAGATATTAAAAGTAGAATTTTTTAATAGAAATTTTAATTGTGTCGTCTCTCTATCTCTTACTTAGTGGTGCTTACATTTTTTAAAGGTTTTAAGCTCCTCTTTCACTATCTAACTCACTCAATCATCCCTTTCTCTCTCTAACATCAAAGAATTTTTTAATTGGTGTCAACAATCTTCATTTTTTCATTTCACAAACTCAGAAGCACCAAAGGAGTAGATGAGGTCTTTGAAGAGAGAGAGAGAGAGAGAGAGAGAGAGAGAGAGAGGATATGAGAGCCATTGGCTCAACTACAATGGTCGGTCAAGGATTGGAGGTAGAGGTGTTGGCCTTGGGGAAGGCCAATTGGAGGCGAGAGTAGGTTCGTTTGCAACTTCCAATGGACTCGTCAAAGTTGGTGGTTGATTTTGCAGTACATTGCTCACTTCATTGTGTTTAAAAGTGATCCACTTTGGCTTTCTTTTATTTTATTGTTTTAGAAATCATGTGCTTTGTCGAGTTTAATTGTGATTTTTAGAGTGAGTTTTTGATTTGTCTAACATTGCAGTATTTCTCTTATTTTTGACATTAAATATTTGTTTTTGTCTAGTTTAATCATGTAGATTAATTTTTTTATTTTTCTAAATTTTAATTGTACAATTGTTTTTCCCCTAATGTGTGTTGTCAATTGGGTGTTTGATTGTGATATGTACATTAGAATCTATAGTAGTTTTAGTTTAAAACTTAATATTTGTGGCCTTTTTCTTCAATTAAATGTTTAATTAACTCACCTGTGATGTTTTTTGAATAATCATAAGACTAGACTCTGCAACCAAATGTGTGATCCTTTTTTTTAATGATTGGGTACTTTGTTGCTTGGATAAAGATATATTTAACTCAAATTCTAATGATATGTATAAGCTTGACCATCATAAATGACAATCGTAATAATGAATTACTTTAGTATTAAATTTCATCTTAGAGTTTTTCTTTTATAGTGTATGTCTGAGTGCATTTTTAGATGGGCACCCTTAAATGAAAATCCTACACTCGATCGCCACTGGAGCCATGGCCCCCTTCCTTGAATAAAATGTTGTTTTTTATATTGGAACAATAGAAGTGAAGATTGCGGAGGTGGTTGTTACCGCTAGTTGGCGGAGCGGATGTTTTGTGCTACGAGTTACGACACATAATATTTATTTTGTTTAGTTCCTTTGTTTTTCCCATTAATCTTCGTTTCATTGCTTTGTCTGAGTAAGGGATTTGCATTATTTATTTATTCTTCCTATAAAATGGACTTACTAATTGAAATCATATTTTCATATTGCCTTTTCTCACTTTTCATTTATCTGAGCATTTTACTCCATTTTCCCCTTCTATTCTGTTTTTAATTTTAAGTTGCACCTATTAATCCATAGTAGCATAAAACAATACTGAATTTTATCTTTCCAAAATTAATAAGTTTATAAGAAACAAATTTTTAAGTAGACTCCCTTAAAAAACCCACGAAAAAATTGAGCAAAGGACAACACCACTACACAAAATATTAATCTTTTTTCTTTCATTTATAAGTAACTTTGTAGAAAATATCATACAAATGGGACAGCAAAACATATTATATATCAGTGTTTTGGTGCACTTTCTAATCCTCCCAACATTCGCTCTTATTCAATTTTTAATACACAATTTTTATGTTCTATTTAGATTTTTGTGTTGGACGAACTTTTCACATAAATATAATAAGCGTAGTTATATTTATTGTCTTCTTATCGCTTGTTTTTTCTAATAAGTCATTTAGTGTCTTCACTCTTCGGTAACATTTTGATTCCTCGATGATGAGGATTATAATTTGCCGCATAATTTAAATATCAAACAAATTCCCCCTTGCTCCAATTAAATCCTGACCTCGCCCCTTACCATTCGCAAACACAACTTAGTGACAGAGCCAGAGCCCAAAAACTAAAGTACTTCTCGTTAGATAGACTTTATCCATAGGTGACTAATTGGTAGCCCTACTAGCAACTAACCTATTTCAACAACATGCGTTGCATGGAAATTGTAGAATTTTAGCTGAGCTATACTTTAGTTTCTTAATCTTGTAATTAATTTGGTGAACAGTATTTATTAAGATTTAGTTATCTAAAATGTCTTATTTTCTACCATATATTAGAATTAATTATTTTCCTTCTCCGATTGTAAATAAACCTTTGAATATGCTTTTTCATTGTGCCTTTAATTAGATCATTAACAATAATTTTTTTTAAAAAGAAATATTTAAGCATTACTTGTATATGACATGTGTAAACACATATACATACACAAACATATAATTACATTTAAATAAAAATAAATATAAATATTCATATAAATGGAAATATGTAAAAGCATATACAAAGGTATACA
>JACYFF010031954.1:43859029-43871177 GCA_017589665.1 Selenicereus undatus
ATATATATATGTATATATATATATATATATAAGCAGACAGGCACACACACACACACATGTATATTGTGAGGGAAAAGTTTTAATATTTATAAACCCCGAGTGCATGGTACGTCGTTGAGTAGTCAGGGTGTCATCCGCAGGGGGTTGGGTTTCAAAGTACCAGAACTAACTAAAGCGTCTCAAGTTAGGCAAAACAAAAGGAGAATCGAAAATAGGACTAAACTACTAAAACAAACAAAAGACTTCAATTATGATTAAACCTGAGATAAACAAACGGATCAAGTCAGACCCTTACCTTCCCACGTTATGCTAATATTTAGAGATGATCGGCTGCATCATTGAAGATTGCCCAAGCCCTCTCTCAATGGTCATGGGCTAGTCTAATTGTTTTAACCTCCTATTTTTATGGGATTAGCACTATTAGCTACAAGATTGACATCCCTTGACCTAGCTAGGAACCGAGACTATTTCCATGTTCGAATCCCAGCTATTCTTTCCCACACTAGACAATTAATCTCACCTCTCAGCATAAGTTGAATGACTCGGAAATAAGGATGAAAACTCTTTCAAACATTTCATCGAACACTTGGCGAGCAAGTAAGAAAACAAGGTACGTCAAGTCCTAAACAAAAATCAATCGGCCATCTCAAGAAAAAACGACAACTAAAGATCAAGGCTTTAATTCAGAAACAAACATTGAAACCAAAGCAAGACAATAATCTATTGAACTAGCAAACAAATTCAAGAACATGAAATTAAAGAGAGAGAGAAAAGGACTTAGCATTAAATCTTGAAATCAATCCGTCTTGAACAAATTAACACACCAAAGTAACCTAATCTAATCCCCCTAAATGGGATTTTTATTGGCTAATTCTAGGGGTGTGCAAAACCGGTTAACTGGAGTTTCGGTTAACCGGTTTTTCGGTTCCAAAAAATTCCGAACCGTAACCGAACTGAAAATTTCGGTTCATCCAAAACCCGAACCGTAACCGAATCGAAAATTTCGGTTAACCGGTGTTTCGATTCAGTTAACCGATTTTTCGGTTCAGTTACCGGTTAACCGTTTAAAAATAATAAAAAACTTATACTTTCTTACCTAAATTTGTAATTCTTTTATGCTTAAATTATTTTTATAAAAATTAAAATTTGGTTACCATTTATAAATAATAAAAAAGTGCACATTCTTACCGAATGTTTTTATTTTTTATGTATAATTTTTTTTAAAAATAAAATTATTTTCGGTTCCATTAACCGGCGGTTAACCGAATTTTCAAATAATCCGAACCGTAACTGAACCCAAAATTATAAAACAAATTCGGTTCGGTTAACCGAGCCGACTTTGTTGAAAAATTTGTTCGGTTAACCGGTTTTTCGGTTCGGTTTTCTCGATTTTTCAGTTCGGTTTTTGGTTTCGGATTTTTTTGCACACCCCTAGCTAATCCTAAACTACAAACTCTCAAAAAGTTGTCAAAGGAGAGAAGGGGAGACCCCAAACAAAAACGCTCGAAGGGGCATAAATAGAAAATCGGGCGAGCGAGGAGCGAGGAGGCCGGCGCACGACCGTGCCAACACCATGCCATATTTCTGGCACGGCCACACCATGCCATATTTCTAGCACGGTGACGCGGCCTCCTGTTGTCCCTTCTTTTTTTGCTCTGCTTTTCCGTCTTTGCTCCTTTTTGCAACATTTTGGTCAATTGAAGTTTATTAGCTACAAAAGCAAACAAAACAAGTAAAAACTCCTAAAAATTATATTATTATACGAGGTAAAATTAGTTACAAGGGGCACATAAAATACGACAAATTATCGCCTGTCAAATACCCCAACACCTATCTTTTGCTCGTTCTCGAGCAAAACAAAATAAAAACTAACTTAAGAGCCTAACTCAATGTCGTAAGAATCACGGTTGCATTTAACGTATGCAACATGTAATAGTCTGCCCCTAAATCATGTTTAATCCATGTGATTGATTTCATTTCGTTTAAATCATTGCTTTTTGTTATCTCAATTGGGAAAATTTAACTGGGCCCTCACCTTACAATTCGGGTTTTTGTTCTAGTCAAATTCTGGAGATCGATTTAGGCCTTGATATTTATGAATTAAGTGATTTAATTATTTTTCATGGCACCACAACCACTCAATCTCGAGCTTTGACAAAAAAAGAAAAAAAAAAAAATTTTGCAAACGCACTTGTTTTCAGCTCTTTTCGAAACCCAAGCCCGGTTAAGGCTGATTTCGACCCAACGAGACTTGGCTACATTTGTTTAGTTAAGTACCCTTAATTATACTTAGTAAAAGTAGCTTTTGGGGATTAAATTTCAGCAAAGTATTTAATTTCCTAAGCCTTCATTTTGCACCAAGTACATGCTAGTGACTTTCTCTCTCCTATTCTCTCCTCCTTCTCTCATACCCCACGGCCAGCAGCAGCAGCACAATTCCAGCCACCCTTCAACCACCAAACATCCACCACTCACAACCCCAACCACCCCTCTCACTCCCTTTAGCAGCAAGGATCATTCATACCTCTTTCTTAAGCACAAAGTGAGTAGTTCCTATCACCTCTTTTGCTGATTTTGTTGTTGATTCTTGATCTTGTTGGTTTTTGCTTCTTGTTTTGGTTGTTTTAATGGTGGATTATGCTGTTTTTGTTGAATTAAGAATCATCTTGGTGATGGATCATGATGGAATTGAAGTTGGATGATGCTAGGGTTAGGGTTTTACCTTAATCCTGCAGGCTTCATGTTCAAGTGTTGGATATTGATTGTTTTATCCTTGATTTTGCTTATCTTTTAATCTATTGAAGTTTATTATGGTGTTTATGGTGTTTTGAAAAGTTGGTAGTGAGTTCAATTTTACCCTAAGTTAGGGTTTTATCCATGAATGCATGGTTTGGACCAAATTAGTATTAAACTTGAGGTATTTGTATATATGACTAGAAAATGAGCTTTATTGGATATGAATATGAAGTGAAATTGAGTGTGGTGTTTTTGTATGGTATTGGGATGGACCAAAGTGTGTTTACATGCTCTTAAGGAATGGTTTAAGTTGAGGATTTGTGCGAAAATTGAGGGAACAAACTCAAACAGTGAGGCTGGAATTTCCAGAAAAATAAGACAATCTTTCAAATAAACCTGGTAATGATCAGCCTGGATAAAAGTTATGATTTTTGGTGGGTAGATAAGTCAGTGTGAGAGCTTTAAAATGAATCTTGAATCGCATTAATCCGAGGTCTGTGGGTAAAGTTATGGTCATTTTACTGAACCTGTGCAGGATGGATTTGAAACTAACATGTTGGTGTTCTAATCCCATTTTCGAAAGCCTATCGTGGGAATCGTGTTATGTGTCCTTAATGAAAGTTTTAGAGGACTTCCTATGCTTTTCGTATTGGGGTCTTAGGTCTCATTTAAAGGTTAGGAGTATAAGTTATGAATTATTCTTTCCGTACCCTCTTATTAAACCCTCTTTCCCTGAACTTGCTACCATGCCTTAAATCATATTTCTATGGTTTATATAGTTTTATCATTTTAGTTTAATCTATTAACTAGTCTGTAAAGATTATTCATAAGCCTGCTTTTCCATTTATAAGACCAAGTTCATTGCTCACCTCATGTTCCTATAATGATTTTTTTTTTGAACAGAATCAAGGCCTAAGCTTTCGTTCTGTCTACTTTAGTGTATCTTATTAATCCGTGAGCGTGCATTTAAAACTTCCAGGTACGTTCATTGCCTGTATCTTTAGAAATCAGCACGTATTTATCGATATCGTAATATTTTGGTAAGGGAATCAATGAATCATTTTAAGCAATGCTTTAACACATAATTAGTGACCCCATTAGTTATCAGTTACAGGGCATTGCCCTCCAGTTACACGCGCGGCTTCAGGCCAGGTCCCCCGGTCGGCTTAGCACGTGTACACCTATTCACATATCGTAACAGTTACTCAGGAGTGCACTATCAGATAATAATTAGCAATTCAGTTTTATATACGCCTCATTCCCTGTTTCAAAAATTAAAATGAATTGCAAAGCGGGCCCAAACAAATTTTCAGTGAATTTTTAACATTCCAGGAATGTATGCACTGAGCTTCGGTTCACAGTTCGAAATGTTTTTATGCTTTGTTTTAGGAAAGTGTTCAGTGAACCGCCCTCAGACGGCCAGGACGGCTGAAGGTGATAAGTGAGCCAGGACTGTCCATGTGATTGGCAGTGTCTGAGTGCTGAGATGCTATTAGATCTTCTTGTGATGCACCTTGGTGTTGAAACTGTATTTTTGAACTCAATTATGTATTGTGGTGTAATCCTTGAGATGATTGGGATGTGTAGAACTGTTCCTGTATATAACTTAATGGTTTGAATGATTGTCATGGTGTGAATGCCCTCGTTAGGGTAAACTTTGGTTTTAAATGGCTAAGTTTTCATGTATAAGGGAAGTCTTGTCCTTTTTAGACGACGGTAACGCCCCGTTCATTGGATTATTATTTCTAATTGGTGAACTTAAGCAGGTGAATGCAAGTAATGTATCATGTTTTTGGGGCGTTACACAACAAGCCTTTAAACCCGTTGGTTCCCTCAAGTAGATGAGTGAAGTCTCGTGAGGGCTTGCAGAAGATATACCAACAAAATCTTGAAAAAGAAAAATAAAAAGGAAAAGAAAAACAAAGACTTGAAAAATAGTTTGAATGTACAAACAAAGCTCAAATATATACAAAGGATAACTTTTATACATATTCTAAGCAACCAAAGCACCCATGCAACAAAGATATTAACATGCAAATAAACAAAATATACACATCAAGACTCTCTATCCCCATCAATGACATCAAAGCACCAACTTTTCACCCCACTGTACATCAAAACTTGGAATCCATCCCAGCACTAAGTGTTCTAGTGTATCATCATCCTAGGACTTAGGCTTACCAAAATCAAACTTAACCCTACTTGACTGACACAAATTACATTATAGGCTTATTAACACAGAATGCAAACATTCCTAGTAGCAGTATTACCTCAAAGGGTAACACCTAGTAGTAGTATTGCCTCAAAAGATAACGCCCAGTAGTACATGCATCAAAGGGATACTTGCCATTCAAAATTTTATTTTTTCTTTTTCCCTTTTTTTTTGTTTTTTTTGAAATGCAAACAAAAACCAAAGTAACAATGCAAAGACAAGTGGGAGAGTCAATCATGGAAGACTAAGACCCTAAGATAATGATGATGATGATATGAATAAGAATTGGATTGCACATCGATAATGAACAATTCTGGTTAGAATTATGGCCTAGAATGACAAACTGAGGATGAACATCTATCATGCACATCATGCTTATATAAAAGCTAATAGGCTAGGCACAGGAGATTTAAGTTGTTCAGAATAGTACAAAGCTTCCCCAAAACCAAAACGAAAAACCATACAAATGTGAAAAATTTTCTCAAAATATGCACAAAAGGGTATATGAGTTCTCACCCTTGCACCTAAATCTCTCAATGTCCTCATTGGGAGCCGATGAGTCACTACCTCCACAAAACCACACAAAACAAAACACACAAAAAAGAAAACAAAGCAAAAAGATGATCATAGCCCTCAGTTGGCTCAACAATATCCAAAATTTCACATCAAAGTTGATCACCAGCAAAAACACAATCCTAATATCCACAACTAAACACAACCTAATATCCGTAACTAAACAAAAACAAAAGAAAGGAAAGAAAAGAGGAGAAAAGAGAAGGGTTAGAACGATCTGACCAGGTTAGGTGTTGTGTGCACCTAAACTATGCCTCGCTAGTGCTGTGAAGGCATGAGGAGCATCAGCCACTCATCATCGTTCAGGACTCACGGTGGCGCCTCGGATGACGTGAAAGCTCCTACGAGCTTATTAAATGCCTGAGCATGCAACTCAGATGAATGCGAGCAAGGGCACCCAAACATAAATCTAGGAATGATAGCAAATGCTCTCTTAAACTTATCAACTACCTTGGAAAAATCAGTAGAATAATCGAACGCAATAGGTAACATGATTTTTCTAGGCATGCCCTCTAGGTACATACTATAAGGATCATAGAAGGGGTCGTACCTTCTAAAGGTACCCAGGGATTGAGAATAGTCAACCTCATTCCCCTCAAGTATCATATGAGAGTTAATAAGCAACATATCAAAACACTCAGGAGAAGGGGAGGGTGGTGAACATAAAGAAGAAGCACGGAATGCATCAAGAGGGTTGGGGGGTATATTATCAACAGGATCAGGACTAGCTGGCCCCGCAACCATAACATCCACACATGAAGTCCCTATGGGAATCTCATGAAGATCATGCACCATAATAAAAACATCGCCTAACTCAGAACAAGTATCATCCTCATCAACACTAGCGCTAATATAAAAGGTTTCACCTACCTCAAACTCTATCGACTGAGCTAAAGGGGAAGGTGTACCAAGAAAAGTCATGATAGAAGCAGTGTTGTTCCTAAAAGTGCTAGGTGAGGACGGAGCAACATTAGGTAAAGTAGTCAAGGAAGGGTCGAGCACTTCCTCTAGTCTGGACTCTAGAGGAGGGAAAGACGCACCATTATCATAGAGATTAACATAGAGTCTAGGAGAGCTAAACCTAAGGTCGGTCTCATGTGATAGGTCATACTCACGCATTTTATTAGCAAACTCAATTTGTTGCTCATTCATTGTCTCTATCATACTGCTAATTCTAGAGAAGCCCTCATCAGAAATATAACAGGGACAACGGGGTGGGACGTAAGAATCAGAACAACTAGTTTCAAATTCATAGGTATCCCAAGCCAACCAATTAAGGAAATCACATGCTTCATTAACATTTTTAGCACAAAAATCCCAATACTCTAAAAGAGCAGGGGTCCTATAATTCCCGCCCTCATAGATTGTATTCAAAATTTCCCAATTCTCCAAGCAATAATCACTCTGAGCAAGAAAAACATGTAATCTATCATAGTATCTCCAAAACAATTCACGCTCATAATGAGGAAAGTGGGAAAAAGACATTTTTTTTAAAAAAAAAAACCTAGTCTCCAATGCCCAAGTAACCTCCAATATTGAAAGGCGCCAAAAACTTGTTAGGGAAAAGTTTTAATATTTATAAACTTTAAGTGCAAGGTGCGTCATTGAGTACTCGGGGTGTCGTCAGCAGGGAGTTGGGTTTCCAAGTACCAGAACTAACCAAAGCATCTCAAGTTAGGCAAAACAAACGAAGGATAGAAAATAGAACTAAACTACTAGAACAAACAAAAGACTTTGATTATGATTAAACCTGAGATAAACCAACTAATTGAGTCAGACCCTCTCCTTCTCAAGTTATGCTAATATTAAGATATGATAGGTTGCATCATTAAAGACCACCCAAGCCCTCTCCCAATGGTCATGGGTTAGTCTAATTGCTCTAACCTCCTATTTTCATGGGATTAGCACTATTAACTACAAGATTAACAACCCATGACCTAGCTAGCAACCGAGACTATTTTTATATACGAATCCCGGCTATTCTATTTCCACACTAGACAATCAACCTCACCTCTTAGCATAAGTTGAATGACTCTAAAATAAGGACGAAAACTCTTTCACGCATTTCATCGAACACTTGGCAGGCACGAAAGAAAACAAGGTACGTCGAGGCCTAAACAAGAATCAATCGGCCATCTCAAGAACAAATCACAACTAAAGATCAAGGCTTTAATTCATAAACAAACATTTAAACCAAAGCAAAAAAATATATCTATTGAACTAGTGAACAAACTCAAGAACATGAAATTAAAGAGAGAGAGAAAAGAAGAACTTAGCATTAAATCTAGAAATCGATCTGTCTTGTACAAGTTAACACACCAAAGGAACCTAATCTAATCCCCCAAAATGGGATTTTTATTGGCTAAACCTAAACTACAAACTCCCAAAAAGTTGCCAAAGGAGAGCAGGGGAGACCCCAAACAAAAACGCTCGATGGGGCTTAAGTAGAAAATCGGGCGAGCGAGGAGTGAGGAGGGCGGCACACGACCGTGCCATGTGGCATGGCCACACTGTGCCATATTTCTGGCACGGTGGTGTGGCCTCCTGTCGTCCCTTCTTGCCTTCTTTTTCTGCTCTTCTTGTCCGTCGTCGCTCCTTTTCGTAACCTTTTGGTCGATTGAAGTTTATTAGCTACACAAGCAAACGAAATAAAATTATATTCCCAAAAATTATATTATTATACGAGCTAAAATTAGGTAAAAGAGACACATAAAATACGAGAAATTATCGCCTATCAAATATACCCACACCTGTCTTTTGCCCGTCCTCGAGCAAAACAAAATAAAAACTAACCTAAAAGCCTAACTCACTGTCGTTGGAATCACGGTTGCAGTTAACGTATGCAACAAGCCTTTAAATCCCTTGGTTCCCCCAAGTGAATGAGTGAGGTCTCGTGAGGTTTTGCAGAAGATGTACCAATAAAGTCTTGAAAATGAAAAATAAAAAGGAAAAGAGAAACAGAGACATGAAAAATAGTTTGAATGTACAAACAAAGTGCAACTATATATAAGGGATAACTTTATACATATTCTAACTAACCAAAGCACCCATGCAACAAAAATATTGACCTGCAAATAACATAATATACACATCAAGACTCTCTATCCCTATCGATGATATAAAAGCACCAACTTTTCACCCCACTATACATCAAAACTTGGAATCTATCCCAGCAATTAGTGTGCTAGTGTATCATCATCCTAGGACTTAGGCTTACCAGAATCAAACTTAACCCCACTTGACTGACACAAATTACATTATTGGCTTACTAACGCAGAAAGCAAACATTCCCGGTAGCAGTATTACCTCAAAGGGTAACACCCGTAGTAGTATTGTCTCAAAAGGTAACGTCCAGTAGCACATGCCTTAAAGGGATACTTGTCATTTCAAATTTTATTTTTTCTTTTTCTCTTTATTTTTCTTTTTTTTGAAACGCAAACAAAAACCAAAGTAACAATGCACAAGATAAGTGGGAGAGCCAGTCATAGAAGAATAAGACCCTAAGATAATGATGATGATATGAATAAGGATTGGATTACACATCGATAATGAACAATTGGGGTTAGAATTAGGGCCTAGAATGATACACTAAGGACAAAGATCAATCATGCACATCATGCCTATATACAAGCTAATAGTCAAGGCACAGGGGATTTAAGCTGATCAGAATAGTACAAAGCTTCCCCAAAACCAAAAAGAAAAACTATACAAAAGTGAAAAATTTTCTCAAAAATATGCCCAAAAGGGTATATGACTTCCCATCCCTGCAACTAAATCACACAATGTTCTCATTGGGAGCCGAGAAGTCACTACCTCAACAAAAACACACAAAAACAAAGAAAACAAGATCACACAAAGCAAAATACACAAAAAAGAAAACAAAGCAAAAAGTTGATCATAGCCCTCAGTTGGCTCAACAACACCCCAAATTTCACATCAACTAATATCCGCAACTAAACACAACCTAATATCTGCAACTAAACAAAAAGAAAAGAAAGGAAAGAAAAGAGGAGAAAAGAGAAGGGTTAGAACGATCATACCAGGTTAGGTATTGTGTGCACCTAAACTATGCCTCGCTAGTGCTGTGAAGGCATAAGGAACATCAGCCACTCCTCATCATCGTTCAGGACTAACGGTGGCGACTCGGACGACGTCAAAGCTAGTAAGAGCTTCTCAAATGCCTGAGCAAGCAACTCAGATGAATGCGAGCAAGGGCACCCGAACATAAATCTAGGAATGATAGCAAATGCTCTCTTAAACTTATCAATTGCCTTGGAAAAATCAGTAGAATTATCGAACGCAATAGGTAACATGATTTTTCTAGGCCTGCCCTCTAGGTACATACTATAAGGATCATGGAAGGGGTCGTACCTTCTAAAGGTACCCAGGGATTGAGAACAGTCAACCTCATTCCCCTCAAGTATCATATGAGAATCAATAAGCAACATATCACAACACTCAGGAGATGGGGAGGGTGGTGAACATAAAGAAGAAGCATGGAACGTAACAAGAGGGTTGCGGGATATATTATCAATAGGATCAGGTAGCTGGACCCGCAACCACAACATCCACTCATGAAATCCCTGTGGGAATCTCATGAAGATCATGCACAATAATAAAAACATCGCCTGACTCGGAGCAAGTACCATCCTCATCAACACTAGCGCTAATACAAAAGGTTTCACCTACCTCAAACTCTGTCGACTGAGCTAAAGGGGAAGGTGTACCAAGAAAAAGTCATGATAAAAGCAGTGTTGTTCCTAAAAGTGCTAGGTGAGGACGGAGCAACATTGGGTAAAGTAGTCATGGGAGGGTCGAGTACTTGCTCCAGTCTAGACTCTAGTAGAGGGAAAGATGCACCATCATCATACACATTAACATAGAGTCTAGGAGAGCTAAACCTAAGGTCGGTCTCATGTGATAGGTCATTCTCCCATATTTTATTAGCAAACTCAATTTGTTGCTCATTCATTGTCTCTATCATACTGCTATTTCTAGAGAAACCCTCATCAAAAATATAACAAGGACAAGAATTACTTTCGTGATCAGAACAATGACAAATTTCACGCACAGAAGGAGCATAAGCAAGGATGCAAGGGGGTGGGACGTAAGAATTAGAACAACTAGTTTCAAATTCATAGGTATCCCAAGCCAACCAATCAAGGAAATCACATGCGTCATTAACATCTTTAGCACAAAAATCCCAATACTCTAAAAGAGCACGGGTCTCATAATTTACACCCTCATAGACTGTATTTAAAATTTCCCACTTCTCCAAGCAATAATCACAATGAGTAAGAAAAACATGTAATCTATCATAGTATCTCCAAAACAGTTCACGCTCATAACGAGGAAAGTGGGAAAAAGACATTTTTTTATATTTTTTATAAAAAACCTAGTCTTGAATGCCCAAGTAACCCTTAATATTGAAAAGCAGCAGCTCCCCGGCAATGGCGCCAAAAACTTATTGGGGAAAAGTTTTAATATTTATAAACCTTAAGTGTAAGGTGCGTCATTGAGTACTCAGGGTGTCGTCTACAGGGAGTTGGGTTTCCAAGTACGAGAACTAACTAAAGCGTCTCAAGTTAGGAAAAACAAAACAATGATAGAAAATAGAACTAACCTTCTAGAACAAACAAAAGACTTTGATTATGATTAAACTTGAGATAAACCAACTAATTGAGTCAAGCCCTAACCTTCCCAAGTTATGCTAATATTCAGAGATGATAGGTTGCATCATTAACGACCACTCAAGCCCTCTCTCAATAGTCATGGGTTAGTCTAATTGCTCTAACCCCCTATTTTCATGAGATTAGTGCAATTAAACTATAAGATTGATAACCCTTGTCCTATCTAGAGATCGAGACTATTTTCATGCTCGAATCCCAACTATTCTCTCTACCCACAATAGACAATCAACCTCACCTCTTAGCATAAGTTGAATCTCCCTAAAACACAGACGAAAGCTCTTTCAAGCATTTCATCAAACAGTTGGCCAGCATGAAAGAAAACAAGGTACGTTAAGGCCTAAACAAGAGCCAATTGTCCATCTCAAGAACAAATCACAACGAAAGATCAACGCTTTAATTCATAAACAAATATTGAAAACAAAGCAAAATAATAATATATTGAACTGGCAAACAAACTCAAGAACACGAAATTAAAGAGAGAGAGAAAAGAAGAACTTAGCATTAAATCTTGAAATCGATCCGTCTTGTACAAATTAACACACCAAACTAGAGTAATCTAATCCCCCTAAATGGGGTTTTTTATTGGCTAAATGTAAACAAACAAACCCC
Organism: Selenicereus undatus; assembly: GCA_017589665.1. Classification (NCBI taxonomy): domain Eukaryota; kingdom Viridiplantae; phylum Streptophyta; class Magnoliopsida; order Caryophyllales; family Cactaceae; genus Selenicereus; species Selenicereus undatus. Next base: position 43,870,850 of record JACYFF010031954.1, read on the forward strand.
AAAAAAAAGTCACAAAAGGAGCGCCGGGGAAACCCCAAACCACAACACTCGAGGGGCCCAAATATATGTGTGTGTGTGTGTGTGTGTGTCGGTGTGTCTGTGTGTGTGAATATATATTTATATTCACACACTGAAAGATATAAATATATATATATATATATATATATATATATATATATATACATATATATATATATATATGTGTGTGTGGGGGGGGGTATATATATACAAATGTTCATATATACACCTATATATGTGTGTATATGTGTGTACATACACATCTATACACGAACGAATATGCAAATATATATATATATATATATATATA